>JAMPIV010003918.1:780000-960000 GCA_024509875.1 Oreohelix idahoensis | reverse complement strand
GCAACTTGTTATACATGATGAGGTTCCCAGCCTCATGCACGACCTTATGTTAGTCACCTTGTACTATATATTTAACAGCCCTCTCCCACCGCCAGTTAAAAGAGAGGAAGGTTCGAGTAATACCACTACGTGTCGTGTAACACAAGCAGATGGCAATAAGATCTATACCTCTTTTGGAGGGAGGTCAGATCACTTACGAACAAAAGATATTCTCTTTAATGAAAACAGTAATGACTTCTTGTCTCATGTCACAACGGGTAGGTCGTATTGTTTTGTATTAAAAACATAAGAGATTATTTTTCTATTTATGAAAATGTGTGAGTGTTCATTTTATGTATACAAACTGATAGTTCGTATTTTCTTTTACTAAAACTGGCAGCATATGTGTTATGTATAAAAGCGGGTATATTTTAATGATTTTATGTAGAAAAAGAAATATTTTAAGTACTAAAACAGGATAGGTTCGTGTCATTTGAAGGTATCCAAGCAATTAAGGCATAGAAGGAAATGAAAAGGCAGATAAAGAAGCCAAGAAAGGTAGATCTTATAAAAATCTAATAAATGTAGGGATGAGTAAATCAGAGATTAAGAGCTTAAATAAAGATTTAATAACAGATGAATGGAAAGCAGAGTGAGATAAAAATATGAAAGGAAGACATGCATATAAGATGTGCAGGGCTCCAACAAGAAAATGTCAGATATCTAGGGAATTGAAAATTCCCAGTAATAAGAAACTTCTCAGACTACAGCTGGGAAAAGGCTATTTCAGAATAGAAGAAACTTACTGTGCAGGATGTCTTCAAGACAATAATTTAGAACATTTCTTGTTAAAATGAAGAGGTATGACCAAATGAGAATACCAATATTAGATTATTTGCAAGCATCTAACTTACCTATAAATATAGAAGAGGTGTTGAGAATAGACAGACCTTAGGAACTACATAATATAGTCAAACGATATTTAACATGAACACATGTTAATATATAGTGGCTGGGAATGTGAAGGTCTGATGCTGTTCTTACAATGCATGTGACTTTAAACAGAAGAAAGTCAATTAAATATCTGTTAAAGTCCGTTATACTCGTATGAAATTTATACACAATATACATGGATATGTCAAGTAAACATCGGTATTATTCAAAATAATCCCCATCAACTTGTACGGCTTTATGCCAGCGCGAAACTACTGCATGTATTCCTAGCCCGTACCAGATTTTGTCTTGATCATGTAGCCATTTCTTCGCTGCATGAATCACTCCTTCATCTTCTTCAAACTTTGTCCCACGGAGTGCAACTTTAAGTGGACCAAATAGATGAAAATCAGAGGGTGCCAAATCGAGACTATAGGGTGGATGGGGTAGTACAGTCCAACCCAATTTGGTGATTGCTTCCCGTGTTGCCAGACTTGTGTGAGGTCGCGCATTGTCGTGAAGGAGAAGCAGGTCTTCTGGATTCTTGAGCGGCCGAACTCTGCGAAAACGTTGATTGAGTTTTTTCAATGTCTTAATGTAAGCTTGCGAATTGATTGTCTCTCCTCTTGGCATAACGTCCACAAGAATCACACCTTCAATGTCCCAAAAGACAGTGATCATGACCTTTCCAGCTGAAGGAATTGTCTTGAATTTCTTTCTTCGTGGTGATTGCCGAAGATGCCACTCCATTGACTGTCTTTTTATCTCAGGTTCAAAATGATGTGCCCAGGTTTCGTCACCTGTAACGATCTTATCCAAAAAGTTCTCTCCATCAGCATTGAAACGCTCCAACAATTCAGAAGAAATTGCTTTCCTTTGCAATCGGTGGTCATTTGTGAGACTTCGAGGAACCCATCTTGCGCAAACCTTAGAAAATCCGAAAGTTTTTATAACTGCATTTGCACTACCAATGCTGACTGACAGCTGTAAGGCCAATTGTTGAGTAGTGATTCGCCTATCAGTAAGAATAATGCCCTCAGCGCATTTCAACATTTCAGCATTGGTGGCTGTGGCAGGACGTCCACAGCGCGGCCGATCAAGCAGCTCCGTATCTCTACTTCAAGATTCTTTGATTCTCTGAACACAGCGACTGACTGTCCTCTTGTCGTCTGCAAAACGTCCATACACATCACATAGACGCTTGTGAATGTTCACAACAGTTTCCTTCTCTGCAACGAGAAATTCTATCACAATTCGTTGCTTATAACGCAAGTTGCAAACACGCTCCATTTCAACGGTTCAGGGCAGCCGTATTATTTGGCCGGTTGCGGTGCAATTTGGTGCACACAATTGGCACATGCCATATTTGAAGTTTTCAAAATTCCATGCTTCTATCTTTATTATTAGCTGAGAAAAACGATGTGGTGCATTACTTTCTGAACGCCCCTCGTATATATATATATATATATATATATATATATATATATATATATATATATATATATATATATATATATATATATATATATATATATAAATATATATCATATATATATAACCACCGTCCTTTTCAGGACGAACGAAGAAGAAGAATATATATATATATATATATATATATATATATATATATATATATATATATATATATATATATATATATATATATATATATATATATATATATATATATATATATATATATATATATATATATATATATTTATTTATTTATTTATTTATTTATTTATTTATTTATTTCCTACTAGTTTTACAGCTCCTCTTATTTATTCACTTAAACATAATAACTAACAAAGTCAGGAGACGTACCTGATACATTGTCTCAACATCCACGTCTACTATATTCCTGGTAGACTCATCTTCCATCGCGTCTTCGAAACTGAAAGTAGCCTCACCATTTTTAAATCGCAAGGTCTTTTCAAGTTGTTTACTCTCCTGGAGAGTTAGAAACGTTTGTGTAGACAGATGTTTAAGTAGGCAATCAGAATATTAAGTAAGCAATCAGAAATTTAAGTAGGCAATCAGAATGTTAACATAACAGACTAACGACTGCGAGAAGTAAGATGAATATACCCTCATTGTCAACAACCTTCAGTTTCCCAATGACATAGGTCTTTTAAAAACGTATGCCAAGTCTTCCTGGATCGTGCCATCAGCTCAAGGTATTTCAATCTCCTCTTCACTGTAGTGGATTTGATGGTATTGTATGATTGTGATATTACTTAGTGTGATGCATGAGGTCAGCTGTGAAGGCTCCTGAGATAAATGTAGCTGTGAATTTTCAGAAGGCCCTTCTTGCTACCACTACGACCTCACACCTATTTTTTTTATCTAATGAATGTGGCTACGTTAAAATTCTAGGGTATGATATGTAATGTGTTGTGGTAGTTTACATACACACACACAGATATTTAATAAGTCTAATAATATTAATAAAATGTTATGACACACTGAACTAACTCAAGCTGTGTAAAATTTTTTATAATAAATTTTCTTTAAGTTTATTTGTTCTGAACCAAGATTTTATTTTGGTCAGAACATATGAAAGGTTGTGCAATTATTAATGAAATGCATGAATATATGGCATAATAAATGAAAGGAGTGTACATATGTATTATACAAGACTAGTTAATATTACTACTGTTTATGGTTGTAATTTTTCTGGGAGAACGTTTAATGGATGTGCTGTTGGGGTGGCCTCATCACTCCCTGTCTATGGCGACTACACATTGTCCATTTATTGATGGTATTATAATTGGTGTGTTAGAAATTAAGTTGGTGAGTATTCAGCAGTCCAGACGCTCACGTATCTTGAATGAGTAATCTGGTGCTGGAATCAGGTGGCCCCACCTCTCCGTGCTTGGGGGCAATATCAGGCTGCTCTGCCAAAATATAAACTGCACGGGTCCACTCTTGTAACATTCAACACCTCATTTGACACCACATTGGTGCCAAATAAAAACTCACAGTTCTGCAATAAAGTATTGGTCATGTGTCAGAATTCCATTCTCTAAACCATTTCTGGACACAACACTACACACAACAACAACACCACATAGATGGGTCAGATCTCTTTGACCATACAACACATCTTACCAATTTGGTTTCACATAAGATAAGTTCTCCCAGACTACATATTCTGAAATATGTTCATTAGCGTCCTGCCATAGAATAGGATAGGTGATATGTTCCACTGATCTCAACACTTGATCTGTCTTTCATAATCCTTGCTGGAGTTTATGTATTTTATTTGTCTCTAGACCCTGAACTATTTCGGGGGGTCTAGAGCGAATCCTTACTTGTTGTAAGGGATAGATTTTGATATGGCAGTATCAAATCACTCGAAACATTAAACAAATATTAAAATATACAAAGAAATACTTTCAGTCTTACCAGAATTATGAATATAGAACACAGTTAATTGCTAGCAAAACTCAGCTGAGCTGCTGGCTTTAGTATGGCGTCCCTCTAAATATTTCAATTAGCTTCTGGGAATTACACCACTAAATAATTCACTGTGTCTACTAGGACAACTTATGACGAATGGCAAAAATGCGCGTCTGAGCGCCGATAATATATTCATCTATGGCCAATCACTGCCTTTTTTCCTTTTCAAATTCAAACCTCCTACCAAAAAGTCATTTCAGTCATACCTCAGTCAAGTATGCATTATTGTCTGTTGGTCCGTCTGTCTCTACTTGCGATTCACAAAAAAAACACACTTGTGTTTTGAACCAACTCTTTCATTCCAACTACATTTTAGCACTTGAGTCTCAAGGCTACAGTTTTTTGAAAATTAGGGACATTTTTTGTTTCAATGCAGATGCTCGCTGATATGAACAACACATTCTTTTGTCAATATCTTTCTTATTATTTATCCGTCTGTATAAATGAAAGCATATTATTTCACTGCCCAAGATGGGCCATCCGGCCAGCTAGGTTTTATATTCCTAACATCATTATTAAGAAAAAGTTACTTTTCAAGGTTAGTTGGTTTTTTCGAAATATTTTCTAGCATCTTCTATACTGCGTTTGCCGCTGAATTCAAATAAACGGACTAAGTTATCGCAAAAGCGTCCAAGAAATGACTGTTGCGTATAATAGCTAAGGTCCCTTTTGTCGATTTCTTTGCCTTGTGTCAACTTGGGAACGTGACTTTTCCTCCTTTCCCCACCAATTGCGTCTTTTAGCCTTGCTAGTTTCAAGCACGCGTTCAGTCATATTTTTTCCTTTTGATCTTCGTTCTCATCCCGTTCCAAGGGTAACGTTTTGCCTTCACGTCTAACAATTTAGTTTCCATGGCGGGTGATGACCCGCGGCGTGGGCGATCATGTATTCTAGTAGCTTACGCATTAGTTTTTATCCCTACGTTGTATCATTGGAGATATTTTAACGTTGTATCATGGTTAATTTTATGACACATCTCCCCACTTGAAAACATGCCTACGGCATGTTCTAAAACCAGGGATACACATAGATAAAATCTCTCCTCACGCCTGCCATTACTCTAATTTTGATCACAGGGGTGCCGACTGAGGAAATCTGCACCGACATTCAATTTGCCTGGGATATATTGGATACTAAACTGATAAGGTTGAAGCAATAAAGACTACCTCAGCAATCTTGCGTTTTCATGCTTAGCCTGAGATAAGAATACGAGAGTGTTACGGTATATGATATTAACGCCGTCTGCTAAAGGTTAGCAGACGTGCAATTGTAAAGGTTAAGACATTTAATATATTGCGATAGATGTTTCAATTATTGAACGCTCCATACACGATCGATTATGACGTGTCTAGCGTTGTTTGGGTCACAGTCGGTAACTAGGAGACGCTACCCTTTGTTACTTGACCGCCAAGCTGAATAGCTGCGTTTTTCTAACCTTCCAATTCAATGGCATGATATAGCCATTTATATGTGCATTTATGATGGACCAGGGTCAGTCCTAGAACTCTATATGAGAGGAAACTTACGGAGGTTAGTGTTTAACTAGAATCCTCAGAAGGAGGAGAATAATCGTCAAATTCGTATGAATATTCAGACTCGCAGTCTCACTGTCGGCAGGTAGCCATGTCTAGCTGCGCGTGCATATAGCTGTGATGTTCTGACGACAATACTGCATTGTATCCTTAAACGGACATTGACACGTAAACCAGCAGTCTACGTTATTGATTAATTTATGCATGACTTATACGGACTTATGTTCTGCTCCTATTTGAAATGATCATCCTGTGTGTACATGTGATTAAATATTACGGACTCAACCTGAAGGCATTAATTACTTCATTAATGTTGCTGAGTTCAAGTTACAGTAATTACTTCTTCATACCATGCTACTGAGTTGTATGAACGCTTCACCCTAATTCGCGTAATAATAAACAAAGCACGATGAACAAGAGATCACTAAAGTAACCATACTCAGTGCATGATATTCAACCGGCAATTAACTCAGCAACAAAGTGGCGGCCAATGTGGGGAACGACAGAAAAAAAGAAACAAACTTCTGTTCCTTACGCACAGATTAATCACAATATTTACGATCAAGTTTCGATCACATGATCCAGTCGAAGATGACGTCTTACTCATTATAATGCCTAACAACGTGACGTCACCGAAAGTCGTGTAGGTGAACTGTCGGAGAAACCAAAGTCGTTCTCTAAGCCTAACCAGGGGAAACATGAGCCATTGAAGCAAACACACGATATGGACTACAGGAGCAGACAGTCAGGGGCATTAGCCTAGCTGTTGACGACATCTAGCACTGATCTAAGCAACGGAAAAGATAAGTCTAGCTGTTTTAATACTGTCGTCATTGCAAACAGTAATACTGAGTCCATGCCTTTTGCCTGCATAAGCATGTCTTTTCTGAATGTGTTTCATGTATTTTTTGGGTTGTTTTAATGTGTTGTTAATTAGTGGGCGGTAGGGAGGATGAACCGAAATTAGATTCTGTGGCTCTCACGATGCCTGAATTGATTTCGGTCGTTTCTTAGGGCAGTTAAACGATTGCATTTTTGGAAGCCCCATTGAGGTTTGCCATTGGACTACCTGTCCAGATCTGCTATCGTTTGACGATTTGTGTTAGCTGTGCCGTTCCGTAGATAACTGGTGTATTTTATTTGTACTAAGTTCACATTTTTATTCAGTTTTGTATCATGTTCGTTAACTATTTCGTCCAGTCTACTCTTACTATCAATTTATTTTATGATTGTTAAATGTTCGTCCGTTATGAGTCCTGTGATGTCATCATTTTTTGCAGTCATTTTTTTTTGTGTACTTTGCATATTCAGTTGACCTCGGGTCAATCTTTGACCCTTCGTTTTCCGTGTGACACTTCCGCTTGTTTTATTTAGTTCATAAATTCATTTTTAATTGTGAAAATGTCTTGTTTGCGTCTTGACATTGTTTGTACCCTTTAGTTGCATCATTGTTTTGTTTGTACTCATGATATATATTAAATACTACATTAATAATATAACATTATATTCAATAATACACTTGTAATTTAATTTAATTAATTTTTTCTGACATTTAAGGTTAATATGGGACATTGCATAATTATGCAGTGATAGTTCAAGAAATTAGCACTACAATTTATAAGAGATGCCTAGGGCATAATAATATAATATATATATATATATTGACCAAATAAAATAATCTTATAGTCTACCTTTGAGGTAATAGACCCATTGTATATTATTTAATATACTTTTCTAGTACTAAGAGAGTGACTTAGTACATTGAACAATATAATTACTAGGAATCATACCCAACATTATTGGATATTGAGATTAATTGTGTGATGTAATTACATTATAGTTAACAGATATCATAACTATTTATGATATAGTTATTATTTAGATACAATATTGTTACAAAATATTGTCTATTGGTTGAACTTAGACATAAGAGTTCAGTACTATTGTGATTATTTATATTGAATATTCCTAAGTTGAGTAA
The DNA here is from genome assembly GCA_024509875.1 of Oreohelix idahoensis. Lineage (NCBI taxonomy): Eukaryota > Metazoa > Mollusca > Gastropoda > Stylommatophora > Oreohelicidae > Oreohelix > Oreohelix idahoensis. The sequence continues at coordinate 952,110 of JAMPIV010003918.1, read as the reverse complement.
GTATAATAATTACTCTGAAGCTACTATTGACTATTTTAATCAGTAATTATCAATAATTACTTACCATATAAAAGTCAAAATGCTTACTATAGACCATTTCGTTAAAATTGGTAAGGAATATGGTTATAAATCTCAAGAACTTCGTCAGTTTGCTGAGGCAGAACTGGAAAAACATAAAGCAGAAATGGAGGAACGTGAAAGAAAAGAAGCAGAGAAAAAGGTTGCATTAAAGAAAGAGGAGAGGAACGTGAGATGAAGCAAATTGCCAAGGAAAATAGATTAAGAGAAATTGCTCAACAGGAAGAAGAGAATAAATTGAAACGAGAGGAAATTATTTTACAACAAGAAATGGAATTGGCGCGTATTAAATTGGAGACAGCAAGATTACAAGCACAAAGTGCTGATGCAAACCAGAATAATAACGCACAAAATGGATCGTCATCCAGCCAAACTAAACATTTCTACAACTTTAAATTACCCACTTTCAACTTAAACGTGGACGACCTTTCATCGTTCCTGTCACGTTTTGAACAGACTTGCAAAACAAATCATTTGCCTGAAGAGTCATGGGTACTCAAGTTAAATGAATTCTTGGTTGGAGAACCATTGACGGCTTCTCAAAATGCTGACCCATCAATAGCAAATAACTACGGTGCTATTAAGTCCTTGCTTTTACGAAGGTTTCACCTGGACGAGGAACACTGTAGGTTGAAATTTAAGGGAATTTTACCTGAATCTCCAAAAGATTTTGCAGGATTCATTGCGAACATACGCAATACATTTAATAGATGGGTTGAACTGGCAGAAGTCAACAAATCGTACGACAAATTAGTTGATTTGCTACTACGGGATAAGGTATTATCTTCGGTTAGCCAGCCATTCTTTGCATATTTGCAGGAGCGTAAACCAGGTACTATTGACGAGTTAGAAAAAATTTCTTTAAACTACTGTTCGGCACATCCGAATGCAACCATTTCTAACTCCTCATTAAGAGAACCTCTACCTGTGGCGTCTAATATGGCCTACAATCATAATAACAAACAAAGACATCACAGTGTAGACAGAAGTAGGTTCCAAAGAAATCACAATGTTAACTTTCAGAAGGGACATAATAATGATTTCAACAATAAAAATGAGTTCAACAGAGGTAGATCACGAGATAGAAATTATTCACCTCAAACAAACTACCACAATGGTCAACATAACACTAATTATAATCGATCACATACCCCGAAAATAACAATAACTGGAATGGTAATAATCATGGCTCGAGACATCGAGATAATAGTTACTATAGAGGACGACGAGATAATTCTAACAATTATACTCGGAATCGATCTCATTCTCGGGGATCATCTCATTACAACCATAATACAGGGGCGGCAGTTACAAATAATACTACCCCTATAGCTCAGGTCCCACTTGACAATAATACAACACAGTCTTCTGCTGCATGTTTTGCTATTAATTATAATGTGGCAAATAGTTGCCAACAATGCAATCTTATTTTTCAGAAGGCGAAAGAAACAGTGCTTAACTGCGGACATATTACACCAGAGGTAGGTCTTGCAGTCAACGATGGAACAGGCTTACTAATTTTTAACAGGGGATTAGTTAATGGATCCGTCGTCTCAGTGCTGAGGGATTCAGGATCCACGACGATTGGTGTACGTCAGTCGCTGGTACATCCTAGCTGTGCGACAGGAGAATATGTACGCTGCATGACATTTGGTGGAACTATTGAGTTTTACCCCACAGCTATTGTTCATATTAGAACACCCTTTTTCACAGGGAATGTAAAAGTATGTATGCTAAAAAATCCTATAGCTGATCTGATGGTTGGTCGTATACACGGTAGTAAAGATTGTACTCCAGATGAGATCATAGAATGGGAGAAACATAACCTATGCACTGGAAACGCCGTGACGACTAGAGCGCAGACTCAACTCATGGAGAAATTTAGTGATAATAAAATGGATGCAGACAACCAAGAGGAGTTTGTAGTCAATTCACCTATTGACAGGGAAACATTTGCAACCAAACAAAAAGAGGATAAATCTTTAAAAAAAAATTTTAAGCTGGTTGATAAAGTTGACAATCTATCCTCAGGTAATAATAACAAACATTGGTTTGTTATTAAAAATGACATATTGATTAGATGTTTTAATGACAAATCACAAATGAAACAACAAGTTATGGTCCCGTATACTTTTAGACGGTACATTCTTCAACATGCACATGACTCACATTGTGCTGGACATATGGGATATACTCGAACACGATCTCGAGTACTGTCTTCATTCTTTTGGCCAGGAGTGTCAAGAGATATTTCGCAGTATGTACGTTCCTGTACTACATGCCAAGAAGTGAAAGCACGTGGAGCTTTTCACACGGCGCCTATTCAGGCTTGCGATATCTCAGTAAGACCGTTTGACAAGATGGCCATAGATATTATTGGTCCATTGCTACCATCGGCCAGAGGACATAGATTCGTCCTTACGTGCATTGATTTGTGCACACGATGGCCAGAAGCTATCCCATTAAAGACCACCACTACCACAGATGTAGCTGATGCACTACATCTCATCTTTTCTAGAATAGGGTTTCCTAGAAAACTTTTATCAGACCATGGGTCACAGTTCATATCTGACACCATGAAGGAAGTCATGAAAACTTGGAACATTGATAGGAATTTAAGTAGTATTTATCATCCTATGAGTAATGGTGCGGTTGAAAGACTTAACCGTACACTTAAACAACTACTACATAAGGTTACTGTTAAGCACCCTCATGACTGGGACAGAGCACTCCCAGCTGTTCTATTTGCTTATCGGGAGGTACCGCATGAACAAACTGGCTTCTCTCCCTTTGAATTAGTTTTTGGTGCTCCCCCAAGAGGTCCTATGGGACTAATAAAAGACTTATTAATTGACGCGGAGATGACTCAGGACACTCAGTCATCTTACGAGTATGTGATTAATCTTCGGAAGAACATTATTGAGTCTTGCCAGTTGGCAACAGCTTCTTCTGAGGCTGCAAAAGCTAAGGCTCGATCTCTACAAAATAGGTCTCGACGATTACGCCAATTATTCCCAGGCGATGAGGCTTATGTGTTACTTCCTCACAATAACAATAAATTATTGATATCTTGGAATGGTCCTTACAAAGTCATTGATAAAATTTCCGACGTTGATTACGTCTTAGATATCAAGGGACACAAAAAGATATTTCATATTAACATGCTCAAGCAATTTCATACACGTCCTGAACACTTACAGTCAATTTTTCATGAACTAGATGACAACACAGTATCTACTTGTTATTATTCCAACTTATCCGTCATCCAGGAAGAAGAATCTTCTTTTCCTGAGGTACAGTTACCGTTACCGGTACCAGTAGTTCAACCTACTGAATCTTGGCGGGATGTAACCATCTCTTCAACGGTTACACCGCAACAGCGTCTACAGATTGCTAATCTATTACAATCTTATCCAGATGTGTTGACCGACGTCCCGGGTCGCACATCAGCTATCAGTCATGACATTACTCTCAATGATGATACACCTATTCGTGTACATCCCTATTCGGTTCCTTTACATTTCCTTGCTAAAACTACTAAGGAACTTGAACAGATGTTGTCTCTGGGAATCATTGAGACTAGTAATTCGCCATTCTCTTCTCCATTAGTGATTGTCCGGAAGAAGGACAATAACATCAGACTATGTGTTGACTATAGAAAATTAAATGCTAAGACTATAGTTGACAGCGAACCACATCCACTTATCGACGACTTACTGCCACGTCTATCCAACGCAACTATATTTAGTAAGATAGACTTAACTAAAGGTTATTGGCAGATACCACTGACCGAAAAGGCTAAGTACTACACCGCATTTTCCACTCCACAAGGTCTATACCAGTGGAATGTGATGCCTTTTGGGCTTGTTAATGCGCCAGCTACCTTCATTCGCCTGATGCGACAAATTTTATCAGGTAGACCAGACGTTATTACATATATTGACGACATATGCTTGTTTAGTTCGTCGTTTGAGGAACATGTTTCGGGACTTAGATATGTTTTCGACACTCTAAGGAATTATCATCTAACTGCTAAACCTACAAAGGTTCAGATCGCGTGTAATGAGATAACCTTTTTGGGACATATCATTGGATCGGGATATATCCGAACGTTACCTAGTACAGTCTCCAAAATTCTAAACATAGCAGTTCCTCAGACGAAGAAACAGGTCAGGAGTTTGTTAGGACTTGTTCAATATTACAGTAGATTCATACCAAACTTGTCATCCATCACGGCTGTATTGTCTTCATTGTTAAAAAAAGACATGCCGGTGAAGGTGACATGGACTGGTATATGCAATGAAACTTTCAACAAAATTATAAATTTGTTCTCGCATGAACCAATTTTAAGACTTCCCGATGCTTCCAAAAGATTTTTCTTACGAACAGATGCTAGTAACTACGGCATTGGTGCATGCCTGCTCCAGAACCATGATGGCGTTCTACATCCTACCTTATATATATTTCAAGAAAGCTAAAGCCGGCAGAAACAAAGTATTCCACAGTGGACAAGGAACTTTTATCAGTTATATGGGCAATAACTAAATTGGAAAAGTTCTTGCTTGGTGCTCCATTCACCATACAAACTGACCAACGTGCTGTAGCATCTTTGCGTCGATCTAACCACAAGAGCCCAAAACTCGCCAGATATGCGATCATCCTGCAGCCATTTGAATTCTCCATTGAACATATTCCTGGCACTGAAAATATTGTGGCGGATGCGTTGTCACGTAATCCTATTGACGACGAATAATCAACATTGACATTCCTAAACTACGTCAATCATCACTACATTGGATAGAACGAAGTATCAACTATAAGGGAACTAACCTTGCCTTCAATTTAATATTTATAAACACTATATGCATCACAGAATTGAACTAAAGACAATCAAGGTATACATATTGACATTGAAACTTCGTCTAACGTCCATACACAATATATGAATATTCGTTGAACAATCATGGAACAATATCTGACGACAAGTCGAACTTATTGTCCTATGTGCACTTAATTCTTGGATCCTAGGATAATTGACATTTCTGTCCGACGGAAACGTTTCAACACTTTGTCTAAAAGAATTCATCAGGATCAGGACTACGGATGGATCATCATATCCTATACTAATTAATTAGTTAACTTAACTTCTTAATTGAATTATTATCAATAAAATGAAATGTGAGAAAAAAAATGAAATGAAAGAACAAAAAAAAGAGAACGAAATATAAAAAGAAGAAATTATGAAAAGAGAAAATAAATCTCACACAAGTATTAGATTAGTATTTTTTTTAATGTACCTATACGTTATTTAGTTAGTTAAATTAGATAGTTATTATTCACTAACACTTAACACACCCAATTAAGTTAAACTTATATTCGAATTTCTTTCTATTTCTTCTCACTTATTTTGTCTTTTCTTCTCTCATAACATGCGTTACATTAGAATCTTAATAATTTAACTCTTAGTTTAATTAATTAATTTAATTTTAATTAGTCAAATTAATTCCTATATGACATACTAATACGACAGACCTTACTTTAATTTAATTCTATCATTCACTATTAACATTGGACATTTTATTTAGTTGATATAATAATATGTATAATATTGATATATAATGTGATTAATGTTAGATGACTATGACAAATAGTTAGTTGACATGACCGCGACACGGTTCTACTCAGAACATCGTCGGCCATATGTCACGATTGTGTTAAATTTTTTTTTTGAAAAATTGTTAATTCGGATAAATCTTGAAAAAAAATCTATCGATTTTTTTTTCCCCGGTGTACAGGGAATTGTTACGGTATATGATATTAACGCCGTCTGCTAAAGGTTAGCAGACGTGCAATTGTAAAGGTTAAGACATTTAATATATTGCGATCATCATCATGTGACGTATTCTTTCCAGAACGTTGTCTCCATTACAGCTGCTCTGAACGCATCACGATTCTGGGCAAGTCGACCTGCATCAGCCAAAGACAAGTTCAGACTCTCTGTGATGTCCTGGGTCCACCGTCGTCTAGGTCGACCCCTTCCCCTTTTTCCAGGGACCATGCCTTCCATCACTGTTTTTTCCAGACTATTATGTCTTTTTATATGACCGAAAAATTTCAGCTTCCTTATTGCGATAAATATTGCGATAGATGTTTCAATTATTGAACGCTCCATACACGATCGATTATGACGTGTCTAGCGTTGTTTGGGTCACAGTCGGTAACTAGGAGACGCTACCCTTTGTTACTTGACAGCCAAGCTGAATAGCTGCGTTTTTCTAACCTTCCAATTCAGTGGCATGATATAGCCATTTATATGTGCATTTATGATGGACCAGGGTCAGTCCTAGAACTCTATATGAGAGGAAACGTACGGAGGTTAGTGTTTAACTAGAATCCTCAGAAGGAGGAGAATAATCGTCAAATTCGTATGAATATTCAGACTCGCAGTCTCACTGTCGGCAGGTAGCCATGTCTAGCTGCGCGTGCATATAGCTGTGATGTTCTGACGACAATACTGCATTGTATCCTTAAACGGACATTGACACGTAAACCAGCAGTCTACGTTATTGATTAATTTATGCATGACTTATACGGACTTATGTTCTGCTCCTATTTGAAATGATCATCCTGTGTGTACATGTGATTAAATATTACGGACTCAACCTGAAGGCATTAATTACTTCATTAATGTTGCTGAGTTCAAGTTACAGTAATTACTTCTTCATACCATGCTACTGAGTTGTATGAACGCTTCACCCTAATTCGCGTAATAATAAACAAAGCACGATGAACAAGAGATCACTAAAGTAACCATACTCAGTGCATGATATTCAACCGGCAATTAACTCAGCAACAGAGAGGCTGATGATCCGTCTCGACCACAAAAGTCCTACCATACAGATAGATTTGAAACTTCTTTATTGCCCAGATTAACGCTAAACATTCTTATTCGCTTGTGGAGTATCCTTGTTCCGCCTTATTCAATTTGCGGCTTGCATAAGCGACTGGTTTCAGTTCCCCATCAGGTGAAGATGATCTTTGCAACAAAGCCGCTCCGAGTCCCACATTACTTGCATCTGTTCTTAAGACAAAGTCCTGTGTCAAATCAGGCAGTTTGAGAATAGGCTTGCTAGTGAGTTTTTCCTTTAAGTCTTGGAACGCTAATTCACTTTGCGCAGTCCAAATAATTTTATCTGGAAGTCCCTTGCGAGTCAGATCAGTCATAGGAGCCCAAATAGAGTTAAAATCTTTGATATATTTTTGATAAAATCCGCATAACGACACGAATGATCGCACGTCCTTTTTTGTTTGTGGTCTAGGTGCTCTCTGCAGTTTTTCCAAATTCTTGGGATCAGGGGTCATGCTACCCTGATATACAGTGCGTCCCAAGAATTCCAATTCTTTGCATCCAATGCAACATTTTGTTGGCCTAGCAGTTAAGTTCGCCTCCCTAAGCCTATTAAATAACATTTCTAGAGCTTCAATGTGTTCTTCAAATGTCTCTGTGGCGACTAGAATATCATCCATGAAATTCGTGATACATGGGTTATTCAGGGGATCCAACAATTTGCGCATCATCCTTGAAAATACACTCGGAGCATTTTTCAGTCCGAATGGTAGCATGTTGAATTCATAATGTCCATCCGAAGGGCTAAAAGCCAAATAAGGTCTCACTTCAGGCTTCACTGGGATCTGGTAATAGCCTTTACTAAGATCCACCTTTGAAAAGTATTTTGCCTTGTTCAGTCTGGCAAATAACTGTTTTGTGTCTGGTAATGGATCCACTTGTCCTTCTGTGACAGCATTCAGTTTCCTGTAATCTATGCACAGTCTGTGTTCCCCAGACGGTTTTCTCAACAAAACGACACTAGAGCTAAAAGATGATTCACTGTGTGAAATAATCCCCTCCTTCAACAAATAATCTATTTCTTCCTTCAATGCCTTTTCCTTCGCGAACGGAATAGAATAGGCTCTCATACAGATTGGGTTTGAGTCTACCAGTTTCATGTCATAATGTAGCAAATTTGTATGGCCTGGTTTATCTGTTAATATATCTGTATGTTCCTCCAGAACCTGTTGAACTCTCTCCCTCTGGTTTTTAGTCAGGTGCTTACTGACTTTTACCTGTGCTGCTGTTTCACAAGGATGTAATGGGTATTCATGTGAGGTGAGTGGTTCCTTTTGCATTTGAGTTGCGATAGCTAAGGTCAGTAAGGGGGTGCTTTCCTGGAGTGGTCTGTCCAGATACTTCTTTAACAGGTTTACATGATAAACTTTCTCCTTCCCCTTTTTGTCAATTTTATAGTTTGTTCTAGACACCTTCTCTAGAACCGTATATGGACCTTGCCATCCAATTTGTAATTTATTCTGGCTACCGGGTAGTAGAAGCAGCACCTTCTCTCCCACAGCTAGTTCTCTGTCCTTTGCCTTCCTATTAAAATATGCTGCATGTTTCTTCCTGGCTTGTTTCAAATTATAATGTGCCAGTTTCCATCCAGCTTTCAAACGAGTGGTCAGTTCGTTCACGTATTGATAAGATGAGGTAACAGTCTCTTCCACCTTCTCATCTGTCCAGGTCCTTAATAGCGCTACATCTGGACCTTTAATTTATCATATGTATTTTTCATGAAACCCGTCGGGTCCCTTCCATTAGAAGCGCTATAGTGAGGACTTTTCTTCCTAGAATCATCACTCACAAATCGACCACTACCAATTTTTTTCTTGGGTTTGTCTCCCTACTTTAGATTGCTTATGAGAGATCTTCGCTCTCTTTTCTGTTCTTCCAGTTTATATAAGTCTGACCGAGGGATTGTCATCTTATCCTGGGTAAAGTTTACTCTTTGTACTCGTCACATAGTGGCCATGTTAATCCATTCAAGTGAAGACTGGGTGTGAAAAGGGGGCTCCCATTGCACTTTGTCTCCTTGAGTATCATAATTTTTCTTTCCAGGCCTAATTTTGCCCCGTGGCGTTTCTAGGTCCTGCACATATTTTCCCTTTGTGGGTGTTCCCTCATGAAATATGCCACATGCTTCTACAAAGTTTTCAATATCGACATTTACGTCGGGCCAATAGTATTTGCGAGCAACTTTTTGGCAGATGGTACCGACTTTTTCATGGTCCCCATCTTTTCCAACATGTAATCTCCTTATTAAATTTGCCCTATATATCTTGGGAAGAACCAACTGTCCGTGACCAGTGGATCTAGTTCCTGTCTTCCCATATAGCAATCTGTTCTTCATAAAATATTCCCCCTTACTTGGAGGTGTGTGGCATTTGGGCAATTTTTTAAAACATGGCTTGAGTGTCCTATCCTCAGCCTGCGCCTTCCTCATCTCCTCTGGATGAGCATTTATAGGTTCACCTTCCTCCTCCTTCTTCTGTGACCTGGTCTGCACTGTCGCCATGATCACAGGTCTCTCGGGATTCCCCAAGAAGACGTATCTACACCCCAATATCAGAGGGTAGATTGGTTCATCTATCACTGCTGCTCTGATTTCTCCTTCCACATAGCGAGTTTTCACCGTTATCCTTGCGATGGGAAGTGTCATGAGTGGTATGTCCTTAGTTGCCCCTTGTATTTCCACTGTTTCTGTGGTATACTGACTTGGGTCCACTAGGCTAGACTTCACAACAGAATCATAATCCAAACCTGTATCATAAAGGCACCTTATGGTGACCCCATTACAAATAACATCCTCACAAACTGGGGGGTGATAAGGTTCCTGCTGTCCCTTACGATTAACCTTTAATCTTTGAGTCCCCGACTTCATTGCAGCAATGTTTGAAGGTTTCCTTCTACAAAATTCGGTGTTATGGTTATCTTTCTTGCACCATTTACACCATCTTTTTCCTTGGTTAAACGGTTTTCTTTCATTGGATTTTTAGTCATTGAACTGTGAGTTTCTGTCTCGGTAGTCATTTCTTGGCCGTTCAAAGTTTGTCCTACCTTTATTTCCCTGTTCTCTATTATCAAATTTATTAAATTGCTGTGGAACTTTAAAATTGTCTATGTGCTTCTTTTTAGCACCACTTACCTCTCCCTGGGCTGCCTGATACCTCTCAGCGACATTTAAAACCTCCCCCAACTTCTCTGCACCTTGTTCCATGAGAAATTTTCTCATGTCTGGAGCCATGGACTCTCTCAATTGCTCAATCATGATCATTTCTTTAAGATCTTGGGTCTTCCCCAGAGCAGTCCATTTCTCCAAATAGGTTTCCAGTCTGGCAGAGAATTGGTGGTATGTCTCCCCAGACAACAGTTTGGCATTTCTAAATTTCTTACGATAAAATTCACCATTTTTTTCGTACCTCAATAACAAAGCCTGCTTTAACATGTCATAATTGTCCTGGTCTTCTCTGTTCATTTTTGCGAAGACTTCGTAAGAAGTACCTCTCAGTCCCTGTGATAACTTTAAACTCCACCTCTCTCTCTAACCCATATGTAGTAGCTAATAACTCAAAACGTCCTAGGTACCCCTCTATGTCATCGTCGTTTTCAACAAAATGGTCTAAATGAAACCCCATAGCTGATGTTGAGGCTCCCAGACTAGCTGCAGCATCTGAGGCAAAAGGGCTGGCACCATTTTCAGGAGCCTGGCCTTGTAGCTCCAGCTCCCTTAGTCGTAATTCGTGCTCCCTCTGCAACCTTCTATCTTCTGCCTCCCTTTCGGCCTTTTTGTCTGCTGCCTCCCTTTCGGCAGTCAATTTTTTTTCTTCTGCTTAACTTTGCTGTCGCTTTTCTTCTGCCTCAATCTGCAGCCTCTTAATTTCTTTTTCAGCGTCTAACCTCTTCTCTTCAGCCAACCTTTCAGACTCTAATTTTCTTTCAGCCTCTTTTTCTAATCTTCTTTCTTCCCGTTCAATATACTTATCACATTCAGCCGTTACATATTGAATTAAAACCTGACCATCCTTTCCCTTATCCTTTGCCGTTAGCACAGCAGCTGATCTGAATTTGGCTAGCTCCGCCATACTTTTTAAACAATTCTAGCAATGAGCAAAGTAAAATTTCCAACCACTAAAGTAATTCTAATTACTCTAGTCTAAAATAATTCTAATTAATTAATTAATCAATTAACTACCACTGGCTGTGAAGATTCACCAACTTTTATTTTCAGGACACTTTTAATTTTTATTAATGTGTTCCCCTAATTTATTTCTCCCCCCAGGAGATCCTAATATTATTGATAGGCTAATTATCCCGGACGAGCCCCCAATATATGTAGTGGATTTGATGGTATTGTATGATTGTGATATTACTTAGTGTGATGCATGAGGTCAGCTGTGAAGGCTCCTGAGATAAATGTAGCTGTGAATTTTCAGAAGGCCCTTCTTGCTACCACTACGACCTCACACCTATTTTTTTATCTAATGAATGTGGCTACGTTAAAATTCTAGGGTATGATATGTAATGTGTTGTGGTAGTTTACATACACACACACATATATTTAATAAGTCTAATAATATTAATAAAATGTTATGACACACTGAACTAACTCAAGCTGTGTAAAATTTTTGATAATAAATTTTCTTTAAGTTTATTTGTTCTGAACCAAGATTTTATTTTGGTCAGAACATATGAAAGGTTGTGCAATTATTAATGAAATGCATGAATATATGGCATAATAAATGAAAGGAGTGTACATATGTATTTTACAAGACTAGTTAATATTACTACTGTTTATGGTTGTAATTTTTCTGGGAGAACGTTTAATGGATGTGCTGTTGGGATGGCCTCATCACTCCCTGTCTATGGCGACTACACATTGTCCATTTATTGATGGTATTATAATTGGTGTGTTAGAAATTAAGTTGGTGAGTATTCAGCAGTCCAGACGCTCACGTATCTTGAATGAGTAATCTGGTGCTGGAATCAGGTGGCCCCACCTCTCCGTGCTTGGGGGCAATATCAGGCTGCTCTGCCAAAATATAAACTGCACGGGTCCACTCTTGTAATATTCAACACCTCATTTGACACCACATTGGTGCCAAATAAAAACTCACAGTTCTGCAATAAAGTATTGGTCATGTGTCAGAATTCCATCCTTTAAACCATTTCTGGACACAACACTACACACAACAACAACACCACTTAGACGGGTCAGATCTCTTTGACCATACAACACATCTTACCAATTTGGTTTCACATAGGATAAGTTCTCCCAGACTACATATTCTGAAATATGTTCATTAGCGTCCTGCCATAGAATAGGATAGGTGATATGTTCCACTGATCTCAACACTTGATCTGTCTTTCATAATCCTTGCTGGAGTTTATGTATTTTATTTGTCTCTAGACCCTGAACTATTTGGGGGGGGGGGTCTAGAGCGAATCCTTACTTGTTGTAAGGGATAGATTTTGATATGGCAGTATCAAATCACTCGAAACATTAAACAAATATTAAAATATACAAAGAAATACTTTCAGTCTTACCAGAATTATGAATATAGAACACAGTTAATTGCTAGCAAAACTCAGCTAGGCTGCTGGCTTTAGTATGGCGTCCCTCTAAATATTTCAATTAGCTTCTGGGAATTACACCACTAAATAACACTGACAAACAACATTTTTCTTTCTTATATAAGAATAAGTGTTCTTAGGTCAGTTTCTTGCGCTGATTTCAAATCTGAAATCCGTTTATCTCTATCACGTCGGGTTCTTAAGATATTTGTGAATAAATATAGTTTTGGGAAACCGTTATTTGCTCCGTTTCATTTTTACTATATAACTTATTAAAAATTAATAAAAAGCAACATAATTCTACTTTTTATACTGCTAAAAGATGCATGACATATGTTACGCGATTTTTCAAATAGTTACTGTATTTTGAAATAATTCTGAGCAAAATATGGCTTCTAGAAGTTGTAGAAATTCGGCTGATCTGTTCTGTTACGTGTGCGGATATTTTACCGATCGTGTTGACCAGAAAAACTTTACACCATTACTAAAGAAAGCATATGAACTTTATTTCGATTCGAAAGTTGATGATGCAAATAAATCTTGGAAGCCAAATGCAGTTTGTTCGATACATTGGCAGGTTAGTTACGAAAATCGCCGAAGCATAAGTCGATGCCTTTTGGAATGCCAGTAATATGGCGTGAACATACAAATCACACTACTGATTGTTACTTCTGCTTGACAAATATCCATGGTTTCACTTTTAAAACTAGAAAGTCTGTGGTTTATCCAAATATTGAATCGGTTTCGAAACCAATGCCTCATGATCCAATCACGTGTCCGATCCAAGTAGCACCAGAACAATATCCGTTGGACGTAAATGAACCATCAGAAACTGATAGTTTACCTGCTTTAGAAACTAATTCTGACTCAGATTACATACCGGTGAATGATGGTGTTTACTTAATTAACCATTTAGAACTTTCAGATCTAATACGTGATCTCGCTCTTACCAAAGGACAAGCGGAATTACTCGGTTCGCGACTCAAAGAATGGAATCTTTTAGCGCCCAATACTCCGATATCTAAATTTCGTCATAGACACAGAGAACTTGTTCAATACTTTGAGATGGGTGATAACATTTGCAAAGATGTAAACGGTCATGAGCACATAGTCACCGAATGGCGATTTTTCATCGATTCTTCCAAGACTAGTCTAAAAGCCGTGTTATTGCATAACAGAAATTTTTTTTCATCAATTCCAGTCGCCTACTCTGTTCATATGTAAGAAACTTATGACAATATGGCTATACGTTTGGAAAAAATAAAGTACAATGACTACCAATGGCGGATTTGTGGAGACCTAAAGGTCATTGCAATTCTCATGGGCATGCAGACTGGGTATACTAAATTTTGTTGCTTCCGATGTGAATGGGACAGCCGCAACAGACAGGAACATTATACAAGAAAGGTGTGGCCTATCCGGGATCGTATGCAGCTCGGGCATAAAAATGTAATACGCGAGCCATTAGTTAACAAAGACAGCTTCATTTTACCACTGTTACATATAAAGTTGGGGCTCATGAAGAATTTTGTAAAAGCGTTAGATAAAACGAGCAAAGCTTTCACTTATCTTCGAGAAAAGTTTCCGCAAGTTAGCGATGCAAAGATAAAGGAAGGTATCTTTGTAGGACCTCAGATTAGGAAAGTTATTGCAGACAAACAATTCGAGAACTTGTTACATGGTAGTGAACTTCGCGCATGGATGGCATTCAAATCGATCGTCGATAACTTTCTGGAAAATCACAAATCTGTCGACTATGTTGCATATTGTTAAGCAGTGCATAGATGCATACAGAATTATGGGCTGTATCATGTCCCTCAAAATCCATTTGCTCGATTCGCATCTTGACTTTTCCCCTGACAACCTTGGCGAATTCAGCGATGAACATGGAGAACGATTCCATCAAGATATCGCCGTAATGGAGTCACGTTATCAAGGACGGTGGAGTGTGACCATGCTTGCCGATTATTGTTGGATGCTTAATCGCGATGTACCACATGCTATTCACCGACGAAAGTCGACTGCAAAGAAATTCAAGCCTACATAACTGTTATACTTCTTGTACGAATGATGTAATACTGTATGCGTTGTTAAAAAACTTCAGTTGCGTATTTCTAGAGATCCCGACCTGATAGAGAAAAACGGTTTGCAGATTTAAAAACAGCGCATTAAAATTGACCAGAAAAACATAGAAATGTTAGAGAAAGAAAAAAAAAGTTTTTTTTTGTTAGTCAGTGTAATTCACTGTGTCTACTAGGACAACTTATGACGAATGGCAAAAATGCGCGTCTGAGCGCCGATAATATATTCATCTATGGCCAATCACCGCCTTTTTTCCTTTTCAAATTCAAACCTCCTACCAAAAAGTCATTTCAGTCATACCTCAGTCAAGTATGCATTATTGTCTGTTGGTCCGTCTGTCTCTACTTGCGTTTCACACAAAAAACACACTTGTTTTTTGAACCAACACCGCCTTCCCCTACACAATTTTGCCTTTAAAGTTATTTTTAGCCACAGTTCACCATCCCATCCCGTCTCTTTCATTCCAACTAGATTTTAGCACTTGAGTCTCAACGCTACAGTTTTTTGAAAATTAGGGACATTTTTTGTTTCAATGCAGATGCTCGCTGATATGAACAACACATTCTTTTGTCAATATCTTTCTTATTATTTATCCGTCTGTATAAATGAAAGCATATTATTTCACTGCCCAAGATGGGCCATCCGGCCAGCTAGGTTTTATATTCCTAACATCATTATTAAGAAAAAGTTACTTTTCAAGGTTAGTTGGTTTTTTCGAAATAATTTCTAGCATCTTCTATACTGCGTTTGCCGCTGAATTCAAATAAACGGACTAAGTTATCGCAAAAGCGTCCAAGAAATGACTGTTGCGTATAATAGCTAAGGTTTCTTTTGTCGATTTCTTTACCTTGTGTCAACTTGGGGACGTGACTTTTCCTCATTTCCCCACCAATTGCGTCTTTTAGCCTTGCTAGTTTCAAGCACGCGTTCAGTCATATTTTTTCCTTTTGATCTTCGTTCTCATCCCGTTCCATGGGTAACGTTTTGCCTTCACGTCTAACAATTTAGTTTCCATATCGGGTGATGACCCGCGGCGTGGGCGATCATGTATTCTAGTAGCTTACGCATTCGTTTTTATCCCTACGTTGTATCATTGGAGATATTTTAACGTTGTATCATGGTTAATTTTATGACATTCACCCCGTTCATGTCTGTCTCCAGTTCTCTTCTCAAAGTGTTCGTTGATCTCCTTCCACCCTTCTTACCCTGGAGATGCCTGAGAAAGGACTGACCTGTAATGCTATCACAAGGTTTCCTCAGCATGTGTTTCATCTATTTCTAGCGTCTTGTTCACATCTCTTGTTCCACTGATATATGCTTGAAGATAACTTTATCAGAGAGATAATAAGGATAATGAATGATCGCCTGTTAGAGAACGACACTGCAGTCGACGAATCGGCAATGCTATGACTGTTGTAATGGGGCAGCAAGTTTAAAACTAGCAGGGAAGGACGAATGAGAGGATGATTCCGTCGTGTATACAAACTGTGCGTTACAGCAACAATTAGCATTCATATCCGTCGACATTTGCTGAGGGAGACTGAGCACCTATTGGTTTGCCTGCAGTGGTGTCGATTCTGATCAACAATAACAAAAACTACATCAGAATTATAACACTAGAACAGTACTATCTTAGTAACGAACTATAACACTAGATTAACTAACAGTACTATCTTAGTAACGAACTATAACACTAGATTAACTAACAGTACTATCTTAGTAACGAACTATAACACTAGATTAACTAACAGTACTATCTTAGTAACGAATTATAACACTAGATTAACTAACAACACTATCTTAGTAACGAACTATAACACTAGATTAACTAACAGTACTATCTTAGTAACGAACTATAACACTAGATTAACTAACAGTACTATCTTAGTAACAAACTATAACACTAGATTAACTGACAGTACTATCTTAGTAACGAACTATAACACTAGATTAACTAACAGTACTATCTTAGTAACAATAACATTGCTCCACATTAACCACATGCCACCACCTCCTTTATTAGTGCTTTGCATACTAGAACATAAATCTAAAGAATACAGAAGTCATGACACTCAATGTGGGCAATCCTCAGCCCATAACAAGAAGGAACCAGAATCTGGAACAGACAGACACATTTACATACTTAGGATGCATAGTAAAATCAGATGGCGGAACAAGCAAAGACATCAACAACAGAATCATAAAGCGAGAACAGACGTTGCTAGACTAAACAACATCTGGAAATCTTCTCTGTACAGCACAAACAGCAAATTAAGATTTTATGAGAGCTCAGTACTTTCTGTGCTTCTCTATGGTGCGGAATGCAATAGTGAAAGTTACTTCAGATCATCTTTTGGATTACATACCTTACATAACAAAATCATGGATTACATCAGGTCAAACATCATCAAAATACACGTTCATAAACAATCGTAAACATTACATCGGATCAGCCATCATCAACATAAACCTTCTTCAACAATCTTGTATTATATCAGATCAACCATTATCAACATACAAACTCATAAACAATGATGAAAATTTCATTATATCAACCACAGTTAACACAAACTTTCGTCAATCAACAATAATTAACATTACATTAGATCATCCACCATAAACATGAACTTTCATCATCAATCATGAATATAACATTAGATCAACCACTATTAATATTAACTTTCATCAACAATCATAAACATTACATTAGATTAACAACTGTTAATATGAACCTTCACCCACAAAGATAGACATAACACCAGATCAGCCAGCGTCGCCATAAACCACCCACAATGATAAATACAACACCAGATCAACCACTATCAACATTAACCCTCATCAACAATGATGATCATTACATTAAATCAACCACCGTTAATATGAATCTTCACCTAAAATGATAAACATTACACTAGATCAGTCAATACCAACGTTAACCAATGCCAACTGCCACCATCATCTCTCTATCTTATTTAAAATAAATGTTATTACCCTCAGCTTCATCAGATTCTCTGCCAGACTCATGACGTCTTTGACAGTGTGCCCATCGATCGCCTCCTCGACAACTGGGACGTTATTTTCTTGGCGTGGCTGTTGCTTCCACGAGTAGCTCTTGGCCTCGTATAGTTCACCAAGCTGGTGGGTGTGGTTTTTTGTGTTGTTGATTGTGCTGGTAGTGTGTTGGTGTGTTTGTTTATACAACATTGTTACGTACATTTATTACCTACGGGGGTAGTCTTCGGTCCTGCCAAATGTACGCACCAGTTTTATATAGTTATATTATTTGTGCGTTCGATTGATTCACGCACTGACGTGCACAATGCTGGGTGAGTTGCTTTGGACGCACGTGTAACCTAGTTGAGTAGTTTCTGACGTCATGTATGGGGCAGCTCGGACCATATTTATGTCCGCTGTGTTATCCTTTGATTCTTGGCAAATGTGAAGTAGCCATCAGTTGTATTCGTATCTATTGATCTTCATGGCGAAGTCAATAGTGGAAGTATAAAGTAAGTGTCGCCCCATTTCTTATGGCATGTTTATTTATGTACATTAAAGTATCAGGCCGCTCCTATTAATGGTCTAGCGGGAATTCATCGTAGATGACATTCCTAGAATTGGACACACGGAGTCGATAGCCTTTGAATCTTTTCGTAGAGGGAGAATACCTACAAGAAATCAAGTTAATGAATTTATATGCTTCACATGTTTAATATGCTGTTACTACAATGCCAGAAGCGTGGCATAGAATGGGAGAGGTTAGTCAACTGGAATCTCTAACCTGTTGGTATTATCATGTATGACTTTGTTTGAAAACTATATACTATATATAACGGGATGTATGGAGAAAGTCTGGGATTATGAAGTATGATATGGAAGAATTTTATCCTGGAGTATGAATACGTTACCATGATGTACGTCCTTGAAGGAAGGTCAATGGACTTGAATGAGCGGAATAGTATATGGTAACAGTTTTGTGATCCTCAGTCACTTGAGTCAGAGGACTTTATTAGTAGAGAATCTTCAGGAACTTTAAAAGTAATTATCAACATGTTGACGTATGATTTCTGCGCCTGTGACGATGTTAGTCTTGTCCACTCCGTATGTGCTGTGTTGAATAAAATCTATGTACAGTCACCACCGACTTCTGTACTGCCAGTACTTGCCCAGTTCACCCAGTTCAATACTACTTGTTGAAGTTCGTTTGAAGAATATTGTTGACATTCGTTCATTTTAACCATTCGCGTTTTAAGCTACCACTTCACCAGTATAAACTGAACTCAACGATAAAACGGAGTCAACAATAATTGGTATGCCAGTGTGGTCTGGAAGTAATTTCAAAGGAACGTACCCATCCAAATTATCGTTTGAAAAGAAGATTTTAACTTTCAAGTCACCAACATCTCGAACTTGGAACCCAGTGGGATGAGAAATCAGATTCAACTTACGTTTACCAAGGTCAAGGTCTTCAATCAACCTCCACGTCAAGTTTCACAGTGACTGATTACTTGGAGATCATCTCTTCATCATTATTGCGTGCGAGCTGTAATCTAGAGAAGCAGAACGAAGTATTTTATCTGTAGACGTACATCCACGGAGACGAGGCACATTGATTTTTTTTTACCTGCACGCGAGATGAGTATAACGTGTTTCCGTTGTACACTTTATTACGCTTAGTTGTGCCTTCCGTGATATGTCCACATTCATATTTTTCGTGTTAAGTGTTATATGTTGTGTATTCTTCGTGGGAGGTTGGGAATGGCGACTTAGGACGGGAAATTACCAGTTTCACCACAGGTCCGTCTTAAGTGTTCTGTAGGACATTATTTTGCAGACTTCCCGCAGTGGAATGTTCCTATGCGTGAGCATAGAAGGATCTTTGGTCCACTGTGTCTGGTAGTCTGTGACACCTGACTGTTTTAGCTGTTTCGTCAAGTTTTAATTGTTGTTTTTGGTAGTTATTTTTACTTGTACCTTATTTTCATGATGTATTTTGTATGTGATTATTGTCCATCTTACCTGACTGTCGTTCAGTTTTTTTACAAAGCATATGTTTTTACACTGTGTTGTCAATTGTCTTGTGCATTATTGGATCGTAGATGTCATCGTAATTTTTTACGACATTCTATTTTAGTTCCACATTTTATTTTATTTGATTTCTACGACTGTAGTCATTTGTCTTGATTATCGTGTCGTGTCAGTATTGTGCTATTGTCTGTCACGTTATTGCTTTCACACCATTTCATGTTATAAATTACATTATTAATTATTAATATTATTGCCTATTATATAAATTGATTTTACCGTTCTAGAACAGGAACGAAAACCACTAGTTGTAGTAACAATTTTAAGTAGTATTATTACATAATAAAATTGAATAATGGCTACCTTAGACTATTTCATTAAGCAAGCAAAAGCTCTTCAGATGGCTCCTGAGGAAGCAAAAGCATTTGCACTTGCAGAATATAAGAAAGCTCAAGAAATAGAAGCTGATCAGAGAAGGTTAGAAACTTTACGTTTGGAAAATTTGAAATTTGAGGCAGATCAAAAAAGGATTGAGGCTGAGGAGAATGAAAAGAAGAGGAAATTTATAGCTGAGGAAGAGGAGAAAAAAAATGAGATTAACTGCTGAGGAGGATGAAAAGAAGAGGAAATTTATAGCTGAGGAAGAGGAGAAAAAAAATGAGATTAGCCGCTGAATTAGAAGAGAAACGATTTCAGCGAGAGGCAGAACAGAAGCAAAGGGAGGCTGAAGATGAAGAAATGGAAGACTTAAAGAAAAAAATGAAAAGAAAAAGAAATGGAAGTTAAACAAAAAGAAATGCAAGAAAGAAGATTAATAGCTGAACAAAACACAAAACGACTTCAGCTTGAGATGGAAGAGAATGAAAGAAAACGACAGCATGAACTGAAATTAGCAGAGTCAGAATATGAGAGACTTAGGTTAACTCAGGAAGCTAATTCTCAGAGAACTTTTGAAAGCCAAACTTCATCCAGACATGATAATTTTAAGGAAATTCACCTTAAATTACCAAAATTTAATCCCCCGTCTGATGACGTGATATTCTTCCTGGATAGGTTTGAGGCCACTTGTGTGTCTTATAACGTGGATAAAGCTCTATACTGTACATATTTATCCAGATTACTTACAGGGGACGCATTAGCAGTTTATCATACCACCAGCATTGGTGAGAAAAATGACTATAATGCTCTTAGAGCGGCACTTCTGCAAAAATTCCAAATGACAGAAGACCAATATCGATCAAGATTTCATACATTACTACCTCAATCTAGCAGAAATTTTAGTGATTTTCTGTCACAAATACGACTAACATTAGAAAGATGGATCGAATTATCCAAAATTGAAAAGTCGTATGAAGGTCTCTTCGATTTACTGATGCGCGATAAGGTACTTTCGTCTGTAAATCCTACATTTCTCGCATTTTTACACGAACGGAAACCTTTATCTATGAAAGACTTAGAACAGCATGCTAAAAATTTTTTGCACTGCTCACCCAAACATGGATCTAAGTAATGCACAGATTAAGAATGAATTGCCTGTTGCTTTTGCAGCACAACAAAACAATTTTTTCACGCAATCGTTCTTTTAGTGCTGACAGATATGTCAATAAGGGAAATAATGACAATTTTAACAATGGTAATTTTTACAAAGGGAAGCAATTTCAACAATCTGCTCCATTTAATGTTTCTTGGAACCAGGCTCACAGATCGCGAGATTTTGGTAACAATAATTTTAAAAATAATCAAGGACATTATAATAAACAAAACTGGAGATCAAGATCTCAGGTCCGCAAAACAAACAATTTTTTGGAAATAAACCATTTTACCAACATCATAACGATAATTATACAAATTATCGGACTCATCCAAATTTTAACTCTAGCAGAAACTACAATTATGGCAATTTTAATGACAAAAATCAAAATCGATCGCGTCGACGAGATAGATCGTTGAGTAATACGAATAGACATTCTAATGTCGCTTTTAGTGATACACAGGCTAACATTGAACAGGGTAAAGGAGCTGAAACTCATAATGCTATGTGTTGTTCTCTTGATTGTACCCAAGTCAAAGATTGTTCAGAATGCTCTACTCTTTTCCAGCCCAGGGCGATCACGACGCTGCGTTGCGGACATACCTTACCTAGTCTACCTGCAGTCTGTACGGCCACTGCTGCGTCAGTACACCAGGGACAGGGCTCTCTTAAGTTTAACAAGGGATTTGTCAACAATATTTCATGCTCTCTCCTATTTGACTCAGGTTGCAGCACAGTCGGCGTCCGGACTTCGCTGATCAACCCAAGTTGTGCCACGGGCCGGGTTGTCAAGTGTGTAACGTTTGGTGGCACAATTGAAACATTTGCCACTGCTATTATTGATCTTAATACACCATTTTTTTTCAGGAAAGATTCAAGCTTGTCTCCTTCCGAATCCAATTTGTGATTTAATACTTGGTCGCATACATGGTATTAAAGAGTGTACACCACAGCAAATTGCTGAATGGGAAGAGCGACATATTCAAACTGCAAATGCAGTAGTGACTAGAGCGCAAGCTACTAATATGTCGCATGATACACCTATGGAACCTACAGTTCATACCACTTGTGATGATGATGCTCCTATTTCACGGGAGTTGTTTGCAACATTGCAAAAGAATGATGATTCATTAAAAAAATTTTTTTCAGTATGTGAACAAAAATAATACCAGCAACAAACTTGCAAAATCTAGACATGATTTTATACTTAAAATGGGATTTTGGTTAGAGTAATACGAGAAAAGGATTCATCCTTATGTTCTCAGATTATAGTCCCATCCTGTATGAGATCTCGTATATTACGACATGCGCATGACTCGCAATGTGCGGGCCATATGGGTTTTTCGCGTACCAAATCCAGAGTGCTTTCGGCATTCTACTGGCCAGGCGTCCATAAGGACATCACTCTCTATTGTCGGTCTTGTTTGATATGTCAAGAAGTTAAGGTACGGGGTCCATTTCATGCGGCTCCTATTCAAGCTGCGGACATCCCGATTAGACCATTTGATAAAATGGCTATAGACATTATTGGTCCTATGCTACCATCTGCTAGAGGGCATACGCATATTCTTACGTGCATTGATATGTGCACTCGCTGGCCTGAAGCCATCCCTCTCAAGAACACTTCATCTGCCAGTGTAGCAGAGGCATTGATGTTAATCTTCTCACGCATTGGTTTTCCACGGAAAATCTTGTCGGATCATGGGGTTCAGTTCATTTCTGAATCCATGTCTCAAGTTATGAAGACATTAGGTATAGACAGATCTCTAAGTTCTATTTATCATCCGATGTCAAATGGGTTAATTGAGCGTCTAAATAGGACACTCAAGCAGTTGTTGGGTAAGATGACTCAAGACCATCCCCAAGACTGGGATCGGGTCCTACCCGCTTGTCTCTTTGCGTATCGCGAAGTACAAAATCAAGCAACGGGGTTTTCTCCATTTCAACTTGTTTTCGGCATGCAACCACGCGGTCCGATGTCGTTAATCCACGACTTATTGGTTGACGAGAATATTGAAGAGGAAACTCAGTCCTCTTATGAGTATGTGATCTCTCTGAGAAAGAGAATCATAGATGCTTGTAGATTAGCTACTGCATCATCCGAACAAGCCAAAGAAAAAGCTCGTCTATTTGCAAACAAATATAGACGTCTTCGCCAGCTCATACCTGGTGATGAAGCTTTTGTATTACTCCCTGCGCATAATAATCGTCTTTTAATTACCTGGAGAGGTCCTTTCAGGATCATCTCAAGAATATCCGATGTCGACTACATCGTTGATGTTAATGGTAAACATAAAACCTTCCACATTAATATGTTGAAGGAATATTACTCACGTCCTGATTATCTACAATCAGTGTTCCAAGCAACTGACGATCCTACACCTCCTATTCAACACTATTCTAGTTTGTCAGTCATCCAAGAAGAGGAATCTTCTTTCGATGATGTACAACTACCAATACCAGTTGTACCACTCCATTCCACTGAGAAATGGAATGATGTTACTATCTCATCTACTCTTACTGATGATCAACGCCAGCAAGTCTCTAATATTCTACACACGTATGAGGATGTCCTCACTGACATCCCAGGTCATACGTCAGTCATCCAACATGACATTATTCTGACTGACGATACACCGATTCGAGTTCGCCCATATCCTATTCCTTTACACTTTCGTGATAAGGTTGATAAGGAATTGGATGAGATGCTTCAATTAAATATAATTGAACCATCTTCATCACCATATTCTTCTTCTATGGTAATCATTAGGAAGAAGGACAACAATATACGTCTTTGCGTAGATTACAGGAAATTAAACAAAGTTACAAAATTCGATGCGGAACCATTACCTCTTTTAGACGACTTATTAGAGAAATTATCTCATGCCACATTCTTTTCGAAATTTGACCTTTCAAAGGGTTATTGGCAAGTGCCATTAACCCCTAAAGCAAAGCCATTCACCGCTTTCTCGACGCCACGGGGTCTTTTTCAATGGAATTTTATGCCATTCGGTCTAATGAATGCGCCAGCTACCTTTGTACGCATGATGCGCCGCATATTGTCTCATCGTCCCGATGTCATTACTTATATAGATGACATCTGTCTTTTCAGTGACTCTTGGGATGAACATATTCAGGGTTTAAAATCTTTACTTTCTACCTTACGGGATTATAACTTAACAGCGAAACCTTCAAAGGCTTTTGTCGGTTTTCATGACATCTCATTTCTTGGTCACCGTATAGGTCGCGGTTTAATGTATACAGAAGACAGTAACGTCTCTAAAATTTTAAACATCTCAGCACCTAAGACAAAAAAAACAAGTGAGGTCGCTCTTAGGACTAATACAGTTCTATTCTAAATTCATCCCTCATTTGTCTACTATAACTGCACCTCTTTCTTCGTTACTAAAAAAAGGTACAACTAATGTAATAAAGTGGTCGCAGGATCATCAAACGGCTTTAGATTATATAAAACAATTTTTTTTTCAAATAAGCCTTTTTTAAGGTTGCCTAACAAAGATCTCACCTTTGTTCTTCGCAGTGATGCTTCTTCCTACGCTATCGCGGCAGTTTTGATGCAGGAATACGGAGGCACCTTATTTCCGGTTATGTACGTATCCAGAAAGCTTACGACGAGCGAGATGAAGTATTCCGTTCTAGATAAAGAGCTCCTCGCTCTTGTCTGGTCAATCACAAAACTGGATCGTTATCTCCTCGGATCACACTTTGTGGTGGAATCCGACCAGAAAGCTCTTACAGCACTGAACACAGGGAACGTGAAGTCATCAAAGTCAGCGCGTTACGCTATTGCGCTTCAACCGTTCCATTTTGAGATACGAGCTATTCCTGGAGTACAGAATGTGTTTGCAGACTGTCTTTCAAGATGCCCTAGTGAACATGTCGAAATTAAACCACTTCCAGATGGTGAAACGTCCTCACAGAAACATGAATAACTTTGTACATGGTCACTGATTATACATCTGTGGAGACTATGTGTAGTTCTGCAGTATTCGTATATATATAACTTTCAGAATATACTTACGTATGGATTATAACATTATTTCTTGTGAAGTAACGTTTTGTTAGAACGGGAACAGTGATATTAAAGTAACATTTTTTTTTTAGTATGGAAACATTGGTAAGAGTGACAAATAGACATTCACTATTGTTATGGAACAGATTACACTACATATCGTGTTCGTAAGCGTATTTCAGACATGGTACATTGAGAACATATTCTTGTCGATTTAACTAGTTCTAAAAGAATATTAACAATGAGTGAAATTGAAATCACTTAGAATAAATTAGTAATTAGTTATTTGTTCATAAATTAAGTACTACTAATTATTATAATTCAATTTAATCAATTTGATTGATTATAAATCACACATCTACTAACTTTATTAGTGTCTCGCAATACGTGTATTCACGTATCCCACTACATGATATCTCACTTTTAGATAACTAGTCAAACTTACTAGTGTTAGGAAATAGTAAGTGTGTTGCTTCTTAAAGTGTTTAATTATGCTTTGTTTCATTTTGCATGTTGTATTTTAAAATTTTCTGTTTTATTGATTCTTTTATCATTGATCATCATCAGTGTTGCTGTTCATTTTCATTTTTGAAATCATATGTTTCAAATTTCTTTTAAAAAAAAATTTGGTTGAATTTTATTATCATCTTTTTTTTTTTTATGGTTTATTTCATTTTCATTTTCAACTTCTTTTACTTCGAATATTACCACATCGTTCCAAAGTAGGTCGATGGTGGATGTGTGCTTTAATGCATACTATCATTTAGTTATATTGTTTTCATTTAATATTCTTTTCTTAATATGATATAATTTTATGCATGTCAAAAATCTTGTTGTAGTTTTGACTCACCTCTCTCGAGTAATTAGTTCGAAAAAAATTAATAGAATTAATTTTTTTAAGGGGAGGTGATAAGGGAGCTGTTACGTACATTTATTACCTACGGGGGTAGTCTTCGGTCCTGCCAAATGTACGCACCAGTTTTATATAGTTATATTATTTGTGCGTTCGATTGATTCACGCACTGACGTGCACAATGCTGGGTGAGTTGCTTTGGACGCACGTGTAACCTAGTTGAGTAGTTTCTGACGTCATGTATGGGGCAGCTCGGACCATATTTATGTCCGCTGTGTTATCCTTTGATTCTTGGCAAATGTGAAGTAGCCATCAGTTGTATTCGTATCTATTGATCTTCATGGCGAAGTCATAGTGGAAGTATAAAGTAAGTGTCGCCCCATTTCTTATGGCATGTTTATTTATGTACATTAAAGTATCAGGCCGCTCCTATTAATGGTCTAGCGGGAATTCATCGTAGATGACATTCCTAGAATTGGACACACGGAGTCGATAGCCTTTGAATCTTTTCGTAGAGGGAGAATACCTACAAGAAATCAAGTTAATGAATTTATATGCTTCACATGTTTAATATGCTGTTACTACAATGCCAGAAGCGTGGCATAGAATGGGAGAGGTTAGTCAACTGGAATCTCTAACCTGTTCGTATTATCATGTATGACTTTGTTTGAAAACTATATACTATATATAACGGGATGTATGGAGAAAGTCTGGGATTATGAAGTATGATATGGAAGAATTTTATCCTGGAGTATGAATACGTTACCATGATGTACGTCCTTGAAGGAAGGTCAATGGACTTGAATGAGCGGAATAGTATATGGTAACAGTTTTGTGATCCTCAGTCACTTGAGTCAGAGGACTTTATTAGTAGAGAATCTTCAGGAACTTTAAAAGTAATTATCAACATGTTGACGTATGATTTCTGCGCCTGTGACGATGTTAGTCTTGTCCACTCCGTATGTGCTGTGTTGAATAAAATCTATGTACAGTCACCACCGACTTCTGTACTGCCAGTACTTGCCCAGTTCACCCAGTTCAATACTACTTGTTGAAGTTCGTTTGAAGAATATTGTTGACATTCGTTCATTTTAACCATTCGCGTTTTAAGCTACCACTTCACCAGTATAAACTGAACTCAACGATAAAACGGAGTCAACAAACATATAAAAATTGATAAATTCTCTTAGTATGAGTTTTATAGAGGAAGCTGGCTAATGAGCGTGGTGTGGTGTTGATTTTTGAGTGCGCGGGGGTAATTGGTTTTGGCTGGTGGGGGTTAAGGTTGTTGAGGATTGTTTCGGGGTTTGCAAGCATGTGAATGTCCGCGGCATTCGCATGATTCCACCACGAACCACCTCAGCTGAATAAGTACTGGGGAAATCGCGCAAATCGATGTAAGACGCGTCAAGCCTAGTAACCGCAGTCTATGTGTGGCCGTAGCGCCGTCCAGCAGTGTTTCAAAAGTGTGGCAGAGCCACTTATGGATTTTGTATCAAATGTGTGGCATGGCCACTGATTAAGGATATGTATATTAAATGGTATACCCATTGTGAATTATAAATAGCGTAAATCCGTATAGATCATGCTGGGAAAGCAATCAAGTCAAATGTATAGGACCAGAGAGTCCAAAGTATAATCGCGAATATCGGAGGATACGTTCGCAAGTGAAGTTATATATATGGCAGTTAAAGCCTGGCTAGCAAAGCCAAAATATTGAACAAGTGGACATAGACGGAATATGTGGATATTAAATAAGGATATCACGAGTATTAATAAGTGATAATAATTCCAAGAGACGGATTGGAAAGAGTTGGTTGCAGACTCTAAAACGCTATAGAATTAACGGTTAACTCAGACGTGCAATGTCTGTAGGATGAACATTGAGTACATCCTAGAACTATGTTTAATGCCAAGTATTAATTGTGTGAAAACGTTCTGTATTCATTTGGGAAAAAGGACATGTATTAAATATTCAGTCGTCAATGGAACTTGTCTTAATTGCCTGAATTATTCAAGTTCAACTATGTGCTGTGACTGTTGATGTAACCTTTGCAAGGTCAGTCCAGACTATCATATTTATCTACAAGATTAATCATAAAACTAATGCACACTGCTGGAGAATTAATATGAAGTAATGAACGACACTGAATAAAATAATAATAATTGAATCACACAGTCACGGCTCTAAATCTGCAAGTGAACTATAAGCCGAAATGGTAGAGATGAATATAATACCTAAAGAATTATTGACGATCAACCAAATAACTCACGTCCAACGGGGCTGTATCTGGTAGAGATAACTAACAACAGTTCACCCGTAACATCTGGTGTCAGTACCGTAACATCTGGTGTCAGAAGTGGGATTTCATCTTCTCCGTTACCCAATTTGACGAACTAACGTTCAAGTGTCAGGCTCAAGTTGTTAAAATTTCGGTTGAAACAACTTCAAGAACATTTCAATTCGAAACGGTCAAAGTCACAGTAGAAATTGAATAGTTCGAATAATTTTATTCAAGACGCAAGTCAAATCTGGCAACTCAAGTACGCACAGAAAACTACGAATGTCAAGGTCGAGTCAAGATTCCTGCTAACGGTCACTTTCGGCGCTGAGGTAACTTGATCTTACTTCTTCAAATCGTTGATTCTGAACCGACCCAGAGAACAGTGAAGACCAGCCATACCCTTGCTGTACGTCCAGATCATCCGGGAAAATATTTCGACAGAAATTCGTTTGATACTAAATGTGAACGTATTATCTTCAATCAACCGGACGTCTGCTGCTCAATGGGGACGACTCAAACAGCTGTGTGAATCTTGTTGTGGTTTTCATAAATCACAATGGCGGGATCTTATTAAGATAAGTTCTTGTCTAGATTAGAGCTCTTGACTAGAGTGTGTTGTCGAGTTGGCTAGCTTTGGCCTTCAATTTTTCTCCACTGTCACTTGCCTGTTTTAGTTTCATTTCTACTCATTATCATTATGTGTATAAAACCTATCTGTTTTATGTAAATTCGTGGGAAGGTTAGCTAGGGCTTATTCTGTACTCGGATATATTTCCTTGCAGAAAAATTCAAGTAGGAATAACGACTTTTAGGGCTAAATGATTGTATTTGCTGACTGAAGAACTAACACTTTTGTTAGGATATAAATTAACTGAAGCTCTTGTCTCATTGTTAATTTAAGGACGACTTGTATCGTAAAATTTTTGTAATGTTATTTAAACATTTCATTTTCTCTTATTAATATGTCTAGTTCCTACTCAATTTCTTTATATCTGTTTGATGGTGTCGTATAACTAAACATATCATTTCATTGTAGTTCATTTTCCTGTTCCATCCATTGTCTATTGTCACCTGTGCTTGTCTCTGGCTTACATTGAATATCATAGTTACATTGCATTAACTGATATCACATATTCATAATATATTTACTGACAAATAATACACTTACATAAGTTATTGAGAAACGTATCACCATATCTACGTTAGAAGATTTTATCAATATTGGACAGAGCTTAGGTAAATTAGGAGATGATCTTTAGATTTATGCTGAGACTAGATATGAAAAGCATTTATCTCAACTTGAGAGAATTGAACAACGTGAACTGAGAAAGTTGGAATTAGTCCAAGAAAAAGAACTTAAAGAAAAAGAAATGGCTCAAAAAGAAAAAGAAATGGCTCAACAAGATAAAGAGAGAGAATTACAAAAATAACTTAAGGAAAAAGAAATGGCTCAACAAGATAAAGAGAGAGAATTACAAAAAGAACTTAAGGAAAAAGAAATGGCTCAACAAGATAAAGAGAGAGAATTACAAAAAGAACTTAAGGAAAAAGAAATGGCTTAACAAGATAAAGAGAGAGAATTACAAAAAGAACTTAAGGAAAAAGAAATGGCTCATCAAGAAAAAGAGAGAGAATTAGAAAAGGAAAAAATAGAATTAAGGAAAATGGAACTTCGTCATTAGACCAGGCTCATAAACATGCTATGGAGCTTGAATCTTTAAGACTAAATGCTGAGAAAGAACAGGCTTCGGAATTGGCTAAGGTACAATCAGATCAGTCTAAGCCTTCAGCTAATTCAAATGTATTTTATCCTAAATTGAAGATACCACATTTCGATCAGTCTAGAGATTGCGTGGATTCCTTTTTATCCAGATTTATTATGAAGGTTACAGGTTTAAATATACCTAAGGAAAGATGGTGTAGTCTCTTGGTTGATTTTTTGACCGGGGACTCACTTAAAATTTTCATGAATCTGGATGAGAAAAGCAGAAACGATTTTGATGTCGTAAAAGAATTACTTCTGAGACGGTTCCAGTTAACTGAATCTGGATTCCGAGATCGTTTCCATACGGCTAAGCCAAGTAAGGATGCCGACTTTGGGGAATTTATTGCTTCCATTAAACATTTTTTCAATAGATGGATAGATTTGTCAGGTATTACCAAATGATTTGAAGGGTTGATGGATCTCATGCTACGGGATAAAGTGATATCTTCATGTAGTCATGAATTAGAATCCTTCCTACAGGAAAGACACCCTAACTCTATTGAAGAATACGAATAACTCGGTAGACAATTTGTCACGGCACATTTAAACAAGGATGTACATAGATCTTTTCCTCGAGATCCAATGCCTGCGTGCTCAGCACTCCACGATCATAGATCTTATGATCACCGACCTAGGTCGAAGAGCGTCGACGGACGATATCGTACAAATTTTCGTCAAGAATATCGGGGGTCTTACAACTTCCCTCGTTATCGCTCTCCTTCAAGATTCTACCGTCGGAGTTATCGAGGTTATTCACCTCATGATCGTGGATGCCACAAAGGTAGGGGTCGTGATGATTTTCACAAACAGTATCATAGAGATAACAATGATCATAGATCATCATACAATACGAGTGATGATAACGATGAGTCAACAGATTTTTATTATGATAAAAGGAAGGAATTCAAAAAGAAAACAGGTCTATCTAGATCTTCTTCGAAGAACAATGACAAATTTAGTCATGCTAATGCATGTACTAGCAAAAGAGATCATGATAGCGATGAGAACAAACATGCTAATTCATGTAGTATGTTAGATGACTCTTGTTATGTTTGTCAATCACATCTGATATCAGATAGGAAAAAGACACTTCTTTGCGGACACACTATGTCTTCAATGTCTGCTTGTGAGAATTTAGGACGTCTCACATACCATAAGGGATTTTTATATGGAAAAGAGGTAAGAGTTTTGAGGGACAGCGGATGTTCCACGGTCGGAATACAGCACTCGCTTATCGAGCCCTCTGCATTTACGGGTAAAACTGTGAAATGCGTTACATTTGGTGGGAATGTGGAGAAATTCCCAGTAGCACGTGTCTATATCGACACACCTTTTTTACACAGGTACTGTTTACGCCTGCGGCTTAAGAGCTCCCGTGGCTGAAATAATCTTAGGTAACATACCTGGAGTTAGAGATTGCACTCCAGATGAGGTCGCAAGATGGGTTGAATCTCACCCACTGGTGGCAAATGCTGTTGTCACCAGAGCACAACAGTTGGATACAGATATGGCCACCAAACCTACACCTGTATTAGAGACAATTATGTCTCCGAGCGTCGTTGATGAATCACCAGCGGCGTTCGCAGTAAACCAAAAAAATGATCCAAGTTTACAGCGTTTATTTGCGCTAGCAGAGAAAAAGGTATTAAACATACGAGATCAGCACAACATTGGTTTCAACTTAAGAAATCCATACTAACAAGATACTATGATGATGGTATTTCTATTATTCATCATAGATATTATTGGTCCTTTATCAATTCCATCTAATAATGGATTCCGATATATCTTAAACTGTATAGATCTTTGTACACGGTGGCCTGAGGCCATGCCTCTGAAAACCATTACTACTGCGTCGGTATCTGATGCATTATTTTCAATTTTTTGTCGTATTGGTTTTCCGGAAGAAATCTTGTCGGACAGAGGTTCACAATTCTCCTCAAACATTATGAAGGAGGTGGAGTCGATGCTATCCATTCACCATTCGTTTTCCAGTGCATACCATGCACAAACGAACGGGGTTTGTGAGCGCTACAATGGGGCGCTCAAACAGAATCTTCATAAGATCACTGACGAATGTCCTTGTGACTGGGACCGGCTCCTTTGTGCAGCCTTATTTGCATATCGAGAGGTCCCCCACAAAAGTACGGGCTTTAGTCCGTTCGAGGTCGTTTATGGCTCTAATCCACGTGGCCCAATAATCATTTTAAGGAATTTGTTGGTCGTATCATCAGTATATGAATCCACTCGTACTAGTTATGAGCTAGTTATTGAACTTCGACAAAGAATCAATGATGCGTGCACCTATGCATCTGATAGCATCAAATCAGCTACACAAAATCTAGATTATGCCATAATCAAAATAGAACGTTACGATATTTTAATCCTGGGGAAAAAGTTTGGTTACTACTTCCTCATGATGACAATAAACTTTTGGTTTCATGGCAGGGTCCATTTGTGATCATTAAATGGGTCACGGATGATGATTACGCTATAAACATAAGAGGGAAATTAAAACTGTCCATGTAAATATGCTGAAATTGGCAGTGGAAATACCACAAGAGTTAATTCCCATTATTAACTCTGTTTCTGAGTCTTCAGCTCATATATCGTCTTTCGCATTAGTGAATGAGGAAGATACTACATCTTCGATTCCTCTACAGTTTTCTTTACCATCTTTACAATCTTCCGAATCTTGGAAGGATGTTACAATTTCTTCGACTTTGTCATCTACACAACAAAGTCAAGTTCAGAAAATTCTTCTTTCTTTTCATGATGTACTTACTAACCTTCCAGGTCGAACATCTCTGATTTCTCATGACATCATTCTGACAGACTATCATCCTATTACATTAAGACCTTACCCTTTTTCTCTACATCACAAAGATAGGGTTGAGAAGAAACTGAAGGATATGATAAGATTGTGAGTTATATCTCCATCAGAGTCACCTTATGCTTTTCCTATGTAAACTGTGAAAAAGAGGGATGGTTCGCTCCGTATTTGTATTGATTTCAGACGTCTTAATAGTATCACAATTAATGACGCTGAACCAATGCATTTGTTGGACGACCTACTTTCTCAAGCTTCACAAGCTACTTACTTTAGTAAATTAGATCTGTCGAAAGGATATTGGCAGATACCTCTTACAGAACATGCCAAGCCTTTCACCGCCTTTACTACTCCATTTGGATTGTTCCAATGGAATTACATGTGATTCGGCCTTGTAAACGCGACTGCGACATTTGTGCGCATGATGCGACGCCTTCTGGGCGATAGGAAAGATGTCATCACATACATTGATGACATCTGTCTATTTCACGACTCATGGGAAGACCACATGACTGGTTTGTCTTCTCTACTTCTTACACTGCGACAAAATGATTTGACTGTAAGACCTTCTAAGGTCCAGATAGGTTGTCGGGAGATTACATTTCTGGGTCACCGCATAGGTAACCACAGATTACATCCTGATGAAAATACAGTCAAGCGCATACTAGATATTGCTACCCCATCATCGAAGAAGCAATTGAGAAGCTTGTTGGGGTTAATTAATTATTACCATAAATTTATACCACACTTCTCACAGATTTCTGCTCCGTTGTCCTGATTGCTGGCCAAAGATAGTCCAAACAAAATTTTATGGATACCGCAGTGTGAAGAAGCTCTGATTAAGATAAATAATTTATTTAAGAATCCTCCTATTCTATTATTACCAAATTTACATGTGCCATTTGTGATTCAAACAGATGCTTCGAGTTGCAGAATCGCAGGATGTTTGCTTCAATGCTATGAAGAAATTCTACATCCGTGCTTGTTTGTATCACGCAAGCTTACACCTGCTGAACAAAAATATGCAACAGGCGAGCACGAGATTTTGGCTGTGGTCTGGTGCCTGGAGAAACTGTCTAAATATCTTATCGGGAAGAAGTTTTATATTCAGGCAGACCACAGCCCACTTACTTTCATCACCGCTAGAACAATGCGTAATGCGAGAATACATAGATGGTTCCTATTACTACGGGAGTTTGCATTTACCATCATACCGATTTCTGGAACAAATAATAATCTCGCGGACTTGTTATCTAGAAATTTTTCTTCACAGGTTTGAATATGACTTTGTCTATTGGGCGTGACCAAAGTTGACTATATGTATATGATTTTGTAATCATTTCTAATTATGAGTGTTAATTTAATTATAACATACTTAATGATGGATAACATTCATAGATCA
The DNA here is from genome assembly GCA_024509875.1 of Oreohelix idahoensis. Taxonomy (NCBI): domain Eukaryota; kingdom Metazoa; phylum Mollusca; class Gastropoda; order Stylommatophora; family Oreohelicidae; genus Oreohelix; species Oreohelix idahoensis. The sequence continues at coordinate 917,766 of JAMPIV010003918.1, read as the reverse complement.
TAGTCGGGTACATCTTCGCCACCACTCTCACACGTGCCACGAGTGTCACGTTTGGGAGCGAGGGGATGATGTTGAGGATTGTTTCAAGGTTTGCAAGCATGTGAATGTCCGCGGCATTCGCATGATTGCACCACGAACCATCTCAGCTGAATGAGTACTGGGAAATCGCGCAAATCGATGTATGACGCATCAAGCCTAGTAACCGCAGTCTATGTGTGGCCGTAGCGCCGTCCAGCAGTGTTTCAAAAGTGTGGCAGAGCCACTTATGGATTGTGTATAAAATGTGTGGCATGGCCACTGATTAAGGATATGTATATTAAATGGTATACCCATTGTGAATTATAAATAGCGTAAATCCGTATAGATCATGCTGGGAAAGCAATCAAGTCAAATGTATAGGACCAGAGAGTCCAAAGTATAATCGCGAATATCGGAGGATACGTTCGCAAGTGAAGTTATATATATGGCAGTTAAAGCCTGGCTAGGAAAGCCAAAATATTGAACAAGTGGACATAGACGAAATATGTGGATATTAAATAAGGATATCACGAGTATTAATAAGTGATAATAATTCCAAGAGACGGATTGAAAGAGTTGGTTGCAGACTCTAAAACGCTATAGAATTAACGGTTAACTCAGACGTGCAATGTCTGTAGGATGAACATTAAGTAGATCCTAGAACTATGTTTAATGCCAAGTATTAATTGTGTGAAAACGTTCTGTATTCATTTGGGGAAAAGGACATGTATTAAATATTCAGTCGTCAATGGAACTTGTCTTAATTGCCTGAATTATTCAAGTTCAACTATGTGCTGTGATTGTTGATGTAACCCTTGCAAAGTCAGTCCAGACTGTCATATTTATCTACAAGATCAATCATAAAACTAATACACACTGCTGGAGAATTAATATGAAGTAATGAACGACACTGAATCAAATAATAATAATTGAATCACACAATCACGGCTCTAAATCTGCAAGTGAACTATAAGCCGAAATTATAGAGATGAATATAATACCTAAAGAATTATTGACGAGCAACCCAATAACTCACGTCCAACGGGGCTGTATCTGGTAGGGATAACTAACAACAGTTCACCCGTAACATCTGGTGTCAGTCCCGTAACAGGGGTGACGACTCATATGTGTGTTGGGGTGTAGCTGGCGGGTGAGGGTGGAATTGTTTTGGTATTTTAAGTGTGTTGTTACGTTTCTTTATACAACATATATACATATACATATTTTACACATATTAACAAATGCCAAGGTTTTTTAATTGTATAAATATATTTAATGATCTCTTTTAAAAGAATGCGAAAATGTCAAACTAAAGCTCTAGGTTCAGACGCTTCTTTGCCGTTATATATCAAAATGTGAAGAAATGAAACCCCTATATCATGCACGTAACTAAATTGTTCAGTGGTTTTAAACATGCATTCACCTATACATTTTCGCTATTGACGGGGATCGATCATCGGCCTTTCTAAAAGGCCGCTCGTATACTAAGAGTTAAAGACAGCATCCGGGTGATTGTCTATGGTTGGAGTTGACGTGTTAGGACACCAACTCGGTTCTGGGAATATTGGTTGATAACAACTGGAGTTGATGTAGTGGTCAAACGTGTTACTGGGGCAAGTAGTATGACATGTATCTGTGTTTGGTAACTGTAGTCGGTCAAATTCTTCGAGGATTTCGCCTTGTAAAGCCAACAGATGTTCAAACTCAGGGCGAGTCATCGTAATGCCGATTTTGGTAGGAAACTTAAGATATGATTCACCAAAGTATTTTCGCACGTGCAGTAAAGGCTGATCTCGGTAAAAAATTACAGACGCGGCCTACGCCCTCCCTCCAATGGTTTAAGCATCTCATCACTTCTAAGCTTAAAATACTTCTATGGCACGCGCCTCAAACAGCCTCTGACAACCAAGTCCAGCTCCCGGCCTTCACGTGTGGCTCAATTTGAGCTCGGCGGAACTGTTTCCACTGACGGAGAAGGGGCAAAGGCGAGCGACTGGCGCCTTAAAACCAGCAGCTTCAGGCAGACAGGGCTCGTGATCCTTGGTTGGTAGCTTATCTAAGAGAAGGAACTCTGAATTCAAACCACCGCTGCCTTGCAGGAATATCTATTTGTGGAATTGGCTTCGGGAGTAAACCCTGAGGATAAATCCGGAGTCGGAGTCCCTAAGGCAGTCTAATGTCGATTCGACATTATTCTGGCAACTCCTGCGACATGGCTGGTACCAAACTGTATCGGCTACTGCCGTTCCTTTGGATCTACCGGCTGTGTGGAGAGGGGGAACATGCTGCATGGGCAACAGCTTGATCTCCATATAACTGTGCCCAACCTCGCGCCCTGGAGAGGACACTCCAGCTTCACCCTATAGGTGTCAGCAAAACACGGGAAGTAGCACTTCTAAGCATTTACACCCAGTTTGTGGGAACGGTGCCGGGGGTAGTCATCTTCAGTGAGTTGTGCTAGCGAGTGCCTGGGCGTTGGTCTCGCAAGTGTCTATTTATATGAAGGAAAACTAGTTTAATCTGGTTTTTGAAACGTGTCCAGACTTGTTGCGCGCTAACAGAGGTCTGATTAGTCGAAAAACTAATCGATCGTTGACGCGTTGTCGATGTGAAAAAAAATATTTTTTTGTCCTGGTATTTTAAGTGGAGAGGATACAAATGTACGCGAAGTGAGACAAATTGTTTTATTTTATATAATAAGGGGGGTGTAGAGGTGGTTAGCCAGCGAGGTTAGACTGGTTGATATTGTTGTCGGCCATCTTGACGCTGAATATGCTCTAGATGTATATTTATCAGAGCATCGAGGGTGGATACACATGCGTGCATAACTTCACGCTTCACAAAAAAAAAAAGCGATTATATGTTGATTTTTCACTGTCGCTTTTAAAGAGGCCATACCGCGGACTTGTGTAGATTGACCAATTATTTTAGAAGCAGTGTATTCTTAATCAATAATAGGAGATTTTTGTGTATTTCATGAAAGCTTAGGTATAGGTATTTTGGCCAAAAGTGAGCTCATCAGAACGTTGTTATCTGTGTGGATGTGCTGTAGTCTTGTTACAAACAACAAGCTGATTTAGACGCAGCTTTAACACTTTTTATTGGAAGGAGTTGTGCATTTACCTTTTTACATGAATATAACAAATGATTTGTTCCAAAACATTCATGCAACTATGTTGCTGCTTGGCTTGACAAGAAGGAATTTTTATAAGCACGCACTAAGTGAATTCCCTTTTTCCTGCCCGCTATAGAATAAAGAGGAAAATATAACAAATTGATAAATTTTATAGAGGAAGATGGCTAATGAGCGGGGTGTGGTGGGGGTGATTTTGGCTGGCGGGGGTGATGAGGAGTGAGAGAAAAACCAATGGGTTTATATAAGGAAATGTGACGGCAAAAAACCGATAAAATGGGGGAGCAAAGGCTAATTATTGGCGTTAGGTGGTCGGGGTTGTTTTTAATGGAGAGCGTATTGATGCTGACTGGCGGAGGTGATGACGCATGGGTGTATTGGCGCGGGCGTAAGACAATGTATAAGCACAGAGGCGTAATAAGTGTTTATATATAAATTTTTATTATATTATTATTATGAAGTGGTGACATTATCGGCGTGTACCTGTCTTTTTATGTACAAATAGGGCATGGAATTTCTGTGTTTGGGTGTAGCGGGGCACCAGAGTAAGACAATATATATATATATATATACATATACATATACATATATATATATATATATATATATATATATATATATATATATATACATATACATATACATATACATATATATATATATATATATATATATATATATATATATATATATATATATATATATATATATATATATAATTATTGTCCTTAGGTGGTAGGTAGGGTATGGAGAGTGCGCGGGGGTATTGATTTTTGCAGGCGGGGGTGATGACGGGTGAGAGAAAAACTAATGGGATTATGTACGGAAATATGACGTGATAAAAGGAATGGGTTTATATAAGGAAATATGACTGGATAAAACCAGTAAAATGGGGGAGCAAAGGCTAATTATGGTCGTTAGTTGGTCGGTGGGGTTTTTAATGGAGAGTGTATTGATGCTGACTGGCGGGGGTGATGATTCATGGGTGTATTGGTGCGGGAGTAAAACAATGTATAAGCACAGAGGAGTATAAACAGAGGCGTAATAAGTGTTTATATATAAATTTATATTATATTATTATTATAAAGTGGGGACATTGTCGGCGTGTACCTGTCTTTTGATTTTTAAAAATGACAGGAAATTTCCGTTGTTGGGTGAATGTAATTACATATTGATACGGGTTCTGTTCCACGGGGCAGTTTTCTTTATTATTTATATTATATCATGAGTAATAAGTCTACTCAGGCCAATTTCCATCTAGTGGTACGTCAGTGACCCCGCACACAGCCGTATTCTCCAACATAAAAAATACTCTCAAAGGCCAGGCTGGACAATGCCAAATAGCCAGTTTTATTGAACACAACGAGGCTCCGTAGAGATATATCCCATATGCAGACAAGATTATGGCGTCAACTAGACAATCCTTAGTGTCGCTGTACATGCTGCAACCGGAACAATGTCGAGGCCATTTTAATCCATTTTTAATAAAGTTTAAACACGCACATGCTTTTACCGCTAGCAATAAACTCAGATCGATGGTCCGCGCAAAACTTTGCGAAGAAACCATTGATCTTATACTTTATAAAATTCCGTTAGCATAGAGGGTGACGTCAGGGCTAAATATAGCTTTCTACAAAAGTGTAATAAAAGTCTAACATGCAGAGTGTTGCATATTGGTAGACGAAAAATCCTATCTGCAACGGGATTTACCTTTGTAAGACTAACATTTACCTTTATAAGACTAATTCTGCTACTTATTTCTGTTCACTTCATTGCATACAAGCTCAAAACACAAGAGATCAATAGTAGAAATTTATAAAAGAAGCATTCCTTCGTTCGTGTGTTCGAAACCCCGTGATTTAAGGTTTCACTCTTTCTACACGTGCGGCATATGGTGATAGGTTTTATATTGTCTCCCAATCGTTTCAACCATGCGGCGACCACGGAAATTTAGTACATTAAATAAATGTAACTAAGTATTTGTTCCAGTTTTCAAACGGTTATCTACTTTTTTGTCCTGCAATTTTCAAACGTTAGTGAAAAGTTTTCTTCCAATCACCAAAGAGGGTTCCAAAAATTTTCCCAGTCCTACTCCAAGGTTCAAACCTGTAGGTAAATAGATCAGCTGTCAAATACTTCTTTAAATATTTCTTTAAATATGTCTTGCAGTTTTCCAAACTTTTCATTAAATATTTTTTCATTAAATATTTTTTCCTGTTGTCAGTACTTGACAAGGCAAATAATTCTTGCAGCTGTCAAAAATTTCTTCCAGTTGTCAAATATTTCTTCAAACGTTTTGCCAGTTGCCAAATATTTCTTCAAATGTTCTTTTTCCGGTTGTCAAATATTTCTTCATACGTTTTTTCAAGTTGTAAAATATGTAGGCAAATGTTTCTTGCATGTGTCAAATATTTCTTCAAATTTTTTTCCACTTGTCAAATATTTCTTACAGTTGTGAAATATTTATGCAAATGTTTCATGCATGTGTCAAACATTTATGCAAATATTTCTTACAGTTGTCAAATATTTCTTACAGTTGTCAAACATTTATGCAAATGTTTCTTCCACTTGTCAAATATTTCTTTAAATTTTTTCCACTTGTCAAATATTTATGCAAATGTTTCTTCCAGTTGTCAAATATTTATGCAAATGTTTCTTCCATTCGGTTGCCAATATTTCTTGTAGCTGTCAAAGACTTCTCTAGATATTTCTTTAAATATTTCTTGTAGTTTTCCAAACTGGTCATTAAATATTTTTTCCTGTTGTCAAGTACCACAATATTTCTTGCAGCGGTCAAAAATGTCTTCCAGTTGTCAAACATTTCTTTAAATATTCCTTATAGCTGGCACATATTTTTGTCGAGTATTTCTTCCATTTTCACATATTTCTCACTGCCATATAGAAGTAAGCTGGTGAGGCAGGCGTTATATATCGCAGCTTTGGTCGTCGTTGTAAGTTTGGTGTTTCCCCAAACATGGGATATGAGGCGGGCAAAGGTAGCTGCAGCTTTGTCAATGCGACTGTCAATTTATGCGTCCAGAGAGAGTTTGTCATTGATGATAGACACAAGGTATGTGTGTGGTGCATCACTGCCAAGTCATAGTTATTGATAGTGATAACTGGTGCAGCACCTACCTCTTGAATCAGCACATTTGTTTTCTTTAGACTTATTGTGAAGTCAAAGGCCTTGCATGCTTTGGTGACGCGATTCACCGAGCTCTTTCTAGCATCAGATACGAACTGGGATCCCCGATCAGATAGTATGTTTTCGGGAAAACCCAATCTGCTGAATACTAAAAATAGCGCATCCGCGGAACTTGACGAAGGCCCGGAGTGGATGCCGGGATTCTCAAAATGTGGAGTAAAACAAACATGCGATGTCTTCTCCGTTTACTGTGACAGTTATTGAATGTCAAAATTATGGCTATGTGTGTACCTTCAGTAGCTATGCGTTTCTTGTTTTGAACAGTATAGTTCCTTCATTTAGAAGAATACACATTTTAAAAGCAAAGCAGATGAAACAGAGGTTTTGCTAGATTTTGGGTTAGTATTACTGAGATTCGCATGTAGACGAATTGGTACATGCCCTGATGAAAACAGTTTTATACACGCAAGCCGTCACAACCAAATGTGGACAACCATTGTTCACTGAAATGCTTGATAATGAGTAATTATGCATCTGCTATACTTTGCCCGATGTAGTCCCCATGGGTTATCTGAGTAGATAAAGAAGGAACAGGATTAGTGCATACCCAGGCATCTCGTATGACACGACTAATATGAGGTTGTGTACAAGTTGGCAACCTCGTCATGTCAAACTAATTACTACAACAAAAATAAAGCTGCATGAGCACATTAATTTGTTGCTGTAGGCTTCCCGTATGGGGGTGAGCTGCACTGCTGACTTTATGCATCATAAGGAGTGAAAAGATCATTGCTGATGACTTCTCAAATGTGTATCTTTTCACATGTCCTGCTCTCGCCCAGGTGTAGCTAAGGGATTTCCGTGTTAATGAAAGATAGAAAACAGGAAAGAAAGACAAAAAGAAAGAAAGAAAGAAAGATAGAAAGAAAGAAAGAAAGAAAGGAAAGAAAGGAAAGAAAGAAAGAACAGAAATAAAGAAAGAAAGAAAGGGAATAATTGAGCAACGAAATAAATAGAAACAAAGACAGGCAGACAAACATAAAGGAATAAAGAATGCCAGACAGACACGACAAAGAGATAAAGAAAGCAAGCAATAAAAGCACACAAAAAAGTGTCTGTAAATTAGATCACTAATGCATGTATCTGACAATATATTTAACCTAATCAATCAGAACCTTCGGATCGAAGGGATCTACTCGCACGCAAACTTACTATAATCAAAAGGAATGTCCTCTGATGTCACATTTTCTGCTGTCCTACTCTGCGATGACCTCTTCTTGCGTTCCTGTGAACTCGTTTCCTGGCCGCCACTGCTGGTAATAATCCCCCCGCCCTCAATACTCACGCCAGATAAGTTGTCAATCACAGGCAGAACCTGCTGGTCTGTGGACAGAAGTTCAGTAATACGTCATACTGATGAGGTTTAGTCGATTGGCGTACCTCGAGCTATATTTATATATCTATGATATATAGAAGATATCATATTTTATTTAATTCACTTCATTCATACAGCTCATCACGTGTGACATATTTCACTTCGGTCATACATCATCATCAGTTCCTTTTCACCGACTATAGAGCATTGAGACGCCTCTGCAGTTGGTCCATTCACAGATAGCCCGCAAAAAGCATTCATACGCTCCTTGTTGTTTTTGTACCAATTAGTTTTACATGATGAGGTCGCCAGCCCAAGGCACTACCTCATATTCGCCGCCTTGTACGACATGCCTAAGGATGCAGTAGGCTTATCCTTTCTTTGTCTCTAAAGGGAATCTACTCAGGGCACTTCCAAAATATCAACATACATCATATATTTCACTTTAGTAATGCTAGGAGCTTCTAATGTTTTATATGCCTTGTTCCTGTTTTATTTGCCAAACTATAACCATGTATCTCCCTTTTCTGTTTCGTTCACTTCCAGACGTCGATTTTAATGAATTCACAGAAAGCAGTGGGCAGCTTGAGGCTATTTATATCTCCATAGAGTTTTTCTAGGAATAATACTGGTGTCGGGCCATGTGCACTTTCTCTATTTCTCGTATGTTGGGCACCTTTGACGTAGGTGTTCAGCAGTCATTTTATCGGTGCCCACGTTACACTCCTCCATAGTTCCTGTCTTTAGCTTGTTGACTAGTGTCGTAGATTTTTTATAGGGAATTAAGACATATATTGGTCCCTTCTGAATAGAATAGATCAGGTGGTAACTCAGTGAGAGATAATAAAAGAAATAGTTTTTCACGAGTGAGATGGTGGAAAATAAGTAAAGTCTGTCCCTGAGACTCGAGAAATAAACTTCTCTCGCTCAGCCTATCTCTACAACAGAAAGTGTTAGTCAGACAGATTACTCAGTTATATAGATATACTCTATATCAACCACTCACAGACACACACACATAAGTGACGACAGTTAGACGTACAGACGTGAACACAACTATATCTATGAAACATGGATTTGTTTTGACGAGCTGGCCGACACAGGTGAATAAAGTTTATGTAAATTTTATTTATCGTAAGAATTTCACAACATCAAATAAGTTGACTATCAAATCACATACAAATAAACATACGTTAATGAATTAATAAAAGAATAGACCCATAGGGGTAATCCTTTCCCCCTCTGTTGAGCTCACGATCCCGTTATAAGAAAAGTTATTAGCCCCCAAAGAGTCACAGATTTATATGCTATGGTCTATGTTTTCCCTCTACAATAAAGAACAAGGGTTATCCGATAATCTATTCTGAAATAGACAGCATAGGTAATGTTTAAAAAGAAAACAACTCAATGAGTATCTTGGTTATATAATAACAGAATTAATCATCCCTGCATTTTCTCTCGCTCTGACAAACTTGTGATCACAATCATTCAACCTTACCTACTAGGTGCATTCACCACAACTGGAACAATCATTTGGGTACACACACACACAGTCCAACCAATGTTGTGTTTTTGGCGAAGACAAGCCCTAGTTTCTCCAAGGCTAATGAATTCAAATCTTGGGAAACGCTTGCTTCACTATTGTAAGTAGGATGCTGATAAATGTCACTTCAATTTTTGTCCAGGTAGGAAACTATTTATGAGCTCTAATGTTCACAAGGGTACAGTAGCTTGGAATAATTGATCGTTACATCAAGTGTCAGGTAACATAATCTGGTTCAGGATAGATCTTCTACACAACACAGTGGTTGTTAATCAGGTAATGTCACAAGTAAAATTATGTCAAATGTTTTATTATTTAGTCGCCACCACGGGCCGACTGAAACTTTGATATAGGGAAAGAACTCTGGATCTATATGCCAGTTACAGTATAAATTACAACAATTGTTATTTCGTCTTGTTATTTCTCTGATATACATAAACATAAACCACTGGTAGTTTTAGGGTATGAGCCAGATACTGTGTAAAAGGAAGAGAAAAATACAAAATACTTAACCATAACAGTATTCACAATCCTATCCTACCTCGAGTAAAATAATATATTTATCCACTTCGGTTATTTAACGTAAATATAAACTGCAAACTTAAAGCTTGTCTTATCGTTTAAAACTCCCATGAAATAAATTATAGTCATTTTTTTAAAAATAATCTACTCATCATGAATTAGAAATACATATATAAATATATTTCGTCAATACTCACAATGCTCAGTGCATTTACTAATCGGTTAAAATATTCACTGACTGGTTACTAGCAGTTAATACAATTTATTTATAGCTGGGTGAGTTTTAGCTAGAAATGATAATTTATTCTGCTATCCACTGTAACACAGTAAACTTTGAGAATATAAAAATAACTGACCTAACTAGTAAATCACTCTGCGCAAAATTTAGTGAAGATATAATTCGAACTAACAATTATATCACTCAACAATACTAGTCAATATTATTACCTCCAAACAGAACTATATAAGGCTATCTCCAACAAGAAACTGAGAACTTCACTTATACCAGGTATTCTAGAACTAGTAGCTAGATGCCTTATTAGTCTTAGGAGTACTGAATGAATGAAGTCCAAACTGCTGGGGTTTAAATATAAAAATGAAAGAAATTAGCCCAGACTTATTACAATTAGCACCTACACCCAGATTTACATATTTCCTTGTTCATTTTGCGAATCAAACAAATTCTTCGCACCAATGCCGAAACCAGACTCTCTCTGTTGCGTACGGACTTACTTGTGATCCGGCGTAACGTAATTGACCAGACCCGTGCGAGATTTCCTCAACTTACACGATCACACTATTACTGCTTGCAGACTATGGTCATAAACGCAATATAAGCGAGCTCGTCTTTGATCTCAAATCTTTCACCGTGAATAATTAACTTATAGGCGAACAGATCAGGGAAAAGTGATAGACAATTGTCTCCCTTATATTCCTGTCGAGAACGAATTAACACGATTCGATCTCTCATCAAAGATCTTAGCTAACAGCAATAAAATGCGTAGCTAAATTAGAAAGGAAATGACAAAGGTTTGAATATGGGAGGGTTTATGTTAACAATCGAGCGTATGCGAAAGAAAGGTAAAAGAGCGAAAGAAAGGTAAAAGACAAGTGTAGAATAAAGAATAGATATATGAAATCTATAAATCATAATATCTCTGCCCCAACTAGATGGTATCCCAATCTGTTGTGGCCAGTGCGGAGTCTGAAGATTATCACTTAAACTCTTCTGCTGAGCTGATAATATGCATCATTTTTGTTAAGTTGCCTGGATGCTCTGCTTCTCAGAAACAATACAATTAATGTCTAACTTTCAATCAAAGTTGCATCCCTTAGCGTTACGATTCTGGTAAAACTCTTTGACTCTTCAAACGTTATGCTTGTACCATCCCATTTCAGTCATACACACATCTTTTATCATTTTATATAAGTCATAGTTAAGTTTGACACATCATTTTCACGGCAGTCCTAAGTCCACCAACAGCTCTTCCCAGATACAAGCATGACTTCAGTCATGCTCCTGCGGTGTCTATAATGATACATAGCTTATATATAAATATATACTATAAAATCCCAGCTTTTTCTGTCAGTGCGTAACGCTAAGCGATGCAACTTTGATTGAAAGTTGGCCATTAATTGTATTGTTTCCCTTATATGTACTCTCCCGAAAATAGTAACACTTACCAAAGAAGAATGCGCCAATGACGGTGTGCATAAAAATATTTATATGAGACATGGTTCGCAACAAGACGACACGTCAAGGCCTAAAATCCCACCCCCTGCAGACCCAAGTAGAACAGTCCCAACTAAGATGGTTTGGCCATGTCTGCAGAATGGGAGAAGATCGGCTACCACGACAAGCATGGGAAACAAAGAGCCAGGGATCCAGACCCCCAGGACGACCCAGAGTCTGCTGGGAGGACAATATTAGATAATCTTTGAAGGACCGAGGACTAGAATGGAACCAGGCCAGGAGGAAGACAGCCGATAGGATAGTCTGGCGCTCTCTCTCTCTTCCAAATCTCTACACCTCACGGTATAAGGGGAACGACTAAGTAAGTAAGTAAGTAAGTAAGTAAGAGTTTCAAAGGACGACACGTGTCAGTAGGCTTGACGAGTTGTTGTTCAACGTCTATGCTTCGGGGAGAGTTGAAAGGTTACGGATAAGTAAATGAAGCACTTGCATTAATTAACTACCCTTCGGAATGGCTAAGAGGTTCACCTGTGGAATGGCTAAGAGGCTGTTCGCCTCAAATTCTTAAGGTACTGGGTTCGCTTCTAGTACAGGGAATATAATTGATGTTAATATTTTGATCAGAATCAGTGGTTCCTAATGATGTCATTCTTCCCCCTGATCTCCTAGGTAGTGAAATGATCGGATGCCTAGCCGTCTCAGATAAGGGTGAAAAAATAGGAGATCCCGTGTGCAAGTTGCGCACGTTAAAAATATCTCGGCAGTTGGAAATCGTGAAGAGTAGGTCATACAGCCTCCGCCTTGGCAAAATTTGAAAATTAGGAAACCTACCCACCAACTCGCAGATGCTACGGAGTTAGTGCACAGTGCTGAGATCCTCCTTGTGTGATCTAAGGTTGGAGATTGGGGCATTGATGGAGTTGTCCGTGTGCAATGAAGATAGTCCTTAAAACCATACCAATCCAAACAACTCGTAGAGACATACACAGTAATCCGTGACGATAATGACAATGCTGTTTACTGACACATTTGATAATTATAATAAAACTTACAGTTTGCTGGAGTGCACGCAAAATCGCTCTGATATTCGTCCTCCGTAGCGACCTCAATGTCCCCGCCCTGGTATGGCTGCTCCACGTACCAGGGATATCTCTGTCCAGGCTTGCACGCGCACGTGTATCCTCCACGCTTGAAGCCATAGCCAATGATATGCTTACACTGGTATAAACAACAGAATCAGCAGTTATGTTCAAACAGCAGCAATAATATACACATACAGCAATAATAATAATAATACTGAACAGACAGTAACACAAAGAGACAACCTAGTGGAGACTACAACTTCAGTGTCATACATCGTAACATCAGTTAAGTATACATAAAAAGAACAGCATTTATATGTGGGAGCTGGTTCCTTTTGATCTCCATCTGGGACCGAAGACGCAGCAAGAGAGATGAATGCAGTCAGCGACTCATATCTTGATTTTAAGTATACATAAAAAGAACAGCATTTATATGTGGGAGCTGGTTCCTTTTGATCTCCATCTGGGACCGAAGACGCAGCAAGAGAGATGAATGCAGTCTGCGACTCATAGCTTGACTGCTTGCTTCAGGGTCAGCGAACCAGAGCTGACCAAGACCCTACTCCACCTCCAAGTGGTGGTCCTGGAAACAGGTGGCATCACTGCAGTCTGGCTAAGAGAATAGGGATCAAAGTGGGAAGGCAAACCCGGTTCCAAAAAATGCCGTGCGGAAGTCGGATGTGTCGGCCGAAAGGCGCAAATGTCGCAGCTTCGCTGTAAACGGACACAACGCAACCAACGTCCTTTTCAGGACGAACGAGGAAGAAGAAGAAGAAGATCTCCATCTATTTTCTTTTGTATTCTTATTTTGATATCACTTTCTACCTCTCAAACCTTTGCTAAATTACTGCCAAGATAAGTGTATGATTCGACATCTTGTTGAAGTGTTTCTTCAAGAGCAATCCTGTCATCGTTTCCTGCATTAATTATTCTTGTCTTTTCCCTGTGTATTTTCGTACCAACTTGCTGTGACCTCTCATGAAGTAATTTCATCCTGTCGTGATTACGGTTATTAGACTGAAGAGCCAGGTTCACGATAGAATCTAGATCATCATGCCGTTTAGTCAGAGTCCATTGGATTGCATTTTTGGTTGGTTGATGTCGATTTTTTCATAACCTCATCTGTAGCCAGCAGTTTTGTCATCTCATCGGAGCTTTATGGTGTTCCTTATTTCGTCCTTATTTAGTCTTTCTGTCACGAAGTACGTTTGTTATCTTTTTGTTGTCTTCAATCCTTTCTGGCATTATTGTTCTACCATTCCATTTATCGCTAATTCTTCAAATATTCATTGATGACGCTTTCCTCGACCAAGGTTATATTATCATATCTTGTCACTCCCTTACTGTTACTTATTCTCAAACCTGTGATGTCAACACAATACAAATACACACACTACCACTGCACGTCTGACCTTCATGCAGGACAGGAACAATAAGACTCGTAAACGCTAAGGGCTTTACGAACAGTGGTGACACTAATAAAGGCAAGCTGTAATAGCAATTATCACTTTATTCAAAAGTTGCCAGAATGAGATACAAAATATACATATGCTACTAATGTAAATAGTACGGTAGATCAGCCTCGCAGTCAAGTCTGACCATCACTCAGCATAATGAGCGACGAGGCGAACTACAGTATAACATTCTCATATAAATATCACACACAATGCGAGAATGACAATAACAGCAAATATATCTGACAACTCCGTAGAGCAAAATAGTTCTGAATCAGATTAAATACACCAGGACTAAATTAACAATGGCAACTACTCACTGTCCCGCCATAGACCAACATACGATAACACAACCGGCTTTCCACAGCCCGTCTCTACGAGACGGCTACCAAGACTCTAATCCTCTATGGCTTCTTTTGCGCCAAAATTCAACCTCATCACGTGACATCACATGACGGGTTGTTTGCACCGGAACTCAAACATCTCGAGTTTCGTTCACGACCCAGGAAAACATAGCTTGGCTTACAACCAAGCATACAAATCAAAACGGCTGTAAAACGTGCCGTGACAGCCACCTCCTCCTTAAGAAAAAAAAAACAGTTTTCAGAAGATGCTGGGCATCCACAAATGCGGGGAACCAGATAACCGCACAGAAGCGCTCTCTTTGCCCACATCTGGGACTCTATAACGCTGGTACATAAACATCTCAGTATGCTGAATAGTATTTCCATAGTATATACACACAAAAAGAAACGTGGGAGGTGCAGCGCAAAAATTGACACGTGCTGCCCTCCACTCTTTAATAAACTGTGAGGCTGACATATACATAGAATATTTTTGAATGCAACACATCTACATCATAGAAATTCAAAAAGTGTCTAACTTGCCTTTATGGAAAATACACCATGAAAATATTACATATCAGGCAAAGAAAATTATGTCACTATCCCTATATCATACACAGGAATTACAACATCTCTATCTGCAGCTCATTCATTTAGTAGAGCAGTGCTGGTGGAGTGGGTCAGACTCTTATATCTGGTTCGCGTTAACCGAAACGATAAAACTCATGTGCTTTAACAAATATCTCGGAAATGGTAGGACAATCAGATGTCGGAATCACTATCAGCAGGTGGTTGTCAAGCAACGACATGCGCTTCCACCTGACTGCGGTACGCGCACCCCATTCGTTCGCGAACGTCACTCTCGCTACTTTCGTATTGTCTCGCAACGACAACACCTCCACGAACTTCACCGGTGCGACCTTATTAAACAATCGTCTGAGTGTGCGCCAACTAGCACTCAGAGGGACGTTACGGAACATACCGTGCTATCACTAGCTAACAGGCCCTCAGACACACCTCTACTGTTTTATTCCTGCGTCTTGGAATACGACTCTGAGTATTAGTGGATGCCTGCTCTGTAGCCTGTCGACGATACACTTTCCTCTCACATGGTGATCGCGCAATCACCTGACTGTCCGACACGGGAACACGGTTTTGCTGGGACACCGCTCTAACATCTTCCGTTACGTCATGCACTCCTCTGACATTACCGACGATCAAATCGGCGACAGAATTATCGAGGACAAAAGCATTCACCTAACCAACAGAAACGGGGTTTTCAAATTAATGCACGCCTGGGAGTAAGACTCGACTTCGCCCACAAATGCGGTACACTTTACAATTTTGCCTGTGAGGCAGGATTCGTCGATGCAAGAACGACGAACCCCAACTGTAGTACACCCTGCTCTCTCATTATCGAGACTGGTTTCTTCTCCACCGCACCTTTGTAGAGCCTTAATTTGCCAGTCTCGTGGACCGCAGACACAGACACGGTAATGCATGTCCGTACCGTAGAACTACCCTCTCTTCAGAATGAAATAGTGGTCGGCACCCCAAACAGTCCTCGCTGTTGACTGTCTAACACATACGCGGAATTTGCATGTTCGATAGGAGTTCGACACACGTCTGAATCAAGTCCCTTGCCATTACAATTAGAACATCGGCGTTCCCTTTTTGATTCGCCACGTGTACTCTAGCTAGGACTGCTAGACGATGACGATCTGGATTCACCATCTGAAACCCGCATACTCGCACAGATAGTTTTCTCGATTCTTGCGGACCCCGCGAGCATCAGAATCGGATTCTCGGCTCTCCGAGGATTCACTTCTTTGTCCGGTGGATTTCCTTGGATAGCACTCACTATCTGAAGCGCATGAATCGCTGAAGTGAACGTGTTTCTGCGAATGTCTCACGTCTTCGTCACTATCACTTATCGGTGGACTTCTGTTCTATCTGTGCTGGTAACTCCGGCGAGTTTGAAAGTTCTCATAATTGCATTTCTTTAATTCGTTCTGACGGATCGATGTCAGATTTGCTTAGTAAACCTATCGGCGCTGCTAGAACAATGCTGCCATAAAGGTCGTCTCCAGACCTTCCTAACGCATGAGATCACACAATCAGGGATGCGTCACCGATGGATGGGCTTACCTGGATGGGCCGTAACGTAATGATGGCCCAACTGTGACATGGAATCAATGTCGTTTGGCCTACGTTTCTGGAAAAAAGAAACCAGCTATGCTAAGCATGAGAACAAGACCTTGTCCCGTAGCACCAGATCAACAATGCCATCGTAGTCTTTAATGATGCCCTCCATCTCAATACATCTCTTAAGCAAAAGCTTAATTTTCGAGATAATCTTCGAAATCCTGATCCGCACTCGGTACTTCGTTTCGGAAGCGCACCCATTTCTAACCGTTTTAATTCAATCTCTTTATTACCTTGTATTTTCTCTTTCTTTATGTCCGATTTGATCTTCTTTTCTTCAAACTCTCTATTCCTTTCTTCTGACTCTCTGTCAACTGCGATCTTCCTTTCTTATAGCTCCTTATTGTGTTCCCGCTCCTCGGCACACAAATCTCTTAGAGCAACCTGGTTCTCCTTTGAGTGGTATTCCGCCTTTGCAAAATCCATCAATTCCTTTCCAGTGTAACCACACTCCGTCCCCAACTGAACAAACTGTGACATCTCCATAATATTAAGTATCAATATGTAATCAATAGTATACTTAAAAATACGTATGATATATATACCTCTACACCTCGCGGTAGAAGGGGAACGACTAAGTAAGTAAGTAAGTATGATATATATTCTAATATACTCACAATAAGAACACTTAGCCACTTGGATTGTGTTCACTTAGTAGACGTTTGATAGACTTAGCAATAGGTCCTTACACTCAAACAATATCTCTCATACTCAACATAATGTA
The DNA here is from genome assembly GCA_024509875.1 of Oreohelix idahoensis. Lineage (NCBI taxonomy): Eukaryota > Metazoa > Mollusca > Gastropoda > Stylommatophora > Oreohelicidae > Oreohelix > Oreohelix idahoensis. Next base: position 900,528 of record JAMPIV010003918.1, on the reverse strand, counting down.
GGTACTCCAAATATGCCTGACTAAATACCCGGTACCCTACACGTAATGACAAATCGTTTATAGACCAGTGTACAGATCAGCGAACTGACACCTACTCAGCCGTAAACATGTAGCACTCTGAAATGATTCCACAACGAGAATCCTAACACTCTTAAGATATTAGATATTAGCTAATAGCATGTGTTCACTTCCTTCGTCTTAGATGAACTCAAAAATAAGTCCTATTAATTAGTCCTAAACATACAGCACTCTGAAATTGTGTTTCTGTACAAATGACTTAATACCACAAGTAAATAACCTCTGTAATATATAGATAAGTAAATGTAGCCGACATACAACAATGGAGATGATAGACAAACACAATAACACAAACAGCAACCAACAGTCACGCGAGAAAAGACGAAATATTAGAATTTAACAGAAGTAGACTGCTATGTATATTCCGTGACTATTAACACCCGAAAACAACGGATGGATAGCTAAACACATGTACAAGATAGCAAGTAAGTGACGTAAGAGTTCAATGCCTATACAAGACGCAAAAAGTCACAAAACATGCACAACGACGTGTACACAAACCTAAATTGCACAACTAACACGCAATGTGCTCGGTGTTTTTAAGCGGGGCAGCCACAGGGATATATATCTGCTCAACTCCGCCACTAAACAAACACAGCCACGCCCTAAAAGAAAACAGTCTAATGCAATCTCTTTCCACAAGGAAAACAAAAAAGAATTAAACTCGCCTCCCGTCCTCCCTTGACAATACTAACATAATAATAAACAGAAGGCAGAACGACAACTACACAATTACAATGAAACTATGAGAGTATCTACACAAACTAGCCACACAGCAGAACACACAGAACAAAAATAAGAAATGAAACACCCAATGATAATTTCTGTACTAAAGTAAATAATATAAACACTAAAATATAAGACGTAGCAGTAGTAAGACAGTGAAAAATAGGTAAAGTAATTGCAAAAGATGCAAACCATTATTCTTAAAAAAACACGGAAATAAATAAAGAAATAATCTCCCTAAGATGTAGGAGTAATTAGACAATTGACCAATAGAAGACAACTATAAAAGAACGATAGCGAAATAAGACCGAAGAAAGAAAAGTCTTACTACAACACCATAAGAATGGAATATGAAAGTTCATGGGCATGAAAGTGGAACAGACGACAGATAGGCAGAAAAAAAACGATGAAGAAAATCTATAATTCAAAATAAACATGGTGTATAGAGTATTTTTTTAAAATCTCGGACGAGTTTCCACATGTCAAACGTGCGATGTTTAGTATGTCCCTGACGGGTTGTTTGCACCGGAACTCAAACATCTCGAGTTTTGCTTTCGGCCTAGGAAAACATAGCTTTGCTTACAACCAAGCATACTAGTCAAAACGGCAGTAAAACGTGTTGTGACAGTTATACGCTTCTTTCTTAAACGTACGTCCGATATTACTCGAGGCGATAATCTCCGGTTAGTATATCTAGCCCGAGACTGATTTTGACGTGAGTATCCCCTTTTTCCCTGTACACTGACAGGTGTCCATTCGCCAATCGGAGGGTACCCACTAGAGCTGGGTCGGCTCAGGAGCCGCCAGTCCTTGGTCGACGACACTCTTTTAAATGTCTTCGGCAGGGCTCGAATTAATCCAGTCGAAGTCCCGGTTGACGACACTCCTTCAAATGTTCTCACCCGGACTTGAACCTGGATCACCCGATCGCCAACGCAGTTTGGTAACCATTACACTAACTCGGCTCTCACTTATCCGATTGACCTGTCACTGAAACAACAATGCTTCCTATTTGTGCAAGGGGAAGTGTTTACGTTTCTAATAACTTCCGCCCGCCAGAAAAGGCGTCAGTAGATAGCGAGACGGGTTGATTCAACAAACGTTTGATACGAGTACATGGGTTGCATGTAATTGCCACTAACCATGTGTTCTCAGTTTCTAATATGGATGACAGACAGTAATTGAGAGACAAGGTGTTCGCAAACATGACGTGCTCAAACACACGGCCAATTTCATTGTTATGTTGGAAGATGACTACTTGTCAAAGATAAAGATACGGCAAGTGATGTAATACTTCCGGCAGATGGAATGTGTTGTGATAATCAAGTACGAGAAAGTTCTTCTTAGAAGAAATTATCAGTGATAGTTCTGTGTAGTAGTGAGTTTGTAAACATAACAGGCGAAATGGAAGTGGCAAGATCTTATATGGTCACGGTGTTTGAAAATCACATGTAAAGGTACATATCTTATGTTGTCGTGTACTAATGTTCTACATGAGTATAGTGGGGGAACCACTACCAAAATCAGACTCTTGTTCGCAATTGGTTTGGAGATTGAGATGCTAATATAGACTGCTCCTGATTTGAATTCTCCAAGTAGCAACCTGGGTGTGTAGGCGAACATTTCTACAACGTTGTAAGAATACGGCACTGAAAAGAAAAAGTCATAGATAACCAGTAACACGGAAAATTAAGATCCAAATACAGGACAGGCCATAAGATTGGACCTGAATTCTAAGATTATCACTGCAAATAAAATGACAAATGAATCACCACTGCAAGACCTGGTGACTGCTTCGTGCGGGTTTCCTCAAAAGAAACCAACAGCAGAGGTGGCCCAAGGCTTCATAGAGCAGGGAGCGGATAATGATGTCATGGTGTACACAGTTATTATACAAGCACTATATATATATATATATATATATATATATATATATATATATATATATATATATATATATATATATATATATAAACATATATAATTTAAATTTCCGTCTTCCGCTGTCCAAAACATATTCATCCGACTCACTGAGGTTAAAATAAACGCTCAGGAAGAGTAACATTTTTCAGGAAGATAAAATGGTTGATGAAAGCGGAGGTCGCCTGATGACTATTTCAGGATACCCAATTCGTAGCAGAGACATTTGTCTCCTTTAGCTTGTGGTACAAGTTATCAGCATTCGACGTTAGACATCAACATCAGACTGGTCTTTAAGACGCTTGACTTACTTTGTAATTACCTCAGCCTTAAAGCATCCGATGTGTGTGGCCGCGTCCATCGTTTTCGACGTTAATGGGCATCTGTCCCCATTAAACGACTCCAATCTTGTGGTGGAAACCAAAATCCTAACTCAAGCGAGCATATCCATAACTTTTTCTCAAGATCCCGAGGCATCCATGGTCCGCACAACGTCATGCATTATTATTCATCTCTCTTGCTTAAGCATCACCTAGTAACCTGAGTTCCATACTTCGGACTTTCTATCTTCATTCCGGTGCCGCTTGGAGGTTATCTGAATGACGTCATCAGAACCCCCATAAAATAACAATAATATTATCAGCGCGGTAACATATACTTATCCATGACCCGTTTTTCAAAAATGTATTCGTTATACAAGTACATTTTTGATTATAACAACTATTCTGAATTTTACAACTGTAATTGTAACTTCGAAACAATTCAACTAATAAATTATAAGAACCTTAATAATCTACAATTTCGTTCTACAGCAAAAATCTAGTTCAATTAAAACACATTTGAATAAACAAAAACAGTGGCAACAGTCAACTGGACCAAGCCATATACACGCCGACTATTTGTACCTTTCACTCTCTGACAATTTGTTTTAACTTAATATTATCATCAATACAGAGTGATCTATCTTATGTAACTTGAATTTTCCCCCGAGAGTTTAACATTTCAATCTAAACTAAACGCTTTCGTTGAATGAGATATTCAACAGACCTATACCTTTTCTTTTGAACTAATCGTTCCTTGGATAGTTAATTTAAATTCTGCCAACGCGGACCCTCTTATAGTCCATTAACAACGTCTGAGAATTTTTACTAGGTAAGTTAATTACTTACTATCGCATGATTACACTTGATTAAGCTAATTCGCTTTTCAACATCAGGTTTTTTTTTTGTTTTTTTTAGTGATACATCTTCCGTTAAGATATTAACATCTTTGTATCATCGATTAAACGTAGGCTAAATGCTTTAGTTCGTATACTAACTAATTTCTATCATGTTATAGCGACATTCCTAATTGTTAACCACTCGTTGAAATAGTTACCAATAACCACTGTATAATTCGATCTGAATCAAATCATTAGTATTGTTTAATATAACACCCTTTACTAAAAAGTGTATTTGTTGTTAAGACAACTGTTTTACTTTGAAGGTTAGTTACTTCCAATTCTAGCTAATTGTACTTCTGTATAATTTCATTATAACTAACTGCTCTACAAACCACAATGACTAATCTGAGTAATCAGTATTGTGCCCTATGGGTCTATGCTCGACCTTTTATAATCGTTGGCTACAGTCCTTAACTGTTCTAACCTTCATCTTTATGCCAAATTTTATACGTGGAAGGAGAATACCTTTTTATTATTTTAAAACCATTCGTCCAGTTTGTACAGCCCAGAGTATCTTGTTCTGGTTCTTATTATACAACCAAGTCCCATGGTTCAAAAGTTTGCCTTACCAGATCAACGTTGTCGCATGGGTCATAAACATACCTCTGTGTTAACATTATATTATTTAAGCTACTTGTTTTTAATAACCTCTACACCTCACGGTAGAAGGGGAACGACTAAGTAAGTAAGTAAGTTTTTATTGAATACTTGTAGTCTTTAGTTTTCTCAACTAATGATACCTCTCCATGATTGTTATTACTTAGTTTCGTTCGATCATACTTTGTTCTGACAGGAATCAAACTCTTTGGGATTTTATTTTTGTTGTTCTCTTGGTTGTTGAAGTTGACAGCTTTGTTTCTCTTGCTTTTACACTGTCTTTTATTCTAATATGATTGTTACTCTTTTTATTGACTAACTCAAATGGAATTTTCAGACAAATTTCTTTTTGTGTACCTTCAACATTTTTGTCAACTGGGTAATTACAATCATCTTCCTCAACACTACTATCGGATGTAATAACTAAAGTTGACTTCCTGATCGGTCTATTTCTTAAGTTTATTCCTTCTGGGTTTTCACTGGAAGTATTTGTGACGTGGAATGGAAATAGTGATACAGTAATCTGACAGCCTTTCCTTTCCCATTTAGTGCCTTCCATTGGCTAAGCCAAACCACGCAATTTTATGTTTGTTTGACTCACCTTTGAATCCACGCCTTTTTTCTGGAACATTACAACAGAGTTGTTTACCAACTTTTGCAAACCTGCCAGTTTAACAAGGGAGCGAATCGCGTTTGTTTACCTGAGTTTCTCACGCGAGCTGATTTGCCAATTATCGGTCACAGGCAGATGCGCGTAGAAATAACGGATTGTTTGAAGAGAGACAAAGGGTGATAATATTTTCCCGAAATATTTGGATGTTCGAACGTTTCAGGGGGAAGTAATGTTTGATCTGCGCAAGGGGACGTAATCTAAGAGAGACCCGTGCACGGCAAAATCATCCGATGTCGGTCAGCATAGCAGAGTAGAATGAACGAAGAAACCTTTGATCCGGGAAACGCAGTTCCTGAATTCCCCACTACACAGAAGGTGTGAATTGCAACGTCTTCGGGTGATGATAACACCATGATCGGTATATATACCGCGCTCTCTCAAATTCAGTTATTAGAGTCGCTCAGAAATTCTTGGATAATCTAAGCACGACGGACTAGAACCATTCTTCGCTAAATGTGTTAAATTGTCCCATGGGGGATTTTATTTTCTGATTTGTGGTAATAGAAATTGTGATTAAGTGTTAAAATGTGTTAAGTTTACCATTTTAATTCACTGTAATTCCTTAGCGTTTAAAACTAGTGAAATAACATAACGCGTAGATATTTCTTGCCAGTCGTTCAGAGTAATGTAATTTTAAACACCCCATTTTTCTTACACAAGAAGATACGGCTTAGCTGATTGATAATATTAAGTGTGACGGATGAGTGACCGAATAGAATTCGCATTATATTTCATTGTGTGAAATTAAATAAGTGACTAGAGTTAATGTCATGTGACAAAACAACAGACGCTGACAAATAGCTAGTAGTATCAGGCGATTTTTGTTAAAGTGCGCGTATGTTTAAATTGAATAACAATTGACTTTGTGCGCTGTTCATTTTCTCGCGGGCAATAACGGGGGAGAGAACATACCCTTTTTCCCGACATGCCATAGCGGAAAACGTACGGGTGGATAGGATAGTAGTCGTTTTTTTAAATGTTCTTTTCTTCCCTATCTAGCACCTGATCAAAACCAGCGGCCAGCGGTCTAACATTACCAGTACCATTATTATTATTTTGGGTCTTCGATTTTTGGACCTGTTCGGTCCTCTTTCTTCATTCAGAGTGAGAAATAGAAACAGTAAGATAAATCGTAACTGGACTGTACATTACCCAGAATTATTTATCAAATATTTCAAGCCCACTGAGCATACGAAAGAACATATATTCCTGACGTTTGACAGCCGTAGCAACGGAGTGATCCAGAAAAACTACGCTGTTTCAAAATTGGCACACACCATAAGAGTCAGCCGATAGGATTTACCATCATTATCAGTTTTACCTATTGTAACATTTGTCTAGCAACCCGATGCTTGACAATACCGGAATTACTTTCTCATTTTGTAACTGCGAACGTCCCGAGGACGTCTTGCTTCAGTAACTATTTGCGGTGACATATGATTCATCCAGGAAAATTAAAACTACCAAAATTGGCGTCCACCTTATAATTAATATTCGATATAAAGGCTGGACTGGGGCCATATTTGGGCAACCCACCTGACAATATAGGTTCAGACTATTGTAATTTTTCAAGGGATACCAATACCCGATTAGGTAAGCAAGAGTGTTTGTGGCCACATATGACAGAGTGAGAAATAGAAGTAGTGAATATTTTCCTTTGTTACTATCATTGTACTAACTTCTTTTTTTATTTCGCTAAACTGAGTACTTTACTGAGTAGTAATTTAGTGAGGGACTTGTTCTTCATAGTCTATTCTGTAACGTAGTGCTTATCTTTGTCCTTTGGGTTATTAACTTCTTTTGGGATCCTTCCTCAACAAGGGGAGGGCACTTATTCGGTTATTTTCATATATCTGTAAACTTGATTTATTTGATTTCTCTATATGTTTGATGTTGTAAAAAGTTAAATGATAATAAACAACAAAAAGAACTTGCATTTGTGGGTTGGTCAGACCCATACCCAATTAACCATAGTTTTTCACGTTTTGTGTGTCTTGTTGTCACATAATTGTGTGTGGGTGTGTCTATTTAAACTTATCTTTATAGAGAAAAGGGGTTGGAAGAGTGTCTTACACTACAATATAGTCGTATAGATAGGCTGGACTAGAAGAACTATTCAGTCCAGAGACAACTTTTTCTCCTTTACTATTCACTCGTGAAATATATTTCTACGCCTTTAGTCTCACCTATTTACCACTTTCACCTCTGCTCAGACGAGACCATAAATATCTTCTGACCTATCTAAAAATATGCGACAGTATTCTCCTGTAATGTGAACTTTTCTCTTTGGTCTGGTTCTTCCGTTTGTGTGCAGATGTCTTTCTTTGTTTCTATTTGCGTTGCAACACTGACCATTATTCTCTGCGTGTAGTCCTGTCTCTTGATTGTTGTCCTATCTTGAATGTTCCATGGCCTGTACCCATGACTTTCATATTGTGTTGTTAATTTTGGCTGGTAACATCTGTTCTTTGTGTTTGGCCATGAGCCTATTTCTTTTACGTCCATCCTCAGATCATTTTCAGTTCTTATCCGATACTTTTGTTGATTTCCTATGTTTATGTTGTTTATTTCTGTTGACTTTTCTTTCTTGATTTCTCCCACAAAATTCCTCGCAGCTATCCTAGTTCTTCTCCTATTTAAGCTGTTCTAGTGTGGTGATTTGTCCACTGAGTCTCCTTCCCACTGTCTGTAGTCTGGTTGGTAGTGATATCTGTCATATGCCCTTCCTATCCTATGCACTTGTGGTTCCTCTTCCATTCTGCGTCTAAGAAAATCATGTACCAGCTCTCCGCTCGTGAAAAAGCCATTTTCTTTTTTTCTTCTGGTGTCGCCTCAACCTTGCAAGCGTATCTATCTATCTCGGACAACTAACCCCTGCATTCCCCGATTTCACCTTTGTATGTTCTTATGTGTTCACTGATACCTAGCTGTTTATATCCTAGCCCACATCGTTCTAGGTCAGCGGTTATCTGAATCAAAGCTATCATAGTTGGATCCAATTGGATCATCTCGGCCATTTTCAATCTTATGAATATTAATTTAGTCAATTAAATCGTTACTACAGTTAAATTAGACTTATATGTCTCTGCAGAGCTTATGTCTTGTCTCTAACCTAATTTCTTCGACATTACGTCACTTCTTATCACGTTAACTTCTGTCATTGAATAGTCAATGTAAGTAAAGATGGATGGTAAATAATATGTATAATATGTCAGGTAGAAACAAATCTGTTGTCTTTAGACAAATTATTATAGTCTTTGGTTCAACCCTTATTTTTTAAATACTGAACATTTTCACTTTACCTGACTATTGGGATGATTCGAACGTAACAGTCGATTAGCCGGCAGCCACGTCATAGGTAAGTTTTTTTTCCGGTCACCTGAGGCGTGAGGTTTTTCTTTTATTTTGAAAATGACGAAATGATGAGAGTAAGTTTCCTTCTCTGGTTGCATACGAGCTATTCGACTCTGCCATTTTGCATGGGACATTAGTTCACACTGGAGAAGTAGGCAGCCTGACCTTTTGAAGTTACCGAAGATATGACATTTTGGTCATGAATTTTGGCGGACGCAAGCGTTACAGCCAACGCTAGCTTGACTTTGAATCTTGGTAGACGTTATTGTGACAGCCAACGATAGCTCGACTTTGATTTTTGGTAAACGTAACCTTGACAGCCAACGATAGCTCGATCTTGAGTCTTGGTAAACGTAAGCCTGGCAGCGAAAGAAAGCTCGACCTTGATTCTTGGTAAACGTAAGCTTGACAGCCAACGATAGCTCGACTTTGATTCCTAGTAGTCGTAAGCTTCACAGCCAACGATAGCTCGACTTTGACTTTTGGTAGAAGTAACCACAGTTAACGATAGTTCGACCTTGACATTTGGTAAACGTAAGTCTTGAAAGATTCCACCGTTAAATAAAGATGATTTACTCGCTGTGATAAATCAGAACTTCAAACATCGAAGGCCAAGGATTTCGACAATTCATTTCGAGTAGTCTATTTGTATGTATCGTATAATGCCTGTTTGTTACAGCGGTGTAACTTCTTGTTGTGGCACCGAGGAAGACGAAAATCTTTTGTTACGGCAACACGCCAATAGGTATAACATTTCCGCCACACTCAAGTTCGAAGATCCTGGGCTAACGGTCACCAAATTACCCACATGTGGCCGAGTCCATCATTTTGGATGTTAGTGGGCATCTGTCCCCATTACACCACTCTAATCTTGTGGGGGGAACCAACATCCAAACCCAAGGGAGTATATTGCCTTTTTCTCAAGATCCCGAGGTATCCAGGGTCCGCACACGTCTGAATTATTATTCATCTCTCTTGCTTACGCATCACCTAGTAACCTGAGTTCCAAACTTCCGATTTTCTATCTTCATTCCGGTGCGGCTTAGAGGTTATCCGTATGACGTCATCAGAACCCCCATAACATAACAATCATGTTGTCAGCGCGGTGACACGTGTTACAACTAGTGCCCCTAGATCTATAGAGAGTTACGCCAACTATGTCAGAATCGAAAACGAGGCTGAACGACGTAGACGCCATTTTTGGCTGGACAATACCAGGGCTAGTAGCGAAAATAAGCATCGAGTAAGATTTTTTTTTTTTTAAATTAATGAAGATAAATAGCCCATTCAACCTCTGATGGGCTATAATTATGAAATATATTCTTTTCAATTCCAAAAAATATGAACAACAGCCGATATGAGAAAGTGGCATTACATTTGTCAAATCTTGTAAATAGGGACAATCACAATTGTGCTTATACGTTAAATAAATAAACAAAACAAAAATAAAAAAGAAACTCTGAACAAGAATAATATTAAAGTGGAGGGGTGTAAAGGCCTGGTGGTTCCAGTTATATAACTGACTTTAACAGATATTTAATTGGCTTTCGTCTATTAAAAGTCATATGTATTGTAAGAACATTATCAGACCTTCATATTCCGGGCCACTATATATTAACCTTTGTTCGTGTTAAATATTGTTTGACTATATTATGCAGTTCCCTAGTACTGTCTATTCTTAACACCTCTTCTGTATTTATAAGATTATATTTAAATATATTTATATTTATAAATATATTGTAAATATAATATATAATTATATATATATATATATATATATATATATATATATATATATATATATATATATATATATATATATATATATATATATATATATATATATATATATATAATTTTAAATTATATAATATAAATTATATAATTTTATAATTATATAACTGTAATATATACAATTATATAAAATTATATAATAAAAATTATTAGATATAATAAAATTTTATATTTTTCTCTATTTTGCGGAGAATTTTCCTTAGGCAGATTGTGTGGAAGAAGGACAGTTTCGACATTTCCTTCTCTGTTACTCTCCAACATTCCGCACCATAGAGAAGCACAGAAAGTACACAGCTCTCATACAGTCTTAACCAAGAACTACTTATTCGGAGTAACCAGGAGGACATGCACACCATCATAGCTAGCAGACGCTGGAGTTGGGTTGGCCACGTCCTCAGAAGGGACCCTGATACCATCACAAGAAAAGCCATGCTATGGACCCCCGAGGGAAAGCGAAAGAGAGGCCGACCAAAAACAACTTGGCGGAGAACTGTGGAAGCTGAGATGCAAAGAATGAACCACAGTTGGGGCACTGTACGAAGGATGGCCGCCGACCGAGCAAAGTGGAATCAATTTGTCGCTGCCCTACAAGACGCCACCAGGCGTGATGGCCGCTGACTGCTTTGACGGTTGGTGGTTATGGATCAAAGAAGAAGAAGAAGTAGTCTATGATTGGTCTATGATGACCTGCTCCAGGACCTGTTCTCCCAGCTTAATCTGATGACTTCTTTCTTCTTGTGATATCACCATGGATTTTGTTTTAGAGCTACTTATGACCATCCCTCTCTTCTCCAGCTCTTCCTTCCAGACTTGAAGGTTGGATTGGAGATGTGCCTCTGATTTAGCAATCAGGGCAACATCATCAGCAAATGCCAGCTCTGAAATACAGACCTGTCTCATCTTCCAGTACCCCACTGAATACTTTCTTGTTCTCTCCTTACATGCCTTGATGACATCGTCCATGAGGAGTATGAAAAGATAAAATGACAGGATATCACCTTGTCTTACACCTGTGGTGGTCCGGAACTCCCCTGACTTATGGTTTGCTGTCCTCACATAATTTCTGTAAGACTTGTAGAAGCTCTGTATAGCATGAATCAGATGTGCTGGAATGTTCTTCCTTGCCAAACAGTCCCAAAGTTTGCTCCATGGGACCATGTCAAATGCCTTTTCCAGATCTTTGAAACTAAGATGGATCTCACTCTTATACTCAGGGGCCTTTTCACTCAGCTGCCTGAGTGTGAAGATTAGGTCTTGAGTACTTCGGTTTGCTCAGAATCCGCACTGGACCTCATCCAACTGTGGCTCAGCTATGCGTCGTAGTCTCTGCTCTTGGATTCTAGAGTAGATTTTACCATGGACAATGAGAAGGGATATGCCTCTATGGTTTCCACATTGTCGATTGTCACCCTTTTTGAAAATTGGTGTTTGTGGTGAAGTGGGATGTTATAAATATTTATAGGGGACTTAGTGTACTGACTGAGATCAGCTGTGAAGGTATCTATATCTAATAATAGTGTATTATAGATAACCTTACTTGCTGCCACATATGTATACCTCAGTCAGAATTATTCTGGAATAGTGTGATGACTACGTTATATGTCTAGGGTATGTGTATGATGAAGTGTAAGTCATAACAACAACAGACAGATAAACAATTTAATTTATTCCACTACACTTGACAACACTGTGACACTCACATACATAAAACACTCTACGAGGATATCTTAAAGGAGTCACTGATAACTTTTCAAATAACAATATGTATTCAGTGCTGTCATGAATGTATATGTGTCCTGATTCAAATACAAAGGGAACCAGGAATCACAATCAAGTTTAATTACAAGTTATATGTACAGAATTTATCAATATGAATCTTGTATTGACATATATTATTAATAGTATCCTATGTGTGTCACTTGTGTAGTAGTAATCTGAGGTAATACTGGTTTTGTTTTGTTCAAGCTCTGTTGGTATTTGTCATCATGACTTCAATAGTTTGTCTTTGTTGGAACTAGTATTGGAGATGTTCTCAGTTCCTGGCATTAAAACAATTAAATTCCCCTCTTAATTTTATTTTACAGTGTCATTTTAAGATGGGGTACATAATGTTGAGCTCCATGGCCAAACTCTCTTATCTTTCGTGATGACTGCAGTAAAAGACTCCTCTGCTCGATTACTTTAATGAGTTCTGGACCCACCCTGTTCGCTACTGAACTACACATATATACAGACATAAATTATCAATTTACATTCAATTTTCATTAAAAGATATTGAATATTTCAAGCTTACCACAATTCATAGAAATAATAAACAGTTTCGTTGACTGGCAATGAATATAGCACAACTCCGATCTGCCGATGTCCCAGGCTTTATTTTATAAAAAATATACACTGGTGCTCAACGCACTGCTTCTTAGTAGGTTTATTACAAGATGTGGCAATGAACAGACGCTCTGAATTGAGTATATTCGCAGCTCTACCCAATCAAACCATGTCTACACATCTTTTCAAAAAAAAAAATACTCCTTTTCACGTTTCCCCTGACAACACAAGATAGTATTTATAGCCTGACCAATCGTGTTTAGTCTTACATTTGTGGCGCTCCAATCAAATAGGAGTTAACATGGTAGGCTATTTCTGTAACGTAATGTTTTTTCAAACACGTTATAAAAAAAAATTTATGAGCAGAAATGATTTCATGCTGTCAGGCACCCCCACTATTTTATTTTGGTTATAATTTGGTAATTCCTAGACTATTTGCGTAACGTTTTACATATTCTTTGTCAGCAAACCCTAAGGAACCCAAATATACAAATTTAAAAGAGCTAAGTGGCTGCGTTCAAAATATGTGTTTTCCAAAGATAGTCGTATATTTGTTCTTTATTCCTTTTCGTTGTTTAGAACCGCCACCTGTCCTGCCTTTTCCACTGTTATGTCATACTAAAGTCAGGAGCTTAGATGTAAATCAGTAGAATTTCATATTTCCTACTAAGCATTTTTCATATTTTTAAACCTGATTCTTGTAGTAGTAGTGTTTCTTTTTCACTGACTATATGAGAAAAAGTTATTGCTAGTGGCCTTACACGTGGGATTTGCGTTACTATTAATCGCGCGACGCGTGTAGTGTTGCATGCTTCCAGCCTTCATTCGTCCCTCTCTCTCTCCTGCTTTATCTGTCTTTTAGTTACGCCGTGTATGGAATGAATGAAATATTAAATCTAGGTCATTGATCAGCTTGCGTATCTCAAGGTTTTTCCAAGAAATACAGTACACGTTTCATTGAAGAAAGCGTGCAGCGACACAGTAGGCTTTTACTATCAACGTGAAAGCGTTACAATTTGCCGACGAAGTAGAAAACAAGGGGGATTTCGAGTACAGTCATTGTGACAGCACTGTTCTTTACCATTCTTCTTTCCTTTTATTAAATTTATTTGTTAGGCTTTACATTTACGTTTTAATTTCTATATGGGGATTAGAATAATTCACGACATCTCCCCTCTTAAAACAGACATTATATGTCAGTCCTTTATTCTATATACACATAGAGAAATTTATTATTATTTCTGGGGTTTACGGTGATTCTCATCACACGGATGGCGGCTTAAAAAATCCGCTCCCAAATTTGTTTTTCCAGATATATACTCAATGCTAAAATTATATGGAGCCAAAAGTAAGGACCATCGGAGTAACCTAGAGTTCTCATGCCTAGCCTGTGCTAGAAACGATAAAGGTTTGTGATCCGTTTGCAACTTAAATGCCTTCCCATACAGATAAATATTGAATTTCTTTATTGCCCATATTACTGCAAGACATTCTTTTTCGCTAGTTGAGTAGTTGATTTCAGCTTTATTCAACTTTCTGCTAGCATATGCCACTGGGCTTAATTCCCCATCCAATGCATCTGATTTCTGTAGTAGAGTTGCACCTAACCCAATATTACTGGCATCCGTCCTTACTATGAATTCTTGACTTAAGTCAGGTAATTTCAAAATAGGTTTACTTGTGAGCTTTTCTTTCAATTCTTGGTAAGCCATTTCACATTGTGGTGTCCATGTAATGCGATCTGGATGTCCTTTACGTGTCAAATCAGTTAACGGTGCACATATGGAATTAAAGTTTTTGATATACTTCTGGTAGAAACCACATAATGAGACAAAGGATCTCACGTCCTTCTTGGTTTGTGGTCTCGGGGCTTTCCTTAGTTTCTCTAAATTCTTTGGGTCAGGGGTCATGTTTCCCTGATAAACTGTGTGTCCCAAGAATTCCAATTCTTTACATCCAACGCAACATTTGGTTGGTCGGGCTGTTAAATTTGCTTCCCTAAGTCGATTAAACAGCATATTCAGAGAGTCAATGTGTTCCTCAAATGTTTCTGTTGCTATAAGGATATCATCCATGAAATTTGTTATATATGGATTATTCAGAGGGTCCAATAATTTTCTCATCATTCTAGAGAAGACACTAGGCGCATTCTTCAATCCAAATGGCAATCTATTAAACTCATAGTGTCCTTCTGAGGTACTAAAAGCTAGGTATGGTCTAACCTCAGGCTTTACTGGAATCTGATAGTATCCTTTACTCAGATCCACTTTTGAGAAATATTTAGCTTTATTTAGTCTGGCAAACAGCTGATTTGTATCCGGCAATGGATCCACCTGTCCTTCTGTAATAGCATTCAGTCTCCTGTAATCTATACAGAGTCTATGTTCTCCAGAGGGCTTCCTTAAGAGTACAACACCGGAACTATACGAAGATTCACTGTGCGAAATAATTCCTTCCTTCAACAGATAGTCTATCTCTTCCTTCAAAGCTTTCTCCTTAGCAAACGGAATCGAATATGGTTTCATACAGACAGGTGTGGGGTCTATCAGTTTCATATCATATTCCAATAGGTTTGTATGCCCTGGTCGGTCTGTTAACACCTCTGCATGATTATTTAGAACCTGTTGCACTCTCTCTTTCTGAGTTTTCGTTAAATGTGTACTGATTTTCACCTGTGCTGCTGTCTCACAGGGGTGTAATGGATATTCAAATGATGAAAGTGGTTCCTTTTTCATCTCCATGGCGATGGACAAGGTCAACAAGTGTGTCTCTTCCTGATGTTCTCTTTCCAAATATTTCTTCAGGAGATTCACATGATAGATTTTTTCTTTCCCCTTCTTATCTATCTTATAATTTGTTCTAGACACCTTCTCTAGAACTGTATATGGACCTTGCCATCCAATCTGTAACTTATTCTGACTCCCGGGGAGAAGAAGCAGTACCTTCTCTCCCACAGCCAAATCTCTGTCTTTCGCCTTCCTGTTATAATAGGCAGCATGTTTCTTCCTGGCTTGTTTCAAATTTTCATTGGCAAGTTTCCAGCCAGTTTTTAAACGAGTGGTCAGCTCATTCACATATTGGTATGAAGATGTAATGTTTTCCTCTGCCTTTTCATCAGTCCACGTTCTTAACAAAGCTACATATGGACCTTTAATTTTGTGGACCTCTTTGTCCATGCACCGGTATGGTCTCTTCCACTCGAAGCTCTATAGTGATGATTTTTCCTCCCAGAATTTTCATGCACAAAACGACCGCTACCAATTTTTCTCTTGGGGCTGTCTCCCCACTTAAAATTCTTGATGAGAGATTTCCTCTCTACATCCTCTTCCTCCAGTTTGTTTAAGTCCGATTGAGGGATTTTCGGCTTATCCTGGGGTAAGACATCTTTTTGCACTCTCCGCATAGTGGCCATTGTAAAACAGTTAAGTGAAGCTTGTCCGTGAAAAGGGGCTTCCAATTCCATTTGGTCCACTTTATCAAATCTATTTTTCTTTTTATTATCAGGCCTAATTTTGCCCCGTGGCGTGTCCAGGTCCTGATCAATGTTCCCACTTGTGGGTGTTCCCTCAAGTGCTATGCTACACCTTTCTACAAAATTCTCAATGTCCCATCTTGCTTTGGGCCAATAATAATTGTGAGCCACCTTTTGGATGATGGTACCTATTTTCTCATGGTCCCCATCTGGTTTCACATGTAGGCTCCTTATTAAGTCTGTCCTATATCTTTTAGGAAGTACCAGCTGTCCCTGACCTTTGGATCTAGCTCCAGTCTTCCTATACATCAACTTGTTTTTCATGTAAAAATCTCCCTTGCCTGGAGTTGTATGATAAGTTGACAATTTCCTGAAACAAGGCTTGAGGGTTTTATCCCCAGCCTGTGCCTTCCTCATCTCTTCTGGAGTGGTATCCAACATAATATCCTCCTCCTGTCTTGAGGTCGACCTGACCTGAAGGGTTGCCATATACACAGGTTTCCTTCTGCAACGGTCAGTGTCATGATTGTCCATCTGACAATTTTTACACCACCTTTTTCCTTGGTTGAAAGATTTTCTTTCATCATATTTCCTTTCATCGAATTGTGGGAATTTATTTTTATTTTCATACCGTGGCCTATCAAACTGGTGCTTACCTTTATTTTGATCCCTAGGATCAAATTTATTAAAGTTCTGTGGTGCCCTAAAGTTGTCCACCTGTTTCTTTTTATTACCTGTTACCTCTGCTTGAGCTGCTTGATACCTTTCAGCAACATTTAGCAACTCACCCAGCCTCTCTGCACCTTGTTCCATGAGAAACTTTCTCAGGTCTGGAGCCATGGACTCTCTTAATTGCTCTATAAGGACCATTTCCTTAAGATCTTGGGTTTTCCCCAGAGAAGTCCATTTCTCCAAGTATGTCTCTATTCGTGCAGAGAACTGGTGATAGGTTTCACCTGACAGTAGTTTAGCATTCCCAAATTTTTTCCTATAAAATTCTGCATTCTTTTCATATCTTAACAAAAGAGCCTGCTTTAGCATGTCATAATTTTCCTGATCACCTCTGCTCATTTTTGCAAAAACTTCATAAGCTGCCCCACGAAGTCCTTGAGATAACTTTAAGCTCCACCTTTCTCTCTCTAACCCATATGTGGTAGCTAATAGTTCATACCTATTTAGATAGCTCTCTATATCATCGTCTTTCTCAACAAAATGATCTAAATGAAAATTCATAGCTGAGGTTGAGGCTCCTTGGCTAGCGGTGGCATCAGAGGCAAAGGGACTGGCACCATTTTCAGGAGCATGGCCCTGAAACTCAAACTCCCTTAGTCGTAACTCATGTTCCCTTTGTAATCTCTTCTCCTACTTTTCTGCTTCCCTTTCTGCAGCTAATCTCTTCTCTTCTCTTTCTGCAGCTAATTTCTTCTCTTGTCTTTCTGCAGCTAATTTCTTCTCTTCTCTTTCTGCAGCTAATTTCTTCTCTTCTCTTTCTGCAGCTAATTTCTTCTCTTCTCTTTCTGCAGCCTGTCTTCTTTCCTCGGCTTCCAATGCTTTAGCCTCTTTGTCAGCCTCAATCTGCAACCTCTTAGCCTCAGCCTCAATCTGCAACCTCTTAATTTCCTTTTCAGCCTCTATTCTCTTATCTTCGGCCAATCTTTCAGATTCTAATTTTCTTTCGGCCTCTTTTTCTAATCTTCTTTCTTCTCGTTCAATATATTTGTCACATTCAGCAGTGACATAAGAAATCATAATTTGCCCGTCCATTCCTAACTCTTTCGCAGTCTGTACAGCAGCAGATCGAAATTTTGCCAGGTCGGCCATTGTCTAACAGATAAATGTCTAAATTATTTAACTAAACAATTTTATCTATGACTAATTAACTTAGGACAACACAGGCACTGTGAGCTCAACCTTATTTATTTTCACCCAAGGATACCTTTTAATTCTTATTATTCCCTGAAGTGAATTACCCCCAATATTTGTAATAGGGAAAGATTCAAAATCCCGAGAGCGAGACCCCAATATATGTGGTGAAGTGGGATGTTATAAATATTTATAGGGGACTTAGTGTACTGACTGAGATCAGCTGTGAAGGTATCTATATCTAATAAGAGTAGTGTATTATAGATAACCTTACTTGCTGCCACATATGTATACCTCAGTCAGAATTATTCTGGAATAGTGTGATGACTACGTTATATGTCTAGGGTATGTGTATGATGAAGTGTAAGTCATAACAACAACAGACAGATAAACAATTTAATTTATTCCACCACACTTGACAACACAGTGACACTCACATACATAAAACACTCTACGAGGATATCTTAAAGGAGTCACTGATAACTTTTCAAATAACAATATGTATTCAGTGCTGTCATGAATGTATATGTGTCCTGATTCAAATACAAAGGGAACCAGGAATCACAATCAATTTTAATTACAAGTTATATGTACAGAATTTATCAATATGAATCTTGTAGTGACATATATTATTAATAGTATCCTATGTGTGTCAGTTGTGTAGTAGTAATCTGAGGTAATACTGGTTTTGTTTTGTTCAAGCTCTGTTGGTATTTGTCATCATGACTTCAATAGTTTGTCTTTGTTGGAACTAGTATTGGAGATGTTCTCAGTTCCTGGCATTAAAACAATTAAATTCCCCTCTTAATTTTATTTTACAGTGTCATTTTAAGATGGGGGTACATAATGTTGAGCTCCATGGCCACACTCTTATCTTTCGTGATGACTGCAGTAAAAGACTCCTCTGCTCGATTACTTTAATGAGTTCTGGAGCCACCCCACTGGTTGCTATATGGACCAAGGAGTATGCTGTCCACCTCTGGCTTCAGCAAAGCTCTGACCAGGTGCTGCTCAATAACTTTAAGACCACGGTCCCTGAAACAAGAAGGTTGTACCTCCTACTTCATAACCAATTTATCCTCTAGTTCTACACTGAGCACAATACGTCACAAACATTGAGTTCAGAGCGTTAGGCCAACTGTCAGCTTCATCTGAAATACTTTATACCAGTATTTTCCTCCCTAATGGTTACTACGCCTCTGCAATTCCAGCATTATTTCTGTCTAGTCAATAATCTAGGTGTCAGTGTACTGTTTGGCCATTCCATGCAGTTTTACTTTCCTCCGACACCTTCTGTTCAGGCTGGAGTACCATAGGCTTTACATCATGTTCGCTACTGAACTACACATATATACAGACATAAATTATCAATTTACATTCAATTTTCATTAAAAGATATTGAATATTTCAAGCTTACCACAATTCATAGAAATAATAAACAGTTTCGTTGACTGGCAATGAATATAGCACAACTCCGATCTGCCGATGTCCCAGGCTTTATTTTATAAAAAAATATACACTGGTGCTCAACGCACTGCTTCTTAGTAGGTTTATTACAAGATGTGGCAATGAACAGACGCTCTGAATTGAGTATATTCGCAGCTCTACCCAATCAAACCATGTCTACACATCTTTTCAAAAAAAAAAAAATACTCCTTTTCACGTTTCCCCTGACAACACAAGATAGTATTTATAGCCCGACCAATCGTGTTTAGTCTTACATTTGTGGCGCTCCAATCAAATAGGAGTTAACATGGTAGGCTATTTCTGTAACGTAATGTTTTTTCAAACACGTTATAAAAAAAATTTTATGAGCAGAAATGATTTCATGCTGTCAGGCACCCCCACTATTTTATTTTGGTTATAATTTGGTAATTCCTAGACTATTTGCGTAACGTTTTACATATTCTTTGTCAGCAAACCCTAAGGAACCCAAATATACAAATTTAAAAGAGCTAAGTGGCTGCGTTCAAAATATGTGTTTTCCAAAGATAGTCGTATATTTGTTCTTTATTCCTTTTCGTTGTTTAGAACCGCCACCTGTCCTGCCTTTTCCACTGTTATGTCATACTAAAGTCAGGAGCTTAGATGTAAATCAGTAGAATTTCATATTTCCTACTAAGCATTTTTCATATTTTTAAACCTGATTCTTGTAGTAGTAGTGTTTCTTTTTCACTGACTATATGAAAAAAAGTTATTGCTAGTGGCCTTACACGTGGGATTTGCGTTACTATTAATCGCGCGACGCGTGTAGTGTTGCATGCTTCCAGCCTTCATTCGTCCCTCTCTCTCTCCTGCTTTATCTGTCTTTTAGTTACGCCGTGTATGGAATGAATGAAATATTAAATCTAGGTCATTGATCAGCTTGCGTATCTCAAGGTTTTTCCAAGAAATACAGTACACGTTTCATTGAAGAAAGCGTGCAGCGACACAGTAGGCTTTTACTATCAACGTGAAAGCGTTACAATTTGCCGACGAAGTAGAAAACAAGGGGGATTTCGAGTACAGTCATTGTGACAGCACTGTTCTTTACCATTCTTCTTTCCTTTTATTAAATTTATTTGTTAGGCTTTACATTTACGTTTTAATTTCTATATGGGGATTAGAATAATTCACGAATTTCTGGTTTTCTTGCACATCTTCTTCTAGGTGTTCTCCAAATTCTTCCCAGGACTTCTGTTTTGCTGCTAGCATCTTGTTCTCTGCTTCTGTTCTGAGTATCATATATTCTTTATATATTTGTCCTGTAAGAAGTGCACCTGTTTAAGGTGCGGTCGTCCCTCTGTGAGTTATATTTCTAGCTGTTTTCACTTTTGGAAGGTTACTCGGACTTGGGGCGCTAAGTATTAACGCTGAAGTTCGCTCTTTTTTTAATGTTAAAATGTATACCTGGTTCTTTGGCCTGTCCTCTAATGGAATCCTTAGTACTACTCCTTATCCTGGATGTCTGTGGTCTCCTGATCGAATTAAGGGATGCAGTGGGGAAAACTCAAAACACGCTAGCTTTTAAAGTAGAAATTTTGCCCACGCACAGATGTCACCTTATGAGGTTTTGCTGAGTGCAACCAAATTACAATTTCAGTTTAGTTTAATTTTTAATTTTACACCAACCGCAAGTACGGGGTCCGAGTATTAGTAAATGGTACCTCCACCACTCATTATGAACATTATTGACATGACCATATTGCACTATTTATTACATGGCATGCCGGAAATCCTTATATCGTATTACTTGTTCTAATTCTCAAATCTGATAAATCTTCTCCAAGATTTTTATAATCCAGATAAATTTAAAGTCGGGCCGCATTTTTGCACGTCGCTCTCATGATATATCTTGATTGACCATCGGTTTATTACAACAAGACATCTTGCTTAAGGATGTTATGAGACCTGCCGGAACTAGTTACATCATCTAAATATGGTGTCTACAGATTTCATTCATGATAATAATACCCACCACGACTATCGTCTGTGTTTTATCTAACAACATCTTAATCCCGGCAGAAGCAAAACTTGATTCTATCAATAAACTATCTGTCCAAACAATACAGCCAGCGGCAACGACACATTAAATGTTGACTTAATCTTATTCTATCTGGCTGCTCGAGTACTGATCACAATCAAAGTATACGGGACATGTCATGCGGTCAAGCCTAAACCTGTGGTGGTGATGGTGACCTACTGGGGGTTAGATAATATCGCTAGACGAAATCGTAAACGAAAGATAATGATTGGATGTGAAGAACATTGGGATAGTCGAGTGAATGCTGACCGAGATAAGCGAGGAAAGAAAAAGTGAACGAAAGAATAGGACGATTATATCGTCTCAATACTTTATTTATAGAAAGGAATAAATACATGAAACTAATACTTAAGGTCAATGTGAGAATGAATGGATACAGTATACAGGATGATAGACAAAAAGAGTAGAATGTTAGACAGGCCCGCGCGCCATATTCTCAAACATTTGAAAATTTACTTGCTCATTCGCTACTCTTCTCTGCATCGCTCCTGTATATCTAATTATCCCGCATCTTTATTCATCTTGCCTCTTTCGCTAATCTTTCTCTATATTTATCTTATCATTGATACATAGCGGTGGGACATTGGGTTCACCACAACCTATCAGTGAGACATTGGACTCACCACGACCTATCAGTGAACCATTGGGTTGTGGATGACTTGTCACTGGGACATTGGATTCACCGCGACCTGTCAAAGGGACATTTGGTTCACACGATCTATCAGTGGGGCATTTGGTTCACCAAACCCTATCAGTGGGACTTTGGGTTCACCACAATCTGGGAGGTAGCTGACGTGTGCAATTAATGTTATAATGTGTTTTTCTGATTTTTATCGTTTGCAGCCAATTATTTTTATAACTTACTGTGTCAGAATATACGCGTTAAGTGTTTTTCAATAACCTCTCATGAAATAAGTGTCTGCAGAGTTTTGGAAATCGGTAAACCGTGCGGTGGTGATTCAAGCACATCCAAAAATTGAATGCCGCACTGGGATTAGATGAGAGAAGGAAAGTCAGACACCAGTACTAAGCAGAAATAAGTTCAGTTTGAGGTCTAGTTTAAGAAAGTAAGAAGTCTTGAAATGTGAAGATTGTAGGTGAAATTCTTCGAGAGATGACTTGCACGAGAATAAACAATTAGAATGAGTCACTACACATTGACTTTTTACACGCTTTTATTTAACTTCACTTGTATGTCACTTTCATGTCACTTTCAAATCTTGCAATCGATTTTTCAGTCACTTCCAGATGAGCAATAGCTCTGAAACGTGACATAGATGTGTATCCCCGATGACAATATAATAATCAGTCAATTATTTAATAATTTAATAATGTAATTATGACAGTATGAGTAATTAAAGTGTTTCGTAAAGAAATGTAAACAAATAAGGGGCCATAATCAAGTTAATTAAAAATTCATGAGTACATGGTGTGCTTTATTTTTTTCTATGCGTAAAACAGGGCAGTACTCAAACAAGTGTCTAGCTAAATCAAAGGAAACAATCCAAATTATAAAATTATAAATCAAGGGAAAATCAAGTTCGATCTCTAGATGGCCTTCAAACTGAAGAAATTGAATGCACCAAATTAACAGGCACAAAGCCATGTAAAATTGACGCTCTAAAAGAAATGGATCGTTTAAGAAATTTTAAACCAGATTTATAATAAGTAAAAATATTGTTTATGTTTTAGTATGTCATAATTTTTCTAACACTAAAAAGAAGAAAATAAAAAATCTAAAAACAATATTTTAAACACACGCTTTTAATGCACTAAAAAGTCAAAAATAATTGTTCAAGTAGTTTATAGCTTGCAGTAAAAACATCTAACATCATACTGACAAAAAGCATGAGGCCCTCATTCTGCATGAAATTAACTTCTGCTTTATACTTCATTAGACACATGGATAAAATATATGATAAGCGCTTAAGCGCCCCACGCTTTTTGTCACTTTGATGCTACATTTTATGACTGTAAGCTATAAACTCCTTGAAAAATTATTTTGGGGTTTTTAGTGCATTAATGTCGTAGATTTTGAAAGGGGAATTAAGACATAGATTGGTCCCTTCTGAATAGATTAGAACAGGTGATAGCTCAGTGAGAGGTAATGTAAAGAAAATAGATTTTCACGAGTGAGATGGTGGAAACTAAATAGAATCTGTCCCTGAAATCGAGAATCTTCTCTCTTTCAGCCTATCTCTACAACAGAACTAGCTTGTCAGAAAGTCTAATAGAATATATATTAATATATATATATCACCACTCACATACACACACCCAAAAGTGACGACAGTTAGACGCACAGACGTGAAAACTATAACAATGGAATATAGATATTTGGGGACGAGCTGACCGACACACTTGAATAAGTTTATGAAAATTTTATTTACCATTAAAAAAAATTCCCCACAAGCATAAATTTTGAATATCAATCACATATAAATACATAAGTTAAGGAATTACTAAAAGAATAGACCCATAGGTGTAATCCTTTCCCCCTTTGTTGAGCCCACGATCCCGTTAGCAGAAAAGTTATAGCCCCCAAAGACTCACAGATTTATACACTATGGTCCAGGATTTTCCTCTACAGTCAAGAACAGAGTTGATATATTAATCTATTCTAAGAGGAAAACACCATTAGCAACAAACTAGCATAAAGAAATTACAAAGTGGGTGCATGAATATAATAATGGAAGAATCACTTGTTCTGCTTTCTCTCAATTTATTCAGCAGGGGCCCCTGACGAACTTTCTTACCTACAAACGTGATGTTTTTCACCTTCTGGCACAAACTTTAGGACACACCTCTACAATGAATCTGTATTCTTTTGATAAAGAGAATTCCAGCTCTGCAGATACAGGTTTCATCCAATGTTCCGGGGAGCGTTTTCTTTATAACTATATTTTCAGATTACTGTTAATGTCACTTGAATCAGTTCAGGTAAGAAAGTTTAAACGGGCTCACAAATGTCAGAATCTCGAGGTTTCCAATACTTAGGAAATGACAGGTTGGTAACTTCTCCAAAATGTAAAAATTCCTGGTCACACCACAATTAATCAAACGTCGGAAATGTTACTGTTTGTAATTTTTCTCGCCACAGGGGCTGAATGTACATGACATCTAGGGAAGAAATATAATCTGGCTCGATAGGCCCAGTTACTGCATTTAGTCTTAAAGTTCGTGAGATGGGTACTATGTCTCCTTCTGGATGCAAACACAATGCCAGACAAGTTTTAACTGGTAAACCCCGTTTAAGTACAAAATGTTTCTTCTAGGTTATTCTCATATATATATATATATATATATATATATATATATATATATATATATATATATATATATATATATATATTATATATATATATATATATATATATATATATATATATATACTGAAAAAAACCGCTGGTACATTTTGGGCTTGACCCAAATGCTGTATAAAGGAAAAGAAGCATACAGAATACTAAATCATAATATTATACACACCTCCTACCCTCGCGTAAAATATAAAATTCACTTCGGTTATTTAACTTAAATCAGAAACTATAAACTTAGAGCTTGTCTCATCGTTTAAACGCCCGTGAAATAAATTCTAGTCATTTAAAAACCAATCATCATGAATTAAAATTTAATACGTATCTCGTCAATACTCAATGATGAGTCAGTGCATTTACCGGTTAGCTAAAATATTCCCTGACTGGTTACTAGCAATTTAATTAAATTTATTATAGCTGAATATAATTTATTTTGCTATCCACTGTAACACAATAAACTAGAGAAATTAACTGACTTATCATTTAATCACTCTGCACAGAAATTAAACTAGTGAAAATGAAATAGGCGATCTACCACTTAAATCACTCAACACTGCTAGATATATATTTATATATTTGCCACTAACGCAGAAGTAAAACTATCTCCAATCGACCAACTAAATGATACTTCTATTAACAGAGATCTTAGGAATCGAAAGCTAGATGGTTCTAGTCTTTCTGGCGGTACTGGATGAATTAAGTTAGAATTCTGGAGTATATATCTCTCTGAAATCAAAGGAAGGTTACGTTTATAACCCGAACAGACTCATGTACCAGATGTTAGCACCTACCTCCAGATTTACATATTTCCTTACTCATTCTACGAATCAGAGAGATTTCTCACACAGAAACCGAAACCAGACTTAACACCTACAGAAATTTTCTCGATCTGATCAGACATCGGCAATAAAACTTCCAGTGTGCGTTTCCCACATTCTGCTTCATATGGCCATTCCCAGCGATCAATGTCTTTCATCTCAAATCTTTCACCGAGAATAATTAACTATAGGCGAACAGATCAGAGAAAAGTGATAGACGATAGTCTTCCTTCTTATCCCTGTCGAGAACGAATTATCACGATTCGATCTCATCAAAGAACTTAGCTTAACAGCAATAAAATGCGTTGCTAAATAAGAAAAGAAAAGACGAAGGTATGAATGGGAGAGTATTCGTTAACAATCGAGCGTATGCGATTAAAGGTAAAAGAGCGAAAGATGGTAAAAGACAAGTGTAGAATAAAGAAAAAATATAAAAATTTATTAATCATAAATCTCTGCCACAATTAAAAGCGTGTGTTTAAAATATTGTTAAAAATTTTTTTAATTAAGTCTGAACCAGCTTGATAGTTCGTAGTCAGTCCCTGAGATATTTAGTGTTACGTGGACTGAAGTTAAAAAAAACGCTGACATAATTTATATTGGCATATAAGGCATGCCGATAAACATGTTCCTTCATTTCTAAGTGAGTATAAGACACCTATTAGACTTAGGTCTTTTAACCGTCTTTGTACTGTGGATCCCGTTGATTGTCGGAGTGAAGACTGTGGATCAATGATACTTGGAAAAAAAACACAAACGCATATTTAAAATTAATTTTAGATTATGTACACGGGCATTCATGGATCATGAAGATTAAGAAATTCTGTATTAAATCATCCTTCACGACATATGATTATTATGTTAATTCTGTCACACATAATTTTATCTAGCGAGGTTGTTAGCTGTACACTTAGAAAGTTTTGGGAATAATTCAACTGATAGACAGGACACGTGGTACATTAAAGAGCTAATGTTTCATCACTTATTTCTATCGTTTATACATAACCATTTCTGTCAGCCACTGGAATTATCAAAAATTATTACAGATCCCTGCTAGTTGTAAATTACAAGCCACGCGTCTTGTTTATCAGACGAGCCAGCGTACACGTCTGCTGTGGTCTGTAGTCGTTCTCCTCAATAAATAAGAAAACGTTACAATCTGACTTACCTGTGACCTATCAGTGGGGCATTTGACTTACCTGAGACCTATCAGTTGGGCTTTTGACTTACCTGTGACCTATCAGTTGGGCTTTTGACTTACCTGTGAATAATTAATGGGGCGTTTGACTTACCAGTGTCATAGATTTGCAACGATGTATCCCTGACAGGTAACTGGGACCTGGATTTCCTGCACTGACCCCACAAGCATTGAAATCAAGGCTGACAAAATCTGTATCCATGACGCTCACGGCAACAATTCTAGAATAGGGTATAGAAAATGAATGACTGAGCTCAAATCATGCTGAGCGCTTACAGATGTTTTGTGTGTTCTTTCCTTCAAACTGTTTGTACCTTTTCTTTGGTTTGCTCCATATTGTTTTCATTATTGTTTCACGGTGTTAATCTTTCTTAACATGGTTAACGATGTATGTTTGCTCGCTGACAAATAACATGTTGTTGATATGTTCATATGCTCTGATCATGTCACACTGGCAAGCTGCTTTTCTAAGGCCATGGCCATTGCACTGCATAACAGCAGAGTACAGATTAGGTTGTATTGATTAACAGCACTGTTATTTCTTCTAGGCGCTGAGGTGTTGACGCTAAAATTTCTGATAGTGCTAAAGGGAGGAAGCAAAGGGAAACAAACGAAAGACAGAATGAGAGAAACAAAAACACACAGAATTGGTAGAGATATAGTCTTTTTGCAGAGACATAAAAAATAAGATATTTAGCGCAAAAGTGAATAAGAGGTAGACATTGTCACGAAGTGTGAACAGTAAGGAAATATTTTAGAGGGACGTAACCTGCCAGGAAACATTTTAGAGGGACATAGCCTGCAAGGAAACATTTTAGAGGAATATAACCTGCGAGGAAAGATTTTAGAGGGAGTCCAAATGTGAGGAAACATAGAGGGACATAAACTGTGAGGAAACATTTTAGAAGGACGTAAAGTGCGAGAAAACATTTTAGAGGGACGTAACCTGCGAGGAAACATTTTAGAGGGACATAACCTACGAGGAAACATTTAAGAGGGACATAACCTGCGAGGAAACATTTTAGAGGGACATAAGCTGTGAGGACATGTTTTAGAGGAACATTAAACTGTGAGGCAACATTTTAGATGGAGTTCAGACGTGAGGAAACATAGAGGGACATAAACTGTGAGGAAACATGTTAGAAGGGCATAAACTGTGAGGAAACATTTAAGAGGGACGTAAACATTGATAAAACATTTTAAAGGGGCATAAACCCTGACAAAACCAGAACTTGTTCTACAAGACCCTAAAATACACGAGGAAGGAAAAACAGTTATCTTTTGAATTTATAAAGGACAAGCAAGAGAAATTGCTTACTGACCCAGACGAAGTAATGGAGAGAATATTTGTCAGAGCTCCTTGCTGGTGAGCAAGGTCAAGCATCAGAAACGATAATATCACAGAGACTTAATATCACAGAAGAGGAAATCAATGGTGCCGAAGATGGCATCCAGATGGAAGAACTGACAGCTACGCTGGAGAAATTCAAGATGAGCAAAGCAGTAGGACATGATGATATACCACCAGAAATGGTTAAGTACATGGGAGCAGCAGGCGACCTATTACTTCTGAGGGTCCTACAGGCAGCCTGGTGGCATAATACCATATCAAAGGATTGGGAGATTGTCATCACACCACTCATTTTCATAAAGGATGATAACCGATAATGTGGAAATCAAAGAGGCATATCCCTTCTCATTGTCCCTAGTAACATTTACTCTAGAATCCAGAAGCAGAGACTCAGGCGCCTAGCTGAGCCACAAATGGATGAGGGCCAATTTGGCTTCCGAACAATCCGAAGTACTCAAGACCTTATCTTCACACTCAAACAGCTGAGTGAAAAAGGTCCTTGAGTATAAAGGTGAGATACATCTGTGTATCTTTTATCTGGAAAAGGCTTTTGACTAGGTCCGCTGTAGCAAACTTTGGGACTTCCTGGCAAAGAAAAACATCCCAACACCTCTGATTCATACAAAACAGAGATTTTACAAGTCATGCAGAAATTATGTGAGGACAGCAAACCATAAGTCAGAAGAGTTCATGACAATCACTGGTGTAAGACAAGGTACTATTTTGTCATCTTATCTTTTCATTCTCCTCGTTGACGATGTTATCAAAGCACGTAACGAGAGGACAAGAACGTATTCAGTTGAGTACTAGAAAATGAGACAGATGTGTATTTCAGAGCTGGCATTTGCCGATTGTCACGGGATTTGCCTCCCCTTTGCTCTGCAGTTGTGGTTCACCAGTGGCCAAAACCCAAGAGTATCTAAAATGGGTCTTCAAAGGTGTCTACATTAGCACAAGATTACTCTTGGCAGAGTTGTAGATAGAAGGATAATGAGGCTTCTATCTAAAAGGTAGTTTCACAAGATAATTCAAAATTCAAGAACAATGCTGCAGAGGGCAGATCACTATTAACGTACATCTGATCCGGCACCGTTTGTGACGTTTTAAGTAATGGTGTGGCTTATTCGAGCCAACAGCTGGTTTAATCCAGCGAAATTCCTGTTATAAGTATTTTGGCTCTATGGCTGTAACTATATGTATATGTATTAAAGATTTTAGATCATACATGCACTCTCTTATCTATACGAACTGAATCAACTATGAATTTGTAAAATAACATATAACAAATTTAATAATCAGTTAGTCTTAACAAATTTAAATAAATATGGATGAAGATAATTTTAGGATGTTTTAAAACTTGTCTTCACTGAGACTTAATTGGGGACTGTTGGTTATTATCCGTTGCTTGCGCCTTTTAAACAAACTTAACTGGCTGAGTACTGCAATGGATCGTTGTCAGGTCTTTGTGATGAGGACTCTTCTCTAGAAGCGTCTAGATGAACTTCACTCCTAATGTCAAGGTGAGTGTCTTCACAACGTGTCCACTGTAGGTAGTTGGTGTCGAACCCAGCTTCTTGAATCACAAGATAGTGGCGAAGATTCTTACTTCAGACTGGTCTGGTACTAAGAACCGTCTTGTAGCTTCGAACCACGCAATTTAGGAAAAAATAAAAGAGCAAATGCATCTGCTAAGTACATTTGTGGGCTGAAGATTAACAGGCGCATTGTCTCGCTGTCCACCTACCAATGTTAGCATCTCTGAATAATTATTCTCCATGAGTATACATAGGATAACGCAGAGAATATGATTAGAAATCACCGTTATTCTTCTAGTTACTTAAATAGGGAAGATATGTCTGGACAGCGCGAGTGCAATGATTTGCCTGAACTAACATTATAAAAGTACACATATCTCTCAAAATGATACTATACATACTGTGCACATGTGATGTAATCACCACTCACTTACTCACTGCTCCATTCGAAGTCTAGGGTCACCTCTTCTGTCAATTTTCTGTACGACTAGCAAGAAACAATCACCAGCGCTCGCTGTAGTGGTTTATGAATATACTTTTTTCATATGTTGAGGTTGCCAGCCTCGTATGTCTTGTATTGCTACTTAGCAAGTAACATGTCACATCCACTTTGTAAAATATATCTTCACAACTTACCCCAAATGGGATATACAATCTCCTGGCACAGTAGAATGAACACAGCAACTTTGATTTGATGCTTCGAACACTCGGTCTGGGGTAGTTTCAGAATCCATCTTACTACTTGTGTTTTTTATTCCGTAAGTGTCCTGTCTTTGTATTTAAAATTGCGGGTTCTCTTTTAAGTTATGAAGACGCCCAAATACTTCGATCTGTCACTTTTAATTTTGGAATTCTTTGTCCGACCATTCTCTTTGGCTACTGGGAGTTGTTACTTGACGTTTGTTGAACATGCAGTCTCATTTGTGTCTCCGATTTCGCTAGATTATATTTCCAGTTCTCAGTCCAAGTCCCAGACGGTATTTTAGACAAACTTGCCAATAAGAGCTAAAGTGTAGGTTAGGCTCTCGATTTAGACCAATTCTGTCTCTTTAGAACTGTGTGGGACGGGGTGTTAAATCATTACTCTGCCTCGTGTGTTTTAAAATATCAATTTTAAAATTTAAACTCGTGACTTCCTTCAAATATGGCGGTAATAGTTCCGATTGCATTTGTGCAAACTCACAAACACATCGGTGAACCTATTTCCTCGCTAATGCTTTTCCAGACGGGTTATCTGTATTATTGATAAAGAGATGGGCCATCGGAAGCGATTACATATTATCACCTGTGTTTACGTACATCTCCCAGACAAATTTCCCAGACTGACAATCTGACTTTCTCTCCGTCGATCGTACGAGACCACCTTAGTGTCAACAATGACCGTCTCTATCAAAGGTGGCTAGACGACGTAAGTGATAAAAGTATTATCCCCTGACCTGTCTAATTAACCTTTTAATACTACGATTCCCATGGTGAAACGTAAACAAGTCTGGGAGTAACTAGGCAAGAATGTAGGTGCATAAAATATGGCAAATAATAGGACGAAGCGTGAGGAACATTAAATAAGTCGGTAATGCAGGAGAGAACGAAGAATGTAGAAGGACGTACACAAATATCGTCACACCGATGATGTTGCCCTGATTGCTAAATCAGAGGTCCATCTTCAATCCAACTTGCAAGTCGGGAAGGAAGAGTTGGAGATGAAAGTGATGGTCATCAGCAGCTCCAAAACAAAAACCATGGTGATATCACGAAAGGAAAACAGGCATATCAGATTACGGTTGGAGAACAAGTCCTGGAGCAGGTCAACCCGTTTAAATACCTCGGAGCAGTTACAGACTGGAAGAGATAAATCAAAGAATAATTTGCTACCCGATGAGCAGCAGCTGGGAGACTCCATAAATTGAGGATTCCTCAGCAAAATAGAAGTTGACAAGAAGACGAAGATGGCTGTATACCGCTCTACCTTTGTTCTAATCTTGACGTACGGATGCGAGGCATGGATAATGATTACAACACATAACAGCCAGCTCCGGACCTCAGAAATGAAGTATCTGAGGAAGGTGGTTGAAGTAACAAGAAGATACATGGTCCGGAACCAGACCATATGGCAAGGCCTCAATACCCAGCACCTGCAGAACCATGTAGATCATCACTACATACTATGATTTGGCCATGTCTGCAGAATGGGAGAAGATCGACTACCATTACATGTATGGGAAACCAAGAGGCAGGGATCCAAACTTCTTGAGGGAGGACACCATTAGCCAACCTCTGAAGGACCAAGTACTAGATTGGAACCAGGCTAGAACAAAGACGGCTGATAGGATAGCACGGCGCTCTCTCTTCCAAATCTCTACACTTTATGCTAGAAGAGGAACAACTAAGTAAGTAAGTAGGTAATAAGCTTTGGCAAAACATTTTAGAGAGATATAAACTGCGAGGAAACATTTCAAAGGGATATTAGCTGTGAGAAAACATTTAAGAGGGACGTAAACTGTAAGAAAACATTTCAGAGGGACGTAAAATGTGAGAAAACACTACAGAGGGACATATGGTGGGAGGAAACATTTAAGTGGGACATAAGGTGTGAGAAAACATTTTAGAGGGACATAAACATTGAGAAAACACTACAGAGGGAAAAAAACCTGTGAGAAAACACTACAGAGGGACATGAGGTGTGAGAAAACAATTTAGAGGGACATACTCTGTGAGAAAAAACTACAGAGGGACATAAGCTGTGAGAAAACACTAGAGAGATACGTATGGTGGGAGCAAACATTTAAGAGGGACATAAGGTGTGAGAAAACGTTTTAGAGGGACATAAACTGTGAGAAAACACTACAGAGGGACATACGGTGGGAGGAAACATTTCAGAGGGACATATGCTGTGAGGACAACATGTTAGACGAACACAAACAAGGAGTAAATATTTTAGAAGCACACTAAAACTGAGTAAAACATTTTACAGAGACATAAACTGTGAGCTTTTTTGAGTGATACTAACTCTCAATAGTGAAGAGTTTTAAAAATCAGAACCAATTATTTTAAAAATTAGTTGTTTCATATTGCTGAAATGAAATGAAATGAAATATACACAGGTGAGTCTGAAACAGAAAGCACTGGAGAACTGACAGAAGCGAGAGTGATAGTTTGTAGAAGTCAAGAGAGATTCCTCCTGTAACTAACAAGAAATTACCTCTGTCTCCGCATATGCGTGAAGTTGGAATATCTGGGCATAAAGTCCACTACCGGAGACACAGCACTGACCACCCACTTGTTGGACCCTCCACAGTCGAAGTATGGGGCCGTAAACTGGACAGGCAGCATCCTGGGGTCTGTCTCCGACGCACTGGGCGATGTTGGACCAAAGAACGCGTAGTTCTCGTAAGTGTCCTTGATAAAATGACCTTCAGTAGCAGTGAAGAAATTTCATTGTTCCTTTCGTTGTGTGACTGAAGGCGAAGATGCTACTTGTGATGATGATGATGATGATTGTAGTAACAGCAAAGATGATAATATCAATGATGAAGATGTTCACTGTGACAATTATGGTTGTCATTCATTCATTAACTTTCATCTCCTCAAGGAACATAGACCTTCACCAAATGTATGCCATCAGTTCATGTTTTGTTCCGTATACTCTTCATCATTTTCGTTTCTGTCACCAGTCCTCTTCTCCCAATTCTTTTTTGGGATACTTCTACTTTTCGTACCTTGGGCATCAAGATTAAGGGATGCCTGGTAAGGTTATGAACAGGTTTCCTTAATGTGTATCTGATCCATAGTCAGCGTCTTCTGTTCATCTCCTGTTTTACTGCAACTTGTCATACTATTCCAATCATTCCATTTTACGTAAGCGCAAATTTATGAAAGTTTGTTACTTCTTGGTTGTTGTTTGTGTTATGGTAATACAATAGAAGACGTGTTGTCAATTATGAATATGTTAAATGTAACAGTGATGACTGAAGTAATAAGAAAGAAGATGATTATACCGATGAAGAATATCACGAAACAAAATCATGAGTAAATTTGGCTATCTGTTATGGTTAAAATTCATAACATGTCTGTCGATGTTATTAACTGGTTCGACTAGGATTCATATTTGTTTATTATCGGTAGTCCTTGGTAACAGAAAGTTACGTCATTGTCTCGGGGTGCAGTTGCAGACGTTAAAGTTAGTACTGGCAAAAGTTAGCGATCGTCTGCTAGGGTCTTCTGTGTGTTATTGTGGCAGGTGGGCGTATGTCTCTGAGCACCTGAGAATTATAGTATTTCATGACATATTCCTATGATGTTCGATCACTAGATCATCCATATACCTCCGTGAGATGATGCTAGTATATTTGTGAAAGGAATTGTGATTTCTGTGAAGAACGTGAGTAATTAAAAATGTGTAAATCTGTCGAGGACAGTGTTCTAGATACAAACGATACAGAGCTATACTGATGACTGTAGATGTGATGCCATATGATATAATGGCCTTCAAGATTATCTATGTGGAGCTACGTTGAGTGGTGACATTGATATTTTCAAGTGTGGTAATAGCGGTCTGCGGTGTAAAGCATTTATACCCTATGTGGTCTAGGCCAGAGTAACAAGAAGTGTACTTATACTATTCAAATAATAATATAATGACACACAACAGCTAAAAAAGGGAGCCTCAATCTGGGATCCTGAATCAAATGAAGAATGCTGATGTCAGGAGAAATTTTTCAAGTCGTTGGACTTCGTTTTCTGAAAAAAAATCAGAAATTTTCAAAATCGTGCTGTGTGTCGTCTGCTGACCTGTGTGGGGACGAAAGAACATTAATTGCTGTTCTTATTTTCAAGTTTACTTCAAAAGGTGAAGTTATTGAAGGGAAAAGACTTTCCTAAGAAATTTACGTGACAACTTGAAGTTTTATGCCCGATGATGGCCTACTTTCAAGATTTGTTCACCATTTATATCAAGAAGACGACGGACCAAATGGCAGTCCTGTTCGAGTGTGCAGTTTTTGAATTCTAAACCTAACCTGGTCTGCACGGAGTGTATTCATCGTTCTTTGGGAAGGAGGCGAAAACCAGGAGGATCTTTATTACTGGCATTCAGATAAGTATATGGGACCCAAAGATGCAGCAATAGAGAATGCAGTCAGCGACCCATAGCTTGACTGCTTGCATCAGGGTCAGCGAACCAGAGCTGACCAAGACCCTACTCCACCTCCACGTGGTGGTCCTGGAAACAGGCTGCATCACTGCAGTCTGGCTGAGCGAGTAGGGATCGCAGAGGGAAGGCAAACCCGGTCCCAAAAAATGCCGTGCTGAAGTCGGATGTGTCGACCGAAAGGTGCAGATATCACAGCTCCGGCGTAAACAGACACAACGCAACCAACGTCCTTTTCAGGGCGAACGAGGAAGAAGAAGAAGATAAGTATATTTAAAGTTACATACTGCGATGCTGAGAATCTTGTTTGCCAGAGGTCTTTTTCTATGTTCTATGTATTTTTGTGTATATATGTTCTTGTAGTAAGCGGGCGGTTGGAAGGGAACTGTGAATTTGCTATACCTCCAATGGACGGTCGTAAATTCAGAGTCGTTCTTTTGTTTTTTGTATCTGATTTTTTTTTCAAATTAAGGGGCCGGCGAACATAGCTGGGTGTTACTGCCTTGATTGAATTAACCAGATTCAATATCTGTCTAGTTGTGAAGGTCCTGTGTTTTTTTTTTTTTTTTGGCAAGTTTGTTATTGTTGTAAAGTTGATCGTAATTTTTATTCAGTTTTTCTCCATTATTGTTTGTCATATTGTTGGCTTATTCTTGCTATCCCTTATTTATTAGATGTCATATATGTTGTGAAATTGTGATTGTCTTGTCATAAGTGTAATAGAGCTAAATTCTTTTTTTCATTGTTCTATAATTTATACATTTCTACCTTGTTTCATCAGTAGTATTATCTTGATTTGGCTCTTGTCACTGTATTCTGTCAGCTTGTTCGTATCTATTTTTTTGCTCCTATTAATAACATCTAATATTACATGCAGCTGGGTGATTTTGAGTGGTGAAATAATTGTTGCTAATATTGCTCACGTATCAAATATATAATATTTATTTGAAAATTGGACAATTTGGAGTCACAATAATTGTGCATTATGGCTACTTTGCTGCCATAACAGGTGTCAATACCTTGTCGAGGTATGGCGGCTTGCGTACCCTGATTACCCCCAGAGCTATGCCAGCGGGAGTTTTACTCCTGGAAGGTTCTACCAAGCTGGACAGGTTTGCGCGGGCAGGGGCAGACCAAAGCAGACACCCTGGTCCCCAGGTTGGGGGTTTTTGCATAGGGCTGACACCCCTGTCTATGTAAAACAAAATTGAAGTTACGGAAACAACAACGAATAAACAAACTTTGCTGCGGGACGGACATCCGGAGTCTGAGGTTCGTATGACTGTCTGTGGTGAAAGCCGAAAGGAAGCCACTGACATGAGAACGGACGTCCTGACCGCAAAACATGATACAAGAATAGGATTTTGGAATGTCAGGACAATGAATGAGATGGGTAAACTAAAACAGGTCACGGCAGAAATGAGAAACTATAGGTTACACATTCTAGGGATAAGCGAGAGCAGATGGACAGGGGCAAGAAAAGTTAAAACAGCAACAGTTCCCACATAAAGAAATTCACAAATTAACATGGTAATCACCAAATGGTCGGGACAGAAACCAGATAGACCACATCATGATTAACGGTAGATGGAGACATGCATTACAAGATGTGAAGGTAAGAAGAGGTGCAGATGTTGGAAGTGATCACCATTTAGTAGTAGCAAAACTGAAAGTGAAACTAAGAAGGGCTGGACCAACTGTAACTACATAGAAAAGGTTTGACATCAGCAAATTGAAGGACCCCCTTACCAGAAAAGCTTTTGCAGCTGATATAAAGAAACGATATCAATTTGCCAAAAGTCAGGAAAAGACATTGACTAATGATATAGACCAGAAATTCAACACCATTTCAACAATATATAAGGAAAGCAGCAAATCATGCTTGGGATTTCAGGAAAGGAAGAAGCAAGACTGGATAACACCAGAAACATTAAACACCATAACAATGAGAAAGGAAATGAAAAGAAAGAAAACAGAAGCAAAGTCCCCCGGGTTAAAGCAACTATATAGCGAACAGTACAGTCAGCTGGACAAAGAAGTTAAACGCCAAACCAGAGCCAACAAAAGGAATTTCCTAGATGATCTTGCAAGACAGGCAGAAGAGGCAGCACTGAGAAATGAACAAAGCACAGTATACAAAATAACTAAATTCATCAGCGGAAAACGAGGTGCAAACAATATTACATTAGTAAGAGATAAGCAGTGAAATCTCATCACGTCAGCAGAGGGACAGGAAACAAGATGGGCAGAGCACTTCAGAGAAACTCTGAACAAGGAACCACCAGAGACACAATTGAATGTTCCTGAGGCTGAAAACGATCTAGATGTAAATACAGACATTCCACGAAAAGAAGAAATCATCACAGCAATCAAAGGGGTAAAGAACGGAAAAGCTCCTGGCCATGATAACTTAAATGCAGAGCTATTTAAGACAGACCCTGAGCTAGCAGCAGAACTATTAGAACCACTATTTGGAAAACGGGGACAACCCCATCAGAGTGGAACAAAGGAATAATTGTCAAATTGCCCAAGAAGGGAGATCTTGCAGACTGCAATAATTAGAGAGGAATAACTCTTCTCTCAGTTCCCAGCAAAATACTAGGCAGGATAATTATACAGAGAATTTCAAAAGCAGTAGACCACAAACTGAGGAAAGAACAAGCAGGATTTAGAAAGAACAGAAGATGTGTAGATCATTTATTCACTCTCAGGAACATTAAAGAGCAGTGCTCAGAATGGCAAAGACAGCTGTACATTAATTTCGTTGATTCTGAAAAGGCTTTTGACAGCATACATAGGGACAGTTTATGGAAAATACTGAGGACTTATGGAATTCCAAGCTGCATAGTGTCAATCATAAAAAGCCTCTATGCCAACTTTACGTGTAGTGTTGGGCAGAGCAACCTAACTTTTGAGGTGAAGACAGGAGTACGACAGGGAT
The DNA here is from genome assembly GCA_024509875.1 of Oreohelix idahoensis. Taxonomy (NCBI): domain Eukaryota; kingdom Metazoa; phylum Mollusca; class Gastropoda; order Stylommatophora; family Oreohelicidae; genus Oreohelix; species Oreohelix idahoensis. The sequence goes on along the minus strand of JAMPIV010003918.1, from coordinate 862,678 downwards.
GCCCCTTATCAACCACTCTATTTTTAACAGTCATGGATTGGGTGATGCGCCAGACAACAGAGGGCAGTCCAAGAAGAATAGGATGGACTACATTTTCTACATTGGAAGAACTGGAATATGCAGATGACATTGCACTACTAGCACATTCACATCAACACACCCAGAGAAAAACGGATAGACTTAATAAGTTTAGCCAGCAGGTGGGCTTGAACATCAATTTAAAGAAGTTAGAGGTTATGACGCTCAATGTGAGCAACACTGAGCCCATATCAGTAAGGAATCAGAAACTGGTACAGACAGACACCTTCACATACCTAGGATGCATAGTAACACCAGACGGCGGGGCAGGCAAAGACATCAACATCAGAACGAATAAGGCAAGAACAGCCTTTTTTTAGCTTAAACAACATCTGGACGTCCTTTCAATGCAGCACAAGCACAAAATTAAGATTATATCAGAGCTGTGTGCTTTCTGTGCTTCTCTATGGTGCGGAATGCTGTAGAGTTACAGAGAAGGAAATGTCGAAATTGTCCTCTTTTCACACAACATGCCTAAGAGAAATTCACCGAATCTTTTGGCCAAATACCATCACCAACCAAGATCTGCTTACTCGGAGCAAGCAAGAGGACATGCACACCATCATAGCTGGCAGACGCTGGAGCTGGGTTGGCCATGTCCTCAGAAGAGACCCCGATGCTATTACAAGAACAGCTATACTTTGGACCCCTGAAGGAAAACGAAAGAGATTCCGACCAAAAACAACCTGGCGGAGGACTGTGGAGGCTGAGATGCAAAGAATGAACCAGAGTTGGGGCACTGTAGGAAGGATGGCCGCCGACCGAGCAAAGTGGAATCAATTTGTTGTTGCCCTACAAGACGCCACTAGGCGTGATGGCCACTGACTGCTTTGACGGTCGACGGCTAAGGATCAAAGAAGAAGAATGGCTACTTTGGAGTATTTTCTGAAGGTTGGAAAAGAATTTGGTATGGAAGGTGAAGCTTTAAAAGTATTTGCTTTAAATGAACATGCAAAAGAAGTTAAAAGGTTAGAAGAGGAACTAAGAGATCAGAGACAAGTAGATAGAGATTTAGCTAAGGAGAGGAGACAGGAGGAATTTGCTGAAAAGAGTAGAATGGAAGAATTGCAATTAGCTGAGAAAAGGAGAGAAGAAGAATTAGCCGACAAAAGGAGAGCAGAAGAGATGGCTCTTGAAGAAAAACAATTTGTCTATGCTCAGGCAGAATTGAAAGCACAACAAGCTCAGACTGAAATAAAAGCACAACATGAGCTTGAATAGTAGAAATTAGCCTGTTCTCCAAAAATGGCGGAACTAGAGTTGGAGAAATTGAAACTTCAACAACCACAGGTATATCCAGTGAATAGTGAGGCTGGAAAAAAGACCATGCTTCCACTTTTAAGCTCAATTTGCCAACATTTAACTCAAATATAGACGATGTTTCATGCTTCTTAAATAAGTATGAAACTTTTTGCCAAGAGTTTAAAATTGATAGAGCTACGTGGCCTAGTAGGCTGATGACTTTATTCGTAGGTGAGGCAATCATGGCGACCATTCAGGCCTAATGAATATCAGAACATGGATATCATTTCAGATCAGGCAGTAGACAAAGGTCATTTTACAGAAATAAGGACAATTCCTTTAATAACAGAGGTTCTCAACAGAACAATATCTTTAGACAGTCAAGGAACCCTGAACGTTCTAATGCTGTTTTGCATATTAATGACAATAATCCAGTTCCGAATACTAGTGGTGTTTCTCATTCTAATGCATGTAGTGTAGACTTATCTAACAGTGCTAATTGTTCTGAATGTAATTATTTTTTTTCAGCCAGAGGGAGTCCCTAGGCTCCTGTGTGGACATCCTTTGCCAGTTATGTCATCGTATGATGGAACAGGTTCACTGGTCTTTAATATAGGCTTTGTTAACAACCAACTTGTGTCACTTCTCAGGGACACGGGATGCACAACGATTGGATTGCGCAGGTCGTTGGTGGATCAATTGTATTATATAGGCAGGAAAGTTAAATGCATTACATTTGGTGGCACAGTAGAATACTATCCAACTGCGGAAATGTTTTTGAATACCCCTTACTTTACAGGAAGAACTCTCGTATGCCTGTTAAATAATCATATTGCAGGAATAACCTTGGGAAATATTCCTGGTCTTCGTGAGGGCACTAAGGAAGATATTGTAAAATGGGAACAACAGCATCTGATCAGTGCAAATGCTGTCACAACCAGAGCTCAGGCTCTAGCTGAGATACATAATCTGAACCAAATTGATAATGGGGTAGATGAGGTGATGAATGATGAGAGTGAGACTCGGGAGATGGTGACTGATGAAGATAATAATGTTGAGGAGGAGGAAAATCATGATAATTTACAGGTGTAACTTATTGAAAAGGACTCATTCATTCAGAGACAGAATGAAGATGATTCCTTAAAGAAATTTTTTTCAGGTTGCAAAATCAGATGATGTGGTGGTTGATGATAACTCTATACATTGGTACACTTTAAAGAATGGGATTTTAATTAGAAATTTCCAAGATTCTACATCTGTAAGAAAACAGATCATTGTACCAGCTTGTTTTCGCCCATTCGTTTTACGACATGCTCACGATATTAATTGAGCTGGTCATTTGGGGATTGCTAGGACAAAACAGAGTGTTTTGTCTCATTTTTTTGGACTGGAGTGAAAAAGATGTCAAAACATTTTGTCGCACATGCAAAGTTTGCCAGGATGTGGCAACAAACAGACTCAAACATAATGCGCCTATCCAGGCATCAGATATATCATTACATCCTTTCGCAAAGATGGCGATTGACCTTATTGGTCCATTAGCGGTTCCGTCAGCTAGAGGTCACCGATACGTGCTGATCTGCATTGATATGTGCACGCGATGGCCAGAGGCTATTCCTCTTAAAATTATATCAACAGTGGATATAGCTGATGGGCTATTTTTTTCAATTTTTGGTAGATTGGGTTTTCCCGAAAACATTCTGTCAGATAAGGGAACTCAATTCGTCTCTGACGTAATGAAACAGGTGATGAAGGAATTTGATATTAACCGTTCTCTTAGCTCGGTCTATCACGCTGCTTCAAATGGTGAAATTGAACGTCTCAACCGTTGTTTGAAGCAGATTTTGGGCAAGGTTACTACTAAATACCCGCAAGATTGGGATAGAGTATTACCTGCAGTATTGTTCGCATATAGGGAAATTCCCAATGAACATACCGGGTTTGCGAAATTCGAGTTAGTCTTTGGTGCTAAACCTAGAGGACCTATGTCCATTTTAAAAAAATTGTTGGTTCGAGCTGACATGAATGAAGATGTTCAAACCTCTTACCAATATGTTGTTAATTTGAGAAAAAAATTATTGACGCATGCCAAATAGCAGTGGAGGCGTCAGAAAAGGCGAAATTAAAAGCTCGATTGTTTCTGAATCAAAACAGGAAATTACGCCAATTATGGCCAGGTGATGAGGCCTATGTATTACTACCAAATAAAGACAATAAATTACTGGTTTCATGGAGAGGACCTTATACAATTATTGATAAATTGTCAGATGTGGATTATATTTTGTCTATCAGTGGAAATGAAAAAACTTTTCATACCAACATGTTTCAGCAATTTCATTCTCGTCCTCCGCAACTTAAGCCAGTCTATGATGCTATCGACGAATCTGTTGATCGTCGCTCTTCCTTAGCGGTAATACAGGAGGAGTTGTCTGACTTACCTGATGGTACTGAACCACTTTTATCTTTACCACATTTATCTCTTTTGTCTACTGAGAGTTGAAAAGATATTTCTATTGCGCCAACTCTTGCTTCTCATCAGAAGGAGCTGATTTCACAGTTACTACAATCTTTTTCTGATGTGCTCATGGTTGTTCCTGGGCATACAGATATCATTCAACATGATATCCTGCTGACAGATTTCAGACCTATCAAACTGAAACCATATCCTATACATATTCATTTGCAATCACAGGTACAGGAAGAAATAAACAAAACAATAATAGGATTCACTTAAATTTCTTTTCTTGGTCATAAGGTAGGAGGTGGTTTTCTTAAACCTAAAGATTCAACTATCTCTAAAATCTTGAATCTTGAAATTCCTAGAACTAAGAAACAGGTTTGCAGTCTGTTAGGCTTAGTGAGTTTCTATAGAAAATTCTTGCCTAATTTTTCGGATATTACCTCAGTTCTGTCTTCGTTGTTAAAAAAGAACTCGCCAAACAAAATTGTTTGGTCACATGTTTGTGTCGTCTCTTTAAATATATTGAAAATCTGTTTTTACAAATCACCAATTTTGAGATTACCTGACGCTCGATTTCCTTTTACCCTCAGAGTTGACGCCTCTAGATCAGGAATCGGTGGAACGCTTATGCATGAGTTTGAAGGTTGTATGCATCTAATCCTATATGTCTATAGGAAATTGTCGCCAACAGAGCAAAAGTATCCCATTGTCGAGAGGGAGCTGCTGGCGATTGTCTTTTGCTTTGCCAAACTTCAACGTTACCTTATGGGAGTGAGATTCACATTGGAGACAGACCAAAAAGCTCTGTCATATCTCAAGACAGCGAGATTCCGAAATGAGAGAGCTGCCAGGGCTTCGCTTGCACTTCAGCCCTACGACTACGACATTAGAGCTTTCAAAGGAAACCAGAATGTTATGACTGATGTCCTGTCGCGCCGTATAAAGACCCTATATGACCAATTAACTCTTTAAATACATGTGACTCACAATGTTGAAACTAACATATGAACTGACTTCGTGTTATGGTGATTCGTGAAATACTACATTTATGATGACGTGTTGGTCTCACACTACTACATTTGAACAAAAGTAAAAGAATGGAGGATACCATAACATGCTGTAAGCTATCAATACTGAAAACTGTGTTACATGTTCGCTTTTGAAAGAAAAATTTTGCGGTGACTTATGTGACAGTGCTGATAAGATTAATCGGTTCACATGGCACATGATGTTGATGAATTCTGAAATGCTCAAGATGGTGTAGTATCTCGTTCACCGCAGCGCATTACATACATATATTGTGCCTTAATGACAGTGCTCATATTCGATCTACAAATTTACGAACACACATTATGTGGAATAATAAAAATGCTGTCATTTCAAGATATTTCATACGGACATGTATTGTCAGTTTTAATTGGAATACCGACGTCTACAGATGAAGGGACATAACTCCACGTTGACTCGCATTATCAGGGGAAATAACAAAAAATTTCCTATCTGATGGTTTCTTGATTTGCAATTTCTTTGGATATTAACATTTGGATTCGTACGAACATACTATTGCATGGAAGACAATCATGGATTGTGACAATAATTTTTTTGGACATACTTCAAGGAACTTTGTGTAGTATTTTATTAAAGAATAGAATACCATTACACTACACATGTAAAACTGTGCTTAATAATGAGTGTTAATTCAATGTGAATTCGTCAGACTCGGTTTGATCTTTGATACAAATCATTTTCACACTCACACTATATTTAAATCAAGATATGGTTATTACTACATACTATTATCTATTCGTACAATACACAGATATAGTATTGACTATTGCTCACACATGTGTGTTAGATACAAGATTACATTGGTTCTCTTAACATTACTATGTTATGTTGACAACATGTACTTTATAGGTACACATACCTTTAATCTTTTAACGGATAATGCCGCATGCATTCACTTTCTTAGTTGGTTGTCTGTCTCATTTCATATATTGTTTCTATTACATATTTGTATTAATTTAATGCTTTGCATTATGACTATTGATTAACATGAGATTAATTGACTACTGATACTGAACTTGACAGATAGGTGTTTTTGGACGGTGTGAGGTATGAGAGTGCATGGATTGCTACCATGATTTGTTAATATGTTAAGTGCTTTTAGTGATAGCCACCTCACAGTGTTGTTAAAATGATTTATGTCCTTTGTAGTCGATGACTTTAGTATTCTTTGCTAATGTCCACACATTGAGTGTTTAATTGCCTACCCTGTAGCACAAACCTTGGTGCTATGCTAGTTCAGACTAACAGTGAAGTGTGATGATACATATTTCACTCTAGTGATGTTATACTCACACCACGGAAATAATGAAAACTTCCTTTCCATTATTTTACGGGGGGGGGGGGGAAGTAATGTTATGATTAAAATTCATAACATGTCGGTCGATGTTATTAACTGGTTCGACTAGGATTCATATTTGTTTATTATCGGTAATCCTTGGTAACAGGAAGTTACGTCATTGCCTCGGGGTGCAGTTGCAGACGTTAAAGTTGGTACCGGCAGAAGTTAGCGATCGTCTGCTAGGGTCTTCTCTGTGTGTCATTAAGGCAGGTGGATGTATGTCTCTGAGCACCTGAGAATTATAATATTTCATGACATATTCCTATGATGTTCGATCACTAAGATCATCCATATACCTCCGTGAGATGATGCTAGTATATTTGTGAAAGGAATTATGATTTCTATAAAGAACGTGAGTAATTAAAAATGTCTAAATCTGTCAAGGACAGTGTTCTAGATACAGACGGTACAGAGCTATACTGATGACTGTAGATGTGATGCCATATGATATAATGGCCTTCAAGATTATCTATGTAGAGCTACGTTGAGTAAAATAAACAGTGTATTAATTGTCCACTTGGCCTTTGTGGTGATATTGATATTTTCAAGTGTGTTAATGGCTGTCTGCGGTGTAAAGCATTTATACCCCTATGTGGTCTTGACCAGAGTAACAATAAGTGTACTCATACTATTCAAATAATAAAATAATGACACGCAACACTATCGTATCTATTATTTACGTCTGTCATATGCACAAACCACGGTTTTATTTAAACCTATGAACCTAAAATGAAACAGATGAATGCAGAAGAGAGATTAAGAATCGAGCATGTGAAGTACCGTTGTAAGCATGACTGTGGAGTCGGAGTCGTGGAGTAGGTCGTTGTTAGTGGAGTCAGAGTCGGTTAAAATGTCTGAACTCTGACTCCGAATATTATGCCACATGACTAGTAAAAAACTGTAGTCGGAGTCAGTAGTAGGAGTCTGAAAATTTGTTGACTGTAAGCCATATTTTAATGATAAGTTATTTTTTTATAGACTGACTTTGTATCCAGAGATTCTACCTGTAGCATTAGAAGCCTTAATCCCAATGTAATATGTAAATTTGGTCAGGGAATCGGCGTCGCCTTTAAGGTCAGGCAGCCAACTCTGATACCTGCGGAAAGAGCACAAAGACTGTAAACGCGGGAAGATACTCTAAAATATGTACGTCTGTTAGTGAAGATATAATGTCAAATCACACAGCATATACTAATCAATGACATATTAAACATGTCAGGAACCGAATTTCTAGAATTTCGTTGAAGTGCTTTCTGAATATTATATTTGTTCTCTTGAGTTCAGCTGGTAAAAAAGCATGTTTTTCATGATGACCATTGTTTTTTTTTTTTACTTCACTTCTTTCAGTATTTGCTCTAGATCACTGGTTCTCAAGCTCTTTTTGTTCATGACACCCATCTGTGCCTCATTTACCTCGGTGGTCCCCTCTTAGTCGCGCTTGGCTTGAAAAAAAGTACTTAACCATCTTACTGTGGCCCCCTCTAAGTCGCGCTTGGCTGGAAAAACAGTACTTAACCATCTTACTGTGGCCCCCTAGAAATATGGTATGACCCCCTGGGGGCCGTATAGCACACATTGAGAACCATTGGTCTAGAAAATTCTCCTGACCTCTTCATATGTTCAGCTTGTATCATATCCAGCTAGTTTTCCATTCTTATGTCCAGCCTGTTAGCCATTTTATTCCCAGGGACTTTGCTGTTAGATGTGATTGGCTGTATTACAACTCTTATTTTGATTACCGACATAGTTTGAAGAATGGAGCCCCTAGAACAGTTGGACCATTGTCTCTTTGACTTAAAAGTGATGTTACTACTTGTAGCGAAAGGTTTTTAAGAGAGTAGTAGTCAGTAGTAATTACTGAAACAACAGAAGAAGAATTCTGTCTGATAAGAATTTAGTCCCACAATCAGAGAAGAGAACTGGTATCACATGATAGTCCCGGCTCTGAAAGTCTCTGCTTCAGATAGTATTCAGATTAAAGTCAGAGCCTAAGATGCTACCTTTGCTATGTAACCTAGGATAATCAACAATTCATCAAAAATGCAACATTATAAATGCGACAAGTCAGAGAATTACAATTAATGATTCATTTATTATTTTTATCTATCTTTTGTATCTTTCCTGTGCAGTTATGAATGATGAAAATTTTGATTTTTGAATGAATGAGATTTAATTACACAATTTACTTGATAGTTGAGTTTCACTCAGTAACTAATTAAGAAGTCCTGTCTGGAATCTTCAAAATAACATAAAATGTTCATCCCAATGTTCCATTATTACTAAGGTTATCTCTTGTCTAGTCTACTCGTACAGAACTTTTTCTCATCACTACAAACTAGTCCCTTTTCTTTGACTCCTCACAATAGCTAATTGAATTTGGTTACATAGAGTACTTAACATTTAAGTGCTATGACTATCCGATCAGTCTATCTGTCTTCTGTTGTGTGTATGTAAAGTTTGAAATTTCCGCTGCTTGCCTTTTTATACTGAGAAAACGGCCGTTTCGGAGAGCAATGCAGTGTCGCAGTTTGCAGACTGTGTATTTATGCAGACTCGAGCGAGTTTGTGTTAGCTAGGTCCAGAAATCTTATTTATGATTCTCAACCCTGTTATCCATGACTTTTATCTATATCTCCTTTAACTTTCCATAACTTTTGCTTTCCTTTTATATAATGTTTTCCATAATTGGTTCCGAGTTCGATGTATCTCAAATTTTCAAAGACATTCGACACAGCAGTTTTCATCATGCTGGCATCTTTACCTTCAATTATCTCCAAAAGTATTACACCCAACATTCTTTCCATTGGAATAAATATAACTGATCTTATCCTTCAAAAAATGAAGTCACTGTCATTACTTTTTGTCTCTTCATTCACTTGAACGACGCACTAATCCATTTTATTCAAACACACTTTCCTTTTCTCTTGCAGAACGCCATTGTAAAAACCGGTTCCTCTTACATGCGAGCGTCGCGACTTTTGATTGGCTGCCAATATTTGCTTTCATTCTATCATAACAAAGCATTGTGTTTACATCACGCTACACTACTCAAATTGAATATGTGAAATGCGCCACTTGTCTTTCGTTTCCTTCTTCTATCATTATGACCTTCTGCAGCAGTTGTCTGTGGTTGCCTGTGCTTTTAAATTATTTGAAAATGTCCCTGTTGCTACTAATATTTATTTGTGAATTCAGTTTACTAGTATTCAGAAAAATTTCTCAACCTAATATAATCAACTAGGTTGAATGGGACCGTGCGTTGCCAAAACGAGGCAAAATTTTTGTTTAATCCACCACCGTGTAGACATTTATTAGCTGCTCATTCATGTATCCTGGGTTCCCGAGTGTCTCTGATGAGACAAGAAATAATTTCATTACTGTTCCCTCAGGCACAGGCGACTAATGACAGGCTTGAGTCTGGCAACCTAGTCCTGTAAAACCTATTGCTACAGAAACCACTGCTGGAGCTTGTGAATTATGGTTGCTGTGGTGACGTCATGATCTATAACAATAGAAAAGAAAAAGGTGGGATAGTATGACTGGTTTTTTCGTACAACTCTCCAAGTCAAAATCTTTTTTTCTGTCCACCTGTACGACTTTCAAACATGAGACGTGATATTGTTGAGACAAGTGTTTGAAAATGTTATGAACACTTACGGAGAAAGGTAGTGCAGACTTCATTTGCATAATACATGCTCATAAGATACTTGCACACAACTCTGGGCAGGAATTGCACGATTAATAAACATATCAATATCGTAAGCTAGGGGTGTCTAAACAAGATCATAAACTTTTTGACAATTTTACTACCACAAACTAGTCTTATCCAACATCTTGATTATCATATTCAAACACTTGTTAATCAAATTTTGTCACATGCTTGCTTGATGACCAAAGTGAACTTGTTACAAATCTATTCAAACCCTCATCGCCTTCCTCCCGACGTCGTACGTGCTCGAAGTCAGAAATATTTCCTCCAATAGTGCAAGCGAAATCTTCTCTGGCAAAAAGGACACATAACTTTTAGTGCAATAATTATGCCTGTTTGGCACAAAGCAATAAAACACAAACAATAGTAGACGGTTTTGAGTGGCAGAAAATCTGTCACGAAGGACAACGTAAGTCAACATGAACAGGTTACCATGACCTGGAAAAACTGGGGGTATGACTGACAGGTTGTCATTTACATCTCGGGTAGTCTAAACATGTTTTAGCTTCGCTGCTCCAGTTATCGCCCAGTGGTTTGAATACAGCTCAAACTGATATAATTCCGGTATTCTCAGACAGCCCTGTCTCGTGGTTTTGTAGCAACACATTTAAAACAAGGCCTAACTGTCAATTTCTTGGTTCCTCTAAAACTATAAGATGATTGACAAGTCACACCCTAATTGTAAAACCAGACTACAAGTCTTTTATATTTCCACATGCGCCCTAATATAACAGATGAACCCTGTGTCTAGGTTGAATGGAGTGCGCCTCGCGACAACGAGGCACAATTTTATTTTAATTTTTTTAATGGTTTAGATCCTTACTTTAATTTATTTTATTTACATGAAACAAATTCTCAAAACAAGATCCTCTAACTCAGTGTTTCTCAACCTTTTTCGAGTCGCGACCTCCTTTTATAATCGCCAAGTAACGTGCGACACCACCCCCCCACATTTGCATAATAAGGCATTTTTAATAGGGTAAAGAAAACACATTAAAAATAGATTTTTCAGAATATAATTCTAACCTAATATTTAATTAACCTTATATTTAATGCGATGGTTGTACTTGCATCTGGGCAACCAGCTTCAAAATTCGCGGCTGAGTGTTTGTTAAAGCCAACCTCATGTCATCCTCAACAGTCAGTCTGTTTCTTGCCTTTGTTTTGATATGTAGAAACGTTGAAAATCGAATCTCGCAGAGATATGTAGAGGCAGATGGAAGTAAAACTCGAAAGGCAAGCATGTGACATTTGGATATGACTGATACATAGCACACCAGAACTGAGTCAGCAATTTTTCATAAAACAAATTACGTGCCGAGGAATCGTTAAGCAGATCCGAGAATTCATCCTGTACTTCATCTGGAATGCTGGCTACATTCAGGGAAGCAGAGAATGGGTTTCGTACCAGTGCAGCTTCTTCTTCTTCAAGCACAGGGAAGTACCGCTGAAATTCCTTTTCAAGGGATTCGAGGTGCCCAGTAATCTCCTCCTTCAAATTCTCATCCAGTTCACCTTCATATTCCTGTACCACACTGCAGAGTTTTTCAAACATGGCAATGTTTCCAAGATTTACTTTCCGACGCCAGTTTTGCAGCATGGATACAAAGGCCTGAAGATTGTCTTGAAATTGGATAATGTGTGTTTCCGTTCTCTGAAGTTTCAGGTTCAGCTTCACGAATTTTATCAATTGTATTTGTCATGCCAGCATCTTCCAGCATAATCCACATCAAGCCGAGAACGAAAAAGAACTTGTAGCCAATTTTTATCAAATAGAGAACGTTAAGGAACATCCCCATTTATCAGTAAAAAAGTGTAAAAGGGGAACCCCAACACAACCCCAAGAATGCAGCAGTTCAAAAGTGCCAAGGCAGCACAGCGAGAAGAAAGACACGACGCTCACAAACTCAAGAGGACCTGGGGAAGAGGAACCCCAAGGGAAACTAACACGGTAGAATGCCTGAATAAAAATATAGTTCTAAACTACTTTATGGGAAAGTCCTGGAGACAGGACAGTAATATTTTAAAAAAAAAAGTTTAATAATGTTTAGCGTTAGTCACTTGGCTCACTATTTTGTTAAAATAATACACCTATTAATACTAATATACTGTTAAAAAAAAAGAAATGCATAGCTATCCGAGGGCGCGTTTTTATGAGTTTGTAAGTAAAATTTTGTGCTAGGGTATATAAAATCCAGCCTCAAATGTTCCTTACAGTGTCAAATGCACGTGTTGACCTGAATTGCGTTCGTTTTTGTAATCCTTACAACGCAGTGAGTGTTTATGACGCAATGTTTGACCACAGCTCATGTTGCGCGCACGTGAAAGCAACAAAATTTGGGGTGAACACTATTCACTGACTACGTAACTGAAACCCTATAAAAGGACAACGCTACACACAAAAAATTCAGTTCATTTTCAAGCAGACATTTATGGCATCTCTATCGATAAATTTAAGGAACATTGCTATTGGCCGACTGCATGCAGGCGAAAGTCAAAGTCAGGTTGCCAGGCATCTAAACGTGCATCAGAGTACCATCAGTAACCTTTGGCACCGGTTCCAAGCCACTGGCTCAGTTGAAGACCGGCATCGCAGTGGACGACCCAAACTGACAACAGCAGCGGAGGATCGTTTTATTCGGCTTCGTCACCTCAGAGACAGGTTTACAACAGCTTCCTCAACTGCCCAGTCATTGCCTGCAGGACGTCAAACTGTCCGGAATAGACTGCATGACGCTGGACTTTGGGCATAACGACCTCACCGAGGACCTGTCCTTACGCGCCACCATCGCCAAAATCGACTTCTTTGGGCCAACCAGCATCGTCCCTGGGCAGCTGACAATCAATGGAGACGTGTCTGGTTAAGTGACGAATCTTTGTTTTTGTTGCAGCGTCATGATAGACGGCGTAGGGTCTACCGAAGGCGAAATGAACGTTTTGCCCAAAATTGCGTTGATGAAGCACCGCCGCACGTTGGTGGAGGTGCAATGGTGTGGGGAATGATCAGTTACAACAGAAGGAGTCAAATGTTGCACATTGAAGGAGGCTTGAATGCACAACGATACGTCAATGAAATTCTTCGACCCTATGTCCTTCCACTTTTGGCTGCCCAATGGTCTGTGTTTCAACAGGACAACGCCAGACCCCATTGTGCACGTTTGACCACGCAGTTCCTGACTGCCAACAACATTCTCACCCTTCCCTGGCCATCCCTGTCTCCAGACATGAGTCTGATTGAGCACCTGTGGGATGAGCTGCATAGACGTGTTTGTCGCCGAGACGTTGCTCCAGCCAATCGTCGTGATCTTTTCCAGGCACTCCAGGAAGAGTGGGCAGCCATCCCACAGGCCCACATCAGACGTCTGATCGCATCCATGCCCAGGAGATGCCAGTCGTTGATCGATGCAAGAGCAGGCCACATACCATACTAACGGGAAAGCCCGTACGCCAAAAACCTCTCGTGACCCAGATGCAAAACTACTGTCAATTGATTGGTTGAACCCTAAGGTATTCTTGTGTGCAATTTGAACAATTAACTCATTAAATTAAAAAAGTTATTGAATGTCAAAACTATGGCTATGTGTGTGCCTTCAGTAGCTATGCGTTTTTTTTTTTTTTTTTGAACAGTATAATATAACAATAAAAATATAAATAAATAATTAGCCCAGTAAATTGTTTTCCGTCGGGAAACGATAATAGCGATGCAGAAAGCCGACCGACAGCACGGACTGATGACAACCTACTGATGATCTTTAGATTTTAGAAAGTGCAACCAGTAGCTAACCCGCTCTTGACAGCGAGTGGCTGGTTTCCATTACGGCGCCAACTAAAGGTGGTTGACTATTGGTGAACTAAGCTCGCGCCAGTTTTCATCAGACGTCCCATCGCGGACATTATTGAATTACATCATTGCAAAGATGGCGGCGTCAGCAAAACATACGGGATGATCTTCAACTGCGTTAAGAAAGCAACTCACCTTTATTCGACGGTCCGTATTCGACAGTCTGTTTTTCAAACATCGAGACACCGATTAAAAATGAATTTTGATATTGAATTTTGCATCATAGTCAATATATTTTTCAGTTTACTATTTGTAACATAGAATATTTTATTCTAATGATAACACTGCATTTGTATATTTTATTTTTAGGGAGTGAATCAAGGTGAAAAAATATAAAAGGCCCGGCGTAGCAAATAATTAAAATAATATAAAATGTTAAAATGTATCCGTCACTGTGGACCTTAAGTCACTTCTTTTTATTTATTAACAATCAGTGTTACAACCACTAGTAGAATATTGCAGTGTAGCCATAGTGAAATAAATAAGTGTTGACAACTGCTATTTCCTATTTAAATAATACGTTTTCAGTTGTTTGTTTTTTTTTTAATTTTTAGAAGCAATTAAAAAACGTGTTAAAATGTCCACAAGTTAGCAAACAATTGCTGCCTGATATTGAAGAGACCAAATTTCACGTTGAGCTGTAATATTAATGGGAGATAGCATATTGTGTCATATTATAACAGTTAATGCTCCATATTATGACATATGTTTCACGTAAATTAACTTGGATAGCAGGGAATAAACAGCAGTATGTGCAATGGGTATCACACAAAAGACTGTCTCCACAATTTGTGTCACACACACAAAACTGTCTCTACAATTAGTGCCACATAAAAGAATATCGCCAATTTCTGCCACACAAAAGACTGTCTATACAATTAATGCCACAAAAAAGACTGTCTCTACAAATAGTGCCACACAAAACTGTCTCTACAATTACTGCCACACATAAGACTGTCTCTACAATTAGTGCCACACACACAAAACTGCCTATACGATTACTGCCACACACAAAAACTGTCACTACAATTAGTGCCACACACACAAAACTGTCTCTGTACTAGTGCCACACAAAATAATATCTCTACAATTAGTGCCAGACACACAAAACTGTCTCCACAATTAGTGCTACAAAAAACTGTCTCTACAATTCGTGCCACACACAAAACACTGTCTCTACAATTAGTGCCACACACAAAACACTGTCTCTATAATTAGTGCCACACACAAAACACTGTGCCAACACTTAGTGTCACACAGACTGTCTCTATAATTAGTGTCTTACAAAAAAACTGTCTTTACAAATAGTGCCACACAAAAAACAACTGTCTCTACAATTAGCGCCACAAAATAAACTGTCTCTATAATTAGTGCCACACACAAAACTCTGCCACAAAGACTGTCTCTATAATTAGTGCCACACACAAAACACTGTCTCTATTATTAGTGTCACACACACAACACAGTCTCTACACTTAGTGCCACAAAAACTGTCTCTACAATTAGTGTCACACAAAAATCTGTTTCTACAATAAGTGCCAGACACACAAAACTGTCTCTACCATTAGTGCAGCACACACAAAAACTGTCTCTACAATTATTGCCACACACACAAAAATATCCATACAATTAGTGCCACAAAATAAAAACTGTCTCTACAATTAGTGCCACACACAAAACTGTCACTACCACACACAAAACGCTGTCTCTATAATAAGTGCCAAACACAATACACTGTCTCTACACTTAGTGCCACAAAGACTGTCTCTACAATTAACGTCACACAAAAAACTTTTTCTACAATAAGTGCTAAACACACAAAACTGTCTCTACAATTAGCGCCACAAAACAACTGTCTCTACAATTAGTGCAACAAAATAAAAACTGTTTCTACAATTAGTGCCACAAACACAACACTGTCTCTACAATTAGTGCCATATAGACTGTCTCTACAATTAGTGTCACACAAAAAACTGTCTCTACAATAAGTACAACACACACACTGTCTCTACAATGAGTGCTACAAACAGACTGTGCCTACAATTAGTGCCGTTCACACAAAACTGTCTCTACAATTAGAACCACACAAAGAACTGTTTCTACAATTAGTGTCACACAAGAGACTGTCTCTTCAATTACTGCCACACAAAAGACAGTCTCTACAATTAGTGCCACACACACAAAAGACTGTCTCTAAATTAGTGCCACACATAAAACTGTCCCTACAGTTAGCGCCACACAAAACACTGTCTCTACAATTAGTGCCACACAAAAGACTGTCTCTGCAATTAGTGTTACACAATAGACTGTCTCTCTCTACAATTAGTGCTATACACGAGAGTGTCTCTACAATTAGTGCCACACACAGGAATTTCTCTACAATTAGTGCCAAACACAAGAATGTGTCTACAATAGTGCCACACAAAAGACGGCCTCTAACATATATACAGTATCACCTAAACTACAACCTCTACATTTTTGTATTACCAAGCAGACTGTCTCTATAATTGATGTCACAAAAAAGCTGAGTTCAACACTCTGTATCACACAATGGACTACCTCTACAACTAGCATAACATAAAATCATTTCAACCTCGTATATAAATACCCGGGATTCTCCGAAGAGACACAGAAAGAATAGAATACTGTACTTTCAAGCATGTCGTACAGGACGAATAATATGAGACTGTGTACGGGGTTTGTGTTCTTATTACGTAAAGGACATTGGTATAGAAACCGCTGCTGCAAGATCATGTGACTTCTTTGTTCAGCATTCTGCACGAGAACTGGGTACAATGATGGTCTCATGCTGGGTTAAGAGGTCAAAGGAGAGTGATGGTGGTGATGTTGTTAATGATATTGATGATGTTGATGATGTTGATGGCGTTGATGATGTTGATGATAATGACGGTGATGATGTTGATGATGTTGATAATATTGATCATGATGATGATATTGATGATGTTGATGACATTGACGATATTGATGATGTTGATAATGTTAATAATTTGATGATGATGATTATGTTGATGATGTTGATGGTGTTGATGGTGATGATGATGTTGATGATGACTTTGATTATGTTGATAAGGTTGATAATGATGATGATGATGACGATGATGATCACGTTGATGATGTTGATGATGTTGATCATGATGATGATGTTTATGCCGGTGATGAAGTTGACGTTGATGATGTCGATTACGATGATGTTGATGATGTTGATGACGACGATTTTTATGATATAGTATATGATAATTATGATGACGATGTTGATGATAATGATGTTGATAATGGTGATGATGTTGACGACGACGAAGATGGTGTTGATGATATTGATCATGATGATGATGTTGATGATGTTAATCATGATAATAATGATGATGACGTTGATGATGTTGATTATGTTGATCATGGTAAATCATGATGATGATTGCATTGGTCGTATTGATGATGTTGATCATGATGATGATATTGATGATGTTAATCATAATAATGATGATGATGCTGCTGATGTTGCAATGTTGATCATGATGATGATGTTGATGATGTTAATGATGTTGATGATGTTGTTGGCGATGATGATGATGAAGTTGATTATGTTAATGATGTTCATGATGACGATGATGATGATGAGGATGTTGATGATGTTCATGATGTTCATGATGAAGACGATGATGATGATATTGATGATGTTGATGACGATGATGATGAAGTTGATGATGTTGATGATGATGATGTTTATGATGAAGTTGATGATGATGTTGATGACGATGTTGGTGATGTTGATGTTGTTGTTGTTGATGATGATGATGATGATGATGATGATGATGATGATGATGATGATGATGATGATGATGTTGTTGATGATGTTGTTGAGGATGTTGTTGGTGATGTTTTTGATGATGATAATGATGTTGTTGATGATGTTGATGATTATGTTTTTGATGATATTGTTGATAATGATGTTGATGATGTTGTTGATGCTGTTGTTGATGATGGTAATGATGGAATATGATGGGACACACGTTAAGGAAACCTGTTGATGGCATGACAAGGTAGTGCTTATTGCAGAATCCCCAGGTTAAGAGAGGCAGTGTTGTATACCAAAAATACATGGAGAAGAGAACTGGAGACAGACATGAGAATAATGAGGAAGGCATGGACAAACTTAAAATGATGGCATGTGACAGGAGGACTGGCTTGTGTTTGTTGAAGGTCTATGTTTACAATGTATGTCACACCAACATCTGTCTCTATAATGTGTATCATACCAAAAACTGTCTCTATAATCTGTGTCACACCAAAGACTGGATACCACTTGTTGTCCACACAAGACCGTTATATAAATTGTTGTCACATCAAAGACTGGCTTGTGTTTGTTGAAGGTCTATGTTTACAATATATGACACACCAAAATCTGTCTCTATAATGTGTATCATACTAAACACTGTCTCTACAAGTATAATTTGTGTCACACCAAAGACTGGCTTGTGTTTGTTGACGGTCTACGTTTACAATGTATGTCACACCAAAATCTGTCTCTATAATGTGTATCATACTAAACACTGTCTCTACAAGTATAATTTGTGTCACACCAAAGACTGGCTTGTGTTTGTTGAAGGTCTATGTTTACAATGTATGTCACACCAAAATCTGTCTCTATAATGTGTATCATACTAAACACTGTCTCTACAAGTATAATTTGTGTCACACCAAAGACTGGCTTGTGTTTGTTGAAGGTCTGTGTTTACAATGTATGTCACACCAAAATCTGTCTCTATAATGTGTATCATACTAAACACTATCTCTACAAGTATAATTTGTGTCACACCAAAGACTGGCTTGTGTTTGTTGAAGGTCTATATTTACAATGTATGTCACACCAACATCTGTCTCTATAATGTGTTTCATACCAAACACTGTCTCTATAATCTGTGTCACACCAAAGACTGGATACCACTTGTAGTCCACACAAGACCGTTATATAAATTGTTGTCACATCAAAGACTGCATTTACTGTCTGTATAACACACAAAACCTGTCTCAACAATCCTTGCCACACAACAGATCGTATCTTCAGTACACATGACACCTCTGACTGTTACTACAATTTGCATCACACAAAACAGTCTGTGCATAGAAATCAATAATTACCATGGGTTCATCTTAAATTTCGGTTGCGAATAGTTCATGCCATTGCCAGCTCCATAGTCAAGCACATGGACAACCTGCCTGGTAGGTTCTCTCAGCCAATTGTCCTGGTCCCGATAATCGTCCCACCTGTAGGCCTTGGGACCAAACAGAGGCAATGTCTTGTTGAATGGGACAGTTGTGTACCTGGAAGGTGTCAACAAATACTGAGTCACATCAGAGGATGATAATGATAATATTGATGAATATAAGTTTTGACGATAATACTAACAGCTTGCGGGTCAGAGTGGCTCAGACGTATGGCGTCCGCTTCGAATTCTAAAGGTACTGGAATATAATTGATGGAAATTGTTTTCAGAATAAGTGGTTCCTAATCATGTCATACCCCCCCCCCCCCCCCCCCCCCCCCAATCTCCTGGGTAGTGAGATCGGATGCCTAGCCTTCTCTGATAAGGGCGAAAAAATAGGACGTCCCATGTGCAAATTGCACACGTTAAATATCGCTCGGCAGTTAGAAATCGTAAAGAGTAGGCCATGCGGCCGCTGCCCTCGCAAAATTTAAAAATTATTAAACCTACCTACCACAAAAATATTTATAGAATGTGTGATTCCTGTATACACACATTGGGATCCTGGCCGATGCTACGTAGTTCGTGCACTGTGCTGAGATCCTACTTGTGTGATGTAATGTAGGACACTGGGAGCACTGATGGTGTTGTCCGTGTGCAATGAACATGGTCCTTAAAACAAAGCTAAACTAACAACTGCTGCGATGATAAAGCATGAAGATAACCTAATAGAGGGTCAAAAAAGGTTGTTCCATAACAGATAATACCGGAGGGAGAAAAGTGTTAGAGACTTCTATATATTAGGTCCAGTCAATAGTTCTCTTCCTCGCTGCACGAAGCGTTATAAAAACTGGCAGGAATATTTTCTTTTTTTTTATTTCAGGGCCTTTTCCCGTCAGATATTTGTTACAGTAATTATAATTTTTATTACACTTTAGCTCCCTATGGACCATAGAAGTTTTACAAATTAATAACAAACCTCCCGGTCACGTACCATCTGGTTAGGTATTCCCATGTCCTCTTAATACCTTTTCTTCTTGTCTCGAACTCCCTTTACTGTGATTTTCCGTCTGCCACTACCTCTCTCACCCTGGGAATTCTAGACTAAAGACTATTGCCTTGTGATGACATCAACAGTTTTCCTGAACATGTGCCCTATCCATGGCAAGTGTCTTTTAATCACAGTTTGTTCCCGTGGCACGTGTCTGTTTCTTGTCATCACCTCCACACTGGTCATATCATATTAATTCTTCCAGTCTACGCCCGTTTATTAAATCTTTGCTTTTTTTTTTTTTTGTCTTTCTCCATGATAAGCCGCCACACAATATGATTACCTTACGATCATTATATTAAGACGGAAGTTAGACCTACTCATGGTTTAAATAAGATATATTTGTCCGACCTTTCTTTAGGCATTTAAGTCTCAAAATAAATAACTTCAACATGAGAACTGGAATCTACTTCTTTTTTTATTTTGAGCCCAAGTAAATTGTAAGTAAACGACAATAGGTATCGTAGGTCACACTAGGACCTAGTGTCAAGAAACTACCTAAGTTACGTCCACATTATCTTCGCCATGGCCAAAGGCTCGAAACCAGTACAAACAAGGGATATCTTTACCGTTAGAATAGTAAATTATAGAGTGACTTCCCCTTGGAGTAACAGACCATAACACGTACAAAGTTCAAGACAAACGTCACAACGGGAGGTCACTGCATAATTTACCAGTCTAAAAGGTAAAAATTACTGAAACAAGTGAGAATTAAAATACATAAAAATGTCAACAACAACAAAATACATAAATAAAAAATGCTGATACAAATTACTAAAATGTGCATGTGAAGAAAGTTCTCCGTAAAAGCAGATATTGTTGAAAGTCAACAAAGATTCCAGCAATATAAATACAAATAAGGAAAATAGATCCGAAACAAAAAATAAACATAAAAAAAAAGACGAACCCGAATGAACCAGGAAGAAAAAAAAAGAAGTTACTAAAATAGTCAAGAGCCATCAAATAGCAGACATTAAGTAACATGACACTGAGTTTTCAATCACCGAGAAGGCAGATACCCTATTTTAAAAAAAAAAAATTGTTCTGTTCCCTAATGAAAAGTGAGCTCTGTCATCACCATGACGTGAGTGGATAACTATGACTTGGATATTTGAAGTCTTAGCAAAACCAGCAGCACTAAATGAAAAACTGCAGATTCTTAAGCTGCATGAGTAATGTCCGTCAAATGCTTTCAAAATCTATCGGATAAACATCTGCCTGTTTCCCAATATAAGTAATACCACGCCTTTAACAACATACAACGTTGCAGATGTAACTGGATCCACAAGTAAAGATTTCTCTAATAACGAAGGTGCTTTTCGAAAATAGACCAAGTCGGATTTGGAACACCGAAACCATTTGCTTTTGAAACACTGGTGTTACGCGTCTTTTTCCTTCTTTTTCATCTTCCTGTGTCGCTCACCCTACCTTCCTTATTTGTTTTTGCTCATTGAGTTATTTTTTTCACGTGTTTGCATTGTTTATTGTCTTGCTGCCACAACCTATCCGTATTTCTTGTCTTTGTCGACGATTTTCGTGACGTTACTGTTGAAGAGTAGACCCGAAACTTCTCGCATTTCTCAGGTATCATTCAGTTGAAAAAACTAACTCTGTACAAATTTATTTTCTTGTGCTTTATTAAAGATGTCAATTTAGTCGTGTTAAGTGGCACGTGATTATGTATCACATCTGGTGATGCAAGAATTGCCTGTCATTAAAAATAAAATTGGTACTGCTACACTCATATTTAGCGATAAAAAAAAGTTAAAGATAGACCCATATCAAATACTACCGTAGGGGAACTGAAGTATTAGAGACCTTACTACACTAGGTCCAGTATCGACAGGTGGGGGTGACCAGTTTAATTTTTCGCTGCTTTTTCTTTTCCTAACTCAAGAGCAATCATTTACAGCTGGGTAGATTGGATCGTGTTGATATCATAAATCGAACCCTGAACCTTTTCAACGAGAGACCAGAGCTGTAATAATAATAATAGTAGTTGCCCATCGCAAGCAAAGATGGCGACATTTTCAGACTTGAGTTGTGACACATCTGTGCCGTGATCTCATGTGGCTAATTAGTCCTATTTTGGCCCTACAGGCCGTGCCACATACAGGGCACACATGGTTAGAGTCGATAATAGTGTTGCTGTGCATTCTGACCTTTCTTGCAGAACGCTTGCCTTCTGCCTTATCAGCTAAATTCTGTTCTGCAATGCAAGCGCCTTGAGTAGGGAGCACTATTGCATGATAAACTTTTGTCTTGGTAGCGGGACTAATTCCTTGTCGATCCCAGACATTTACTCTTAGTCTTCCGAAAGCCGCACTTGCCTTGGCATTTCTGTTGTTGACCTTGGAGTCGATATTCACATCTTTGGTAAAGGTACTGCCAAGATAAGTGAAGCTGTCCACCACTTGGAGACGTTGGTTCTTTACTGTGATATTTGGTTCGCAGTAAGGTTTTCCCAGGAGCAGGTTGCAACATTACTTCAGATTTCTTCGTATTTCTTGATAGTAAGACCAAAGTCATCACACGCTACAGAAAGCCTCCTCATATTGTTCTGCATGTCCAATTCTGTGCAGGTGTTGAGGGTACAGTCGTCCGCAAAGAGGAGGTCAGAGATCATTGTTTCATTCACTTTTATAAAGGACTGTAATCGTCTCAAATTGAATAGCTTCCCATCTGTCCTGTATCTGATGTGTACGCCGTCACTACTGCCATGCGTAGAGAGCATGGCAGCAAATATCATACTGGATAGTGTCGGGGTGAGCACACATCCCTGTTTGATACCGGGTTCAGAAGGTTCTCCATCATTCAATACGTGAGCCATCATACCTTCATGAAACTGGCGAAAAATTGAGATGAACTTATCGGCCGAATTGCGCCATCATTTTCCATAGTCCGTCCATACTGACAGTGTCAAAGGCCTTGGTCAAGTAATAAATGTTGTGTATAGGTCATTGTACTGTTCCTGGAATTTCTCCTGAAGTTGGCGTGCGGCAAATATCATATCGACTGTCCCGCGGCCTGCTCGGAAACCACACTGACTCTCTGGGAGTAAGTCCTATGATTCGAGATGAACAGTCAAGCGGTTGAGCAGGAGTCGAGCCAGGATTTTGCCCGCAATAGATAATAGGGAGATTCCCCTATAGTTATCACATGATTGATGATTTTCCTTTCGCTTGTATATGTGAACGATTGTGGCATCTTTCAATTCCTGTGGTATCTGTTCTTCATCCCAGAATGAGTGGAAGAGGTCGGTTAGTCTCTGCAGCAGCATGCTGCATACAGCTTTATAAATCTCAGCAGGAATGGCATCTGATCCAGGGACTTTGCTGCTGGACAGTAGACTGGCTGCTTTCTTGACCTCTTCCACGCTGGGTAGAAGGTCAAGTCTGACATTGACTGTAACTTGCGGTATGCTTGCAATGGCCTGGTCGTTGACGGTTGATGGATAATTTAAGATGGCATTGAAGTGTTCTGCCCAGCGTTCCAAAATCTGCGTTTTGTCAGTGAGCTATGCCATGCCATCAGCATTTAGAATCGGTGATGATTGATTCTATTGAGGGCCAAAAATTGCTTTCAGGGCATCATAAAGCGCTTTGAGTCATTTCTGTCTGCATATCTCTGTATCTCGTCTGCTTTAATGCTGAGCCATGCATCATGCATCTTCATGAGCTTATTCTGGACAACTGTGCGTAAATTGGTAAAGGCTGCCTTTTTGGGTGTTGAAGAAGGGTTGCTTTGATAGTCTCTGTGCAAGCGATATTTTTCAGCCAGCAGTGTTTTAATATTTTCGTCATTCTCATCAAACCAGTTAGGGTTCTTGCGTGTTGTATATCCCAGGCTCTCAGAGGCTGCAGAGTACACAATGTTCTTCAGAGTGGCCCATTTCTCCTCTATGGTGGTTTGACCGAGCTCAACGTCCCTCAGACGGCTATCCAAGTCCCTTGAGAAGCTATCTGCGGTTGCTTCGCTTTTAAGCTTTGTGACGTTGAGCCTCTTAATGGGTTTCTGACTCTGGTGTCTTCGCTTGGGCTGTATGTTAAGGTTGAGTTTTGATACAATCAGCCTGTGGTCGGTCCAGCATTCGGCACCACACATGGCCTTGGTCACTCTCACGTCACGTCTGTCGCTCCTTCGCGTGACGACGTAATCAATGAGATGCCACTGTTTGGAGCGGGAGTGCATCCATGTTGTTTTATTTCGAGTGGGTTGGCGAAACATGGTGTTCGTGATGGACAAATCATGTGTGGCACACAGGCTGAGTAATAGGAGCCCATTACTGTTATATTTGCCTATGCCATGTTTTCCAAGTATTCCATCCAAGGTGTTGTGGTCAGTGCCAACTCTGGCATTGAAGTCGCCGAGAATAATAAGTTTCTCAGATTTAAGAACTGATGAGATAATAGAGTTAAGTTCGTCATATAACTTTTCTTTTGTTTACTCGGGGTTTGTCATTGTTGGGGCATATGCACTGATCATTGTGGCACTTCTGTTTCTTCCTAGTGGGACATGAAGGGTCATTACGCGATCGTTAAAGCCCTTGGGAGATTTGATAAGTTTACGTACGATATGAGATTTAATGGCGAATCCAACGCCAGCATCACGTCGTTCCTTGCTGTCCCGCCCACTCCAATAAAATCTGTAGCCACCTCCAATTTCAGTAATCTGACCTTCTTCTGGTAGTCGCGTCTCGCTTAGGGCTGCTATATCGACATTATAGCGCGCCAGTTCTTTGGCCACAAGTGCAGTCCGTCTTTCAGGTCTGTCGGCCAGGGTATTGTTCCACGTGCCGATGGTAAGCACCTTCATTTTTTGTTCGAACGCATGATTGGGATTTTCTCCAGCCGCGTCAAGCTGGTCAGAGTAGGTTGAAGCAGGCTATGTCCAGGGCACCTTTTCTAGCCCCTTCCTCATGCCATGGAGGTGAGCAGAGTGATCCTACGAGGGCTGCTCAGTCGCTCAGGGGGCTGCCGGATCTCGCCGCTGCTTCAAAGGTCAGCGATAAAGGACCCTATGATTTGAGCCGCCTGTGTGCAGGATTGTGGCTGCAGCTTGAGTGTATCCACACTTTCTGGTTCGCCACTCCCCCATCGCCACAGATCTTTGAGTGTAGTGTCTTGTCTGTATATTTCTGTCTGAAGCTGTGACTTGCGCTGTAATTGGATTTAAGTGAGGAAGAGTTGCGCTAATCGTCATCCTCACTCTCTCGTCCTGAATTATCTGGTCCAGTGGCAAGATATAATCGAGACGATTGGAGACAACACAGGATGCAGTGGGTGACCAGGGCGTTCTAAGTGTCTCGCCATACTCTTTGCGTTCCACTCCGCGTTGCTGGTAGTTGCCTTCATATCCGTTGAGCCAGCTGGTGGCTTCGTCCGCATAGTCTGCTAAATCCAGTCTGTACATGCTAGGTAGACAAGCCCTGTTTTGCACTGAGGGTTTGAATCCCCCTCGGCTACCCTCACCTGGTTTAGCCCGCCAGTCGAGGCGGTGTACCGGGGTGTGGCCGCTGTGCATGCACCAGCTACTTGGAGCCACTGGTGAGAGCTGAGAGGTAGGTGGGGACCAATTGTGGAAGAGCCACTTCTAAAGGAAGTGCGACTGCCCCTTTACCAGAGGTACTACCCCTCCCTGACCTCTCCATACACACTAGAGCTGTAACCACTCTGTTAATCGGTGATCTTACTTTATTTCTATCTCTAAGATGGTCTGCTGGAAATATTTGTCACCCTATGAAGACTCTGAGCTGGGTTCGCTCAGTGGGGTTGGGCATTCCGGGCACTGTTCCACAGCAGTAGAGGAGTTTTCGCTCCCCTAAACTTCTACTCCAGCCTAATCCACGTGGAATCGATAATCACAGCGTCACCTTAGTTCTGCTTTATTCCATTTCCACAAAGTGTCAAATGTCGAGATGTTGTCACGTGCTGGCCTTCAAAGCATGTATACACTGCTTAGACATGGCAGACTACACTGGTTTGGCCAGATCCGCCTTATAGAAGATGGTCACTTTCAGACATATACGAGGCACACGGCAAAAGAACAGTTGAGCGACCGCTCAAAGATGTGTGCACGAGACGACATGAGGGCACTGGACATAAATCCGGCAGCTTGGGAGTTTGAAGCTGCCGATCGCACCATTTGGCGATGCTCTCTACGGCGCCACCTCAGATTTGGCGAAAAGAGGCTCTCGCAGCAAGCAGAGGAGAGGAGAAAACGTCGAAAAAAACACGAAGACAAAAAGCAGCAGAGGGTTGTCACCTCAGGGGCACATTCCCATAGTCAGTTATGACTGAAGGGGCTATTAAAATAATAATTATTATTACTTTTGTTAACAAAAAAAAAACCTCAAGTCATCAATCAACATTATATAGTTTAGTCTATCATCATTCACAATATTTTATAGTTAACAGTTTCGATCATAATAAACAATTTTATTTTAATGTGATATATTCTTCTTTTCCACTAGTAAATCACAAACTTTGAACGCGTTTTACTCAACACGAGCTGAAGTGGAGAGTCCTAAATAAAGCAGTCTTAAGGCAACGACAGGCAAGTGACCCTTTTTTGTTCCTCGATCTCGATCAATGTTAATCCGCCACTGGTCTTGCGTGTTGTTGGTTTTTTAAAAAAAAATACAATTTTGCCTCGTTTTGGCGATGCGCGTCCCGTTCAACCTAGCCGGTTATATTAGGGCGCATGTCCAAATATAAAAGACATTTAGGCTTGAGAATTAGTTATGTGTTAGTTAATTGCGTGATGTTGATCTTTTGTAGCTTCGCTCTAATGAACGGAATTTGTTGACTGAAGGTCTCATAACCATTTTATTTTGGCGAAACGTCTGTTGAATGTTTAATATTGATTGCAATAGTTATGACTGTTGTAAGTTCACGAAAAGTCTCAGAAATACTATACGGTGAACACAAGTCATCGGCTGAATGAGAAGTTGGAAGTGACGGAAATAATAAATCTTTCAGACTGTGGTCGCTCACATGTTTTTGTTTGCTCGATTGAATATCATATTTCTTATCTTTACTTTAT
This sequence comes from Oreohelix idahoensis, assembly GCA_024509875.1. Classification (NCBI taxonomy): domain Eukaryota; kingdom Metazoa; phylum Mollusca; class Gastropoda; order Stylommatophora; family Oreohelicidae; genus Oreohelix; species Oreohelix idahoensis. The sequence continues at coordinate 835,623 of JAMPIV010003918.1, read as the reverse complement.
TACACCAACGCTGCTGCAAGTTTTCTACAGTCTGCGTCATTTTATTTTCATCCACATTTGCCAGTAGATAAAAAGAAATTGTGTGCAGGAAATTGAAGGTCAAGAATCATGGTTGGGCCGGGGGGGGGGGGGTGTGACTAATAGCATAACTGCTTACTCTGCATTTGTAATGTGTCCTTAATGTAGAATTCTCTAAAGTAAAAGATAATGGGTTACTGTGGTAAGACTACAGAACAAAAGTAGCATTTGACACGTGCAGGTATACATTACCTTTCTTATTCTTTTTATAGATTTCTTTTATTGTGTATTTGTGTTTGTATGTTCAATTACTTTACCCTTTACTAGAACGGTCATTAATTCACACCGGGGGTGCTGTGTTGTCTCAAATATACGAAAATTACCTCCGCGTACTGGCAGTGTCTCAAAGGGTTTTAAGACTATTATAAACATTCTTAACAGTATTCGCGGCTTTATAACTCACTGTTTTAGGGAAGAAAGAACTAAAATTTCTACTGTTTAAATGGAACTTGTTGGGAAATACATGATCTAACGTATAAACGATGGAAGAACGTTACTACTACTGCATAAACGAAGCTTACAAGGCCAGTACATTAACTGGAATTTAAATGAAGAAATAACTAAATTTCAACTGTATAAATATAACTACCGGGGCCCGAAAGGAGAGCACTGTAACACTATAACTTACAATGCATGTAGTAAGAAGTGAATAAGAAGGATTGGACATGAGACCGGCTACCCCCGTATTGTAAATACTGTAAGCCACAAAAACGTCAATAAACAATATGGACACGTCTGCTGAAAATTAAAAAAAAATAAAACTCAGCTATCCAGGACACAAGAAGGGTCTCTGGTAAGCAGGTGTATGCTGCAACACAGAGAAAGTCGAACAACAACTATTTAAGATGCGGACTTGTATAAACTAGTGCAGATGGATTATATAGAATAGAAGGATTATAGAATAGAAGGATTGAAATGGTATGACAAGATCATTATTGTAGAACTGATGACAGGAACCAGACAAGTGACAGAGGAACAAGAGATGAGAAAAAGACGTTCAAGATGGATACACATTTTTAGCACTCACCACATGGTCCTGTTTCTGGAATCTCCAGTGTGAGAGAGGTAGAGGAACATCGGAAAAAACCACGGAGAAGACAACTGGAGACAGAACTGAAAATAATGAAGAAGGTATGAACAAAACTTGTGCTGAACGTGATGGAAGAATTTGGCATGTTTCTGTTGAAGGAAGATTAATGCTTCTTGGAGAACTAAAAAGTATTGATTAAATACAATTTGCTAGGGTAGACTACGACCTACCATATAAGAGAAGAAATAACTGAACTGCTGCCGTACTAATAGAATTTACTGGGGTTGGACATGGTCTATTGCATAATAGAAGGATGAAGTAATCTTCTGTTGGATAAACGGAACTGCTTAGGTAGGACTTGACATAGCATATAAAGGAAAAAGGAACACAACTTTTACTGTATAAACGGAACTTACTGCAATATAACCCGACCCATCTGAAGAGATAAAGCAACTAACCCTATTCAAACAAAAAATAGATTGTGTGTGTGAGTTTAACAACCGAATTAGAATAAAAGTCGGAAGAATTAATCTTCTTTGCACAAACAGAGCTTGAGAGGGTAAGACAATAATAATAAAAATAAATATAGCCCCTTCAGTCATAACTGACTATGGGAATGCGCCCCTGAGGTGACAGCCCTCAGCTGCTTACTTTCCTGGTGTTTTTCGACGATTTCTTCTATCTTCTGCCTGTTGTGTGAGCTTCTTTTCGCCCAGTCTGAGGTGGCGTCGTAAATAACATCGCCACTTAGTGCGATCGGCAGCTTCATCCTCCCATGTTGCTGGATCTATGTCCAGTGCCCTCATATCTCTCTTGCACACATCTTTGAACCTCAGCTGCGATCGTCCAGTTGTTCTCTTGCCATCTGCTGTTTGTCCGTAGAAGATGTCCATCGGGATGCGACCATCTTCCATGCGGCAGACATGGCCAAGCCAGCGTAGTCTGCGATGTCTAAGCAGTGTATACACGCTTTGAAGGCCAGCACGTGATAACACCTTGACATTTCTCACTTTAGTAAGACAATAACTTTGAGCAATATCACATCAATCGAAGGAAGTACAAGAAAGTCGGTGGCGAAGAGATGACTGTATTAAGAGGAAATATTAGAGAATATGTTAGTGCGTTGAGCTGTGTTCGAATCTGTACAGAGTGACATTGAGGTCAGGTTTTCCTCTTGTTATTGACTTAAATTCTAATGTGACTTTCGTTGGTGTGGTTTGGTTAGAGTGTTCTTGTATAGTTTTGTGTCGTATTTATTTCTTTGTGCCAATTATTCGTCTTATGTGCTCACCTCTTTCTCATATAAAATACAGGTAGAATTCAGTGATGGGACAAGGATGTATCACGGCCAACCAACCGGTTTCAGTTAGTAATACTATCCGACTAATGTGCTTACAATGCTTCCATTGGCTTCTTTTAGTTCTTTATCCTTTTCATTGTGTTTTATACAATCTTTTGAACAATTTATTCATTCATTACTTCTCAGCTCCCCCCGGAGCATTGGTCTTCAACTAACTCATGCTAAGCTTCCTGTCCTGTGCCATCAGCTAAATGTTTTTACGTGTCGTCTTTATCTCTTTCACGTATGTCTCCAGTTTCTTTATCCATGTACGTTCTTGTTTGGTCTACCTTTGTCTGTCTTATTCTGAGGATTCCAGGAAAAGAACTGCATTGTAACGCTATCAACATGTTTCTTCAGTGTGTATCCTATTATAGGTTCTTGTCATGAGTATCACATTTGTGATCTTGACGTGTCATTTTAATTCTTGCATTCTACGCAATCACTCGTTTATGGAAGTTAACTTCTAGGATGTCGTTTATGTTGTTCTCAGTGTTTCAGAGCAATACAGCAGGATTTTCCTGGAATCTGATGATAGGGCAGCAGATGTAATATCTATACTACATTTTCTCTTAACATTGTGTTGTTCCTTTGTAGCGTATCCATTGTGTCCAGATGCTGCTCCTCGACTTTCAAAGTGTCTTTGGCTGTTTAAACATGCAGAAATGGTTGCAAACCAGAAGATGACAAGTCGACAGACTGTGAGTCATGTGATGTAAACGACCAAAATTTGCCGAGGACGGAAAACAAGAAATCTCTCTCATTGGATGAACTACTTGTCTATTCATAACTACGTTGAGCCATGTTTTTTACAGACAGTAATCTGCAGAACTAGTATTTGGCAGACACCATTGGGAGCAATTTTTACTGATTGTGGCCCACAAAAAAAGAGTCACGTCAAAGTGGATCAGATATTCCAAGTTTAACGTTCGTAACACAGTTTTTGTTCCAAATTTTTCTCTTAAAAGCCACTCTTGGTTCTAGTTACATAATATGCCTATCATTGAGCGGATGATGTTATTGGTCAGGACTGGAAACAACATGATTGTCTGGAGAACCCAGAGCCTGATACTACCTAGAACTACCCTGAAACACCGTCTTCCAAATCCAGAATGCTACGACGACATTTTAGCTGAATAGAGCCATTTTGAACAGATCTGTGAAATAGCATCAAGCCTGAAAGTAACTTTGACAGGTGAAGTTCCACAGAATCAATTACTTGATCAACTTAAGCGCAACCAACATGTGATGGATTGTCAAGTTTCTCTCAATAAATCAATCATTCAATCATTCAATCAATCAGTCAATACCATTTAGCTCCCCGAGAAGCATAATTCTTCAACAAACACAAACCACGTCCTGCTGTCACGTGACATCAGCTCCGTTCTTTCTACGGTTTCCTCATCATTTTCTTTTCTGTCTGCAGTTCTCTTTTCCATGTGTGTTTTTTTTTGTCTACCTCTGCCTCTCTTTCCCTGTGGGTTCCAGAACAAGGACTGCCTTGTAATGCTATCAACAGGTTTCCTCCACATGTGTCCTATCCATTGCCAGCGTCTTCTTCTCATCTCTTGTTCCACTGGCACTTGTCTGGTTCTTGTCACATTGGTGACTTTGTCATACCATTTCAATCCTTCTATGCTACTCAAGCACTTATTTATGAAAGTTTGTAAAAAAAAAAATTTTCTCCATGTTTCAGATCAATACAATAGAAATGACTTGACATTTGAGTTGAAGATTCTTATTTTCATGTTGGACTTTATCACGGGATTGAATGGGGCGACCTCTTCTCGATCTCTTCTCCACTACGGCAGTACTCATTTCCATTTGTTGTACGTCCCGATTACCTGGAATTTCCGGGTCGACACCCTTCTTTCTGCTCGTATCAAGCAAATATGTGATTTTGGCAAATCCTTTGACACTCCTTTATGCGTGGGCTCTTACAGCTTTGCTGAGATTAGCGCCGGTAAAACCCATACGGACCTGGTCAGTTTCGCATTTAGTTTTGTTTGCACAAGAGACGGATAAGAGATTTCTTGTCTGTGCGACACATTTTGGACGGACATGAATGACCGAATCATTTCCTGTCTACCTGTGTCAGAGGAAATTAAGAAGTTACATCTGAAACACATTGTCGAATGAGTTTGCAGAAGTGTGTGTGAGTTTGTCTACAAGGCAATCGGATTTTTTTTTCCATATATGGGAGATGCATTACTCGCATAATTTTTACTACGTTGAAATATTTAAATTACCCAAAAAACACGCATGTTTTAAACAACTGGAGCTCTGCTTAGCTTCGTAACAAACGAATGCGAGGGAAGACTTGCAATATAATCTGACAATTTTTGCAAGTCTTGTTCCCTGTGAGAATCGCTTGCCAAGACTACAACCAACGGCAATTTTAAGGACTTCAGAGGCCAGAACAAACTCTGCCATTTCACAAAGACACCTGGAATCTGAGGAATCTAAAGCACAGAGTCAAAGCGGGAATTCATTGTTGTGACGTGTAATGGGAAAAGAGTCTACAGTAATCTGACAGCTTATTGCAACCTAATAGCTGCCCTCTGATTTGCTAGCTAAAAACCTGCATTATACAGTCTTTATTTATTTACACAAGCTTACTCTCTCGTCCCGCCTCTTCGTTTTAACACGAGCTAACGCAATGTTTACAAACTGCGTGACCTGTCAGTCCTAACAGGAAAGCAAATCAGGCTGTGTTTATCTCGTTCCCCCACGCGAGCATCTGTCAATCAAAGTAGTTTTCAGACAGGCTGGCACGTGGGGAAGACAAAAACACAGACCCTTTGAAGTTTCGTACTCAGGGGAAGTTAGAAACCCCGGGGCTCTTTGATCTTCAGAAGTGGGCATTTTTAAAGAGAAAACCCGTTAGGGAACAGTAAGTCTTTTGATGACGGTCGAAAACGTCGATGAAAACCGACCGTAAAGCCTTTTATCTTGATACGCATAGCTTCTGAATTCTGGGTAACACCGGAACGCAAAATTAACGCATTCAGAGATCAGAGAATCCTAATTATATATATATATATATATATATATATATATATATATATATATATATATATATATATATATCTATATATATATATATATATATATATATATATATATATATATATATATATATACTGTTGTTTTCTTAACCCCATCATCAGTTGTCATTCAGAATTTTAAATAGTCTAGCGCAGTCCTAGAACCAGTCTTTCTTGTTGGAAAATGGTTTTCTAGTGTTCGTGGAAATTTTCATTTCTGAATTTTCTGGTAAAAAAAAGGATAATTGTGCTAATGTTTTAAGAACTGATAGCTTTTAACATTTGTTCTTCACTTAGATTTTTCTCGCTAGCAAAACGAGTGGAATAAAGTAACGCGTAGCGATTTTATACCAGATATACTATTAAAATGTTAAATCACCCCACCCGTGTAGACAGTAAACTGATAGTGAAGGTGTCGTGAATTATTCTAATCCCCATATAGAAATTAAAACGTAAATGTAAAGCCTAACAAATACATTTAATAAAGAAAAGAGCAATGGTAAAAGAACAGTGCTGTCACAATGACTGTACTCGAAATCCCCCTTGTTTTCTGCTTCGTCTGCAAATTGTAACGCTTTCACGTTGATAGTAAAAGCCTACTGTATTATTACCCGCTTTCTTCAATGAAACGTGTACTGTATTTCTTTGAAAAACCTTGAGATACGCAAGCTGATCAATGACCTAGATTTAATATTTCATTCATCCCATACACGGCGTAACTAAAAGACAGATAAAGCAGGAGAGAGAGAGGGACGAATGAAAGCAGGAAGCATGCAACACTACACGCGTCGCGCGATTAATAGTAACGCAAATCCCACGTGTAAGGCCACTAGCAATAACTTTTTTTCATATAGTCAGTGAAAAAGAAACACTATTACTACAAGAATCAGGTTTTAAAATATGAAAAATGCTTAGTAGGAAATATGAAATTCTACTGATTTACATCTAAGCTCCTGACTTTAGTATGACATAACAGTGGAAAAGGCAGGACAGGTGGCGGTTCTAAACAACGAAAAGGAATAAAGAACAAATATACGACTATCTTTGGAAAACACATGTTTTGAACGCAGCCACTTAGCTCTTTTAAATTTGTATATTTGGGTTCCTTAGGGCTTGCTGACAAAGAATATGTAAAACGTTACGCAAATAGTCTAGGAATTACCAAATTATAACCAAAATAAAATAGTGGGGGTGCCTGACAGCATGAAATCATTTCTGCTCATAAAATTTTTTTATAACGTGTTTGAAAAAAACATTACGTTACAAAAATAGCCTACCATGTTAACTCCTATTTGATTGGAGCGCAACAAATATAAGACTAAACACGATTGGTCGGGCTATAAATACTATCTTGTGTTGTCAGGGGAAACGTGAAAAGGAGTATTTTTTTTTTAAAAGATGTGTAGACATGGTTTGATTGGGTAGAGCTGCGAATATACTCAATTCAGAGCGTCTGTTCATTGCCACATCTTGTAATAAACCTACTAAGAAGCAGTGCGTTGAGCACCAGTGTATATTTGTTATAAAATAAAGCCTGGGACATCGGCAGATCGGAGTTGTGCTATATTCATTGCCAGTCAACGAAACTGTTTATTATTTCTATGAATTGTGGTAAGCTTGAAATATTCAATATCTTTTAATGAAAATTGAATGTAAATTGATAATTTATGTTTGTATATATGTGTAGTTCAGTAGCGAACATGATGTAAAGCCTATAGAGCTCCAGCCTGAACAGAAGGTGTCGGAGGAAAGTAAAACTGCATGGAATGGCCAAACAGTACACTGACACCTAGATTATTGATTAGACAGAAATAATGCTGGAATTGCAGAGGCGTAGTAACCATTAGGGAGGGAAATACTGGTATAAAGTATTTCAGATGAAGCTGACAGTTGGCCTAACGCTCTGAACTCAATGTTTGTGATGTATTGTGCTCAATGTAGAAATAGAGTATAAATTAGTTTTGAAGTAGGAGGTACAACCTTCTTGTTTCAGGGACCGTGGTCTTAAAGTTATTGAGCAGCACCTGGTCAGAGCTTTGCTGAAGCCAGAGGCGGACAGCATACTCCTTGGTCCATATAGCAACCAGTGGGGTGGCTCCAGAACTCATTAAAGTAATCGAGCAGAGGAGCCTTTTACTGCAGTCATCACGAAAGATAAGAGAGTGTGGCCATGGAGCTCAACATTATGTACCCCATCTTAAAATGACACTGTAAAATAAAATTAAGAGGGGAATTTAATTGTTTTAATGCCAGGAACTGAGAACATCTCCAATACTAGTTCCAACAAAGACAAACTATTGAAGTCATGATGACAAATACCAACAGAGCTTGAACAAAACAAAACCAGTATTACCTCAGATTACTACTACACAACTGACACACATAGGATACTATTAATAATATATGTCACTACAAGATTCATATTAATAAATTCTGTACATATAACTTGTAATTAAAACTGATTGTGATTCCTGGTTCCCTTTGTATTTGAATCAGGACACATATACATTCATGACAGCACTGAATACATATTGTTATTTGAAAAGTTATCAGTGACTCCTTTAAGATATCCTCGTAGAGTGTTTTATGTATGTGAGTGTCACAGTGTTGTCAAGTGTGGTGGAATAAATTAAATTGTTTATCTGTCTGTTGTTGTTATGACTTACACTTCATCATACACATACCCTAGACATATAACGTAGTCATCACACTATTCCAGAATAATTCTGACTGAGGTATACATATGTGGCAGCAAGTAAGGTTATCTATAATACACTACTCTTATTAGATATAGATACCTTCACAGCTGATCTCAGTCAGTACACTAAGTCCCCTATAAATATTTATAACATCCCACTTCACCACATATATTGGGGTCTCGCTCTCGGGATTTTGAATCTTTCCCTATTAAAAATATTGGGGGTAATTCACTTCAGGGAATAATAAGAATTAAAAGGTATCCTTGGGTGAAAATAAATAAGGTTGAGCTCACAGTGCCTGTGTTGTCCTAAGTTAGTTAGTCATAGATAAAATTGTTTAGTTACATATTTTAGACATTTATCTGTTTGACAATGGCCGACTTGGCAAAATTTCGATCTGCTGCTGTACAGACTGCGAAAGAGTTAGGAATGGACGGACAAATTATGATTGCTTATGTTACGGCTGAATGTGACAAATATATTGAACGGGAAGAAAGAAGATTAGAAAAAGAGGCCGAAAGAAAGTCAGAGGCTGAGACTAAGAGGTTGCAGATTGAGGCTGACAAAGAGGCTAAAGCATTGGAAGCCGAGGAAAGAAGACAGGCTGCAGAAAGAGAAGAGAAGAAATTAGCTGCAGAAAGAGAAGAGAAGAAATTAGCTGCAGAAAGAGAAGAGAAGAAATTAGCTGCAGAAAGAGAAGAGAAGAGATTAGCTGCAGAAAGGGAAGCAGAAAAGGAGGAGAAGAGATTACAAAGGGAACATGAGTTACGACTAAGGGAGTTTGAGTTTCAGGGCCATGCTCCTGAAAATGGTGCAAGTCCCTTTGCCTCTGATGCCACTGCTAGCCAAGGAGCCTCAACCTCAGCTATGAATTTTCATTTAGATCATTTTGTTGAGAAAGACGATGATATAGAGAGCTATCTAAATAGGTATGAACTATTAGCTACCACATATGGGTTAGAGAGAGAAAGGTGGAGCTTAAAGTTATCTCAAGGACTTCGTGGGGCAGCTTATGAAGTTTTTGCAAAAATGAGCAGAGGTGATCAGGAAAATTATGACATGCTAAAGCAGGATCTTTTGTTAAGATATGAAAAGAATGCAGAATTTTATAGGAAAAAATTTAGGAATGCTAAACTACTGTCAGGTGAAACCTATCACCAGTTCTCTGCACGAATAGAGACATACTTGGAGAAATGGACTTCTCTGGGGAAAACCCAAGATCTTAAGGAAATGGTCCTTATAGAGCAATTAAGAGAGTCCATGGCTCCAGACCTGAGAAAGTTTCTCATGGAACAAGGTGCAGAGAGGCTGGGTGAGTTGCTAAATGTTGCTGAAAGGTATCAAGCAGCTCAAGCAGAGGTAACAGGTAATAAAAAGAAACAAGTGGATAACTTTAGGGTACCACAGAACTTTAATAAATTTGATCCTAGGGATCAAAACAAAGGTAAGCACCAATTTGATAGGCCACGGTATGAAAATAAAAATAAATTCCCACAATTCGATGAAAGGAAATATGATGAAAGAAAATCTTTCAACCAAGGAAAAAGGTGGTGTAAGAATTGTAAGATGAACAATCATGACACTGACTATTGCAGAAGGAAACCTGTGTATATGGCCACCCTTCAGGTCAGGTCGACCTCAAGACAGGAGGAGGATATTATGTTGGATACCACTCCAGAAGAGATGAGGAAGGCACAGGCTGGGTATAAAACACTCAAGCCTTGTTTCAGAAAATTGTCAACTTGTCATACAACTCCAGGCAAGGGAGATTTTTTACATGAAAAACAAGTTGATGTATAGGAAGACTGGAGCTAGATCCAAAGGTCAGGGACAGCTGGTACTTCCTAAAAGATATAGGGCAGACTTAATAAGGAGCCTACATGTGAAACCAGATGGGGACCATGAGAAGATAGGTACCATCATTCAAAAGGTGGCTCACAATTATTATTGGCCCAAAGCAAGATGGGACATTGAGAATTTTGTAGAAAGGTGTAGCATAGCACATGAGGGAACACCCACAAGTGGGAACATTGATCAGGACCTGGACACGCCACGGGGCAAAATTAGGCCTGATAATAAAAAGAAAAATAGATTTGATAAAGTGGACCAAATGGAATGGGAAGCCCCTTTTCACTACAAGCTTCACTTAACTGTTTTACAATGGCCACTATGCGGAGAGTGCAAAAAGATGTCTTACCCCAGGATAAGCCGAAAATCCCTCAATCGGACTTAAACAAACTGGAGGAAGAGGATGTAGAGAGGAAATCTCTCCTCAAGAATTTTAAGTAGGGAGAAAGCCCCAAAAGAAAAATTGGTAGCGGTCGTTTTATGCATGATAATTCTGGGAAGAAAAATCATCACTATAGAGCTTCGAGTGGAAGAGACCATACCGGTGCATGGACAAATAGGTCCACAAAATAAAAGGTCCACTCGAAGCTTTGTTAAGAACGTGGACTGATGAAAAGGCAGAGGAAAACATTACATCTTCATACCAATATGTGAATGAGCTGACCACTCGTTTAAAAACTGGCTGGAAACTTGCCAATGAAAATTTGAAACAAGCCAGGAAGAAACATGCTGCCTATTATAACAGGAAGGCGAAAGACAGAAATTTGGCTGTGGGAGAGAAGGTACTGCTTCTTTTGCCCGGGAGTCAGAATAAGTTGCAGATTGGATGGCAAGGTCCATATACAGTTTTAGAGAAGGTGTCTAGAACAAATTATAAGATAGATAAGAAGGGGAAAGAAAAAATCTATCATGTGAATCTCCTGAAGAAATATTTGGAAAGAGAACATCAGGAAGAGACACACTTGTTGACCTTGTCCATCGCCATGGAGATGAAAAAGGAACCACTTTCATCATTTGAATATCCATTACACCCCTGTGAGACAGCAGCACAGGTGAAAATCAGTACACATTTAACGAAAACTCAGAAAGAGAGAGTGCAACAGGTTCTAAATAATCATGCAGAGGTGTTAACAGACCGACCAGGGCATACAAACCTATTGGAATATGATATGAAACTGATAGACCCCACACCTGTCTGTATGAAACCATATTCGATTCCGTTTGCTAAGGAGAAAGCTTTGAAGGAAGAAATAGACTATCTGTTGAAAGAAGGAATTATTTCACACAGTGAATCTTCGTATAGTTCCGGTGTTGTGCTCTTAAGGAAGCCCTCTGGAGAACATAGACTCTGTATAGATTACAGGAGACTGAATGCTATTACAGAAGGACAGGTGGATCCATTGCCGGATACAAATCAGCTGTTTGCCAGACTAAATAAAGCTAAATATTTCTCAAAAGTGGATCTGAGTAAAGGATACTATCAGATTCCAGTAAAGCCTGAGGTTAGACCATACCTAGCTTTTAGTACCTCAGAAGGACACTATGAGTTTAATAGATTGCCATTTGGATTGAAGAATGCGCCTAGTGTCTTCTCTAGAATGATGAGAAAATTATTGGACCCTCTGAATAATCCATGTATAACAAATTTCATGGATGATATCCTTATAGCAACAGAAACATTTGAGGAACACATTGACTCTCTGAATATGCTGTTTGATCGACTTAGGGAAGCAAATTTAACAGCCCGACCAACCAAATGTTGCGTTGGATGTAAAGAATTGGAATTTTTGGGACACACAGTTTATCAGGGAAACATGACCCCTGACCCAAAGAATTTAGAGAAACTAAAGAAAGCCCCAAGACCACAAACCAAGAAGGACGTGAGATCCTTTGTATCATTATGTGGTTTCTACCAGAAGTATATCAAAAACTTTAATTCCATATGTGCACCGTTAACTGATTTGACACGTAAAGGACATCCAGATCGCATTACATGGACACCACAATGTGAAATGGCTTACCAAGAATTGAAGGAAAAGCTCACAAGTAAACCTATTTTGAAATTACCTGACTTAAGTCAAGAATTCATAGTAAGGACGGATGCCAGTAATATTGGGTTAGGTGCAACTCTACTACAGAAATCAGATGCATTGGATGGGGAATTAAGCCCAGTGGCATATGCTAGCAGAAAGTTGAATAAAGCTGAAATCAACTACTCAACTAGCGAAAAAGAATGTCTTGCAGTAATATGGGCAATAAAGAAATTCAATATTTATCTGTATGGGAAGGCATTTAAGTTGCAAACGGATCACAAACCTTTATCGTTTCTAGCACAGGCTAGGCATGAGAACTCTAGGTTACTCCGATGGTCCTTACTTTTGGCTCCATATAATTTTAGCATTGAGTATATATCTGGAAAAACAAATTTGGGAGCGGATTTTTTAAGCCGCCATCCGTGTGATGAGAATCACCGTAAACCCCAGAAATAATAATAAATTTCTCTATGTGTATATAGAATAAAGGACTGACATATAATGTCTGTTTTAAGAGGGGAGATGTCGTGAATTATTCTAATCCCCATATAGAAATTAAAACGTAAATGTAAAGCCTAACAAATACATTTAATAAAGAAAAGAGCAATGGTAAAAGAACAGTGCTGTCACAATGACTGTACTCGAAATCCCCCTTGTTTTCTGCTTCGTCTGCAAATTGTAACGCTTTCACGTTGATAGTAAAAGCCTACTGTATTATTACCCGCTTTCTTCAATGAAACGTGTACTGTATTTCTTTGAAAAACTTTGAGATACGCAAGCTGATCAATGACCTAGATTTAATATTTCATTCATCCCATACACGGCGTAACTAAAAGACAGATAAAGCAGGAGAGAGAGAGGGACGAATGAAAGCAGGAAGCATGCAACACTACACGCGTCGCGCGATTAATAGTAACGCAAATCCCACGTGTAAGGCCACTAGCAATAACTTTTTTTCATATAGTCAGTGAAAAAGAAACACTATTACTACAAGAATCAGGTTTAAAAATATGAAAAATGCTTAGTAGGAAATATGAAATTCTACTGATTTACATCTAAGCTCCTGACTTTAGTATGACATAACAGTGGAAAAGGCAGGACAGGTGGCGGTTCTAAACAACGAAAAGGAATAAAGAACAAATATACGACTATCTTTGGAAAACACATGTTTTGAACGCAGCCACTTAGCTCTTTTAAATTTGTATATTTGGGTTCCTTAGGGCTTGCTGACAAAGAATATGTAAAACGTTACGCAAATAGTCTAGGAATTACCAAATTATAACCAAAATAAAATAGTGGGGGTGCCTGACAGCATGAAATCATTTCTGCTCATAAAATTTTTTTTTTATAACGTGTTTGAAAAAACATTACGTTACAAAAATAGCCTACCATGTTAACTCCTATTTGATTGGAGCGCAACAAATATAAGACTAAACACGATTGGTCGGGCTATAAATACTATCTTGTGTTGTCAGGGGAAACGTGAAAAGGAGTATTTTTTTTGAAAAGATGTGTAGACATGGTTTGATTGGGTAGAGCTGCGAATATACTCAATTCAGAGCGTCTGTTCATTGCCACATCTTGTAATAAACCTACTAAGAAGCAGTGCGTTGAGCACCAGTGTATATTTTTTATAAAATAAAGCCTGGGACATCGGCAGATCGGAGTTGTGCTATATTCATTGCCAGTCAACGAAACTGTTTATTATTTCTATGAATTGTGGTAAGCTTGAAATATTCAATATCTTTTAATGAAAATTGAATGTAAATTGATAATTTATGTTTGTATATATGTGTAGTTCAGTAGCGAACATGATGTAAAGCCTATAGAGCTCCAGCCTGAACAGAAGGTGTCGGAGGAAAGTAAAACTGCATGGAATGGCAAAACAGTACACTGACACCTAGATTATTGATTAGACAGAAATAATGCTGGAATTGCAGAGGCGTAGTAACCATTAGGGAGGGAAATACTGGTATAAAGTATTTCAGATGAAGCTGACAGTTGGCCTAACGCTCTGAACTCAATGTTTGTGATGTATTGTGCTCAATGTAGAAATAGAGTATAAATTAGTTTTGAAGTAGGAGGTACAACCTTCTTGTTTCAGGGACCGTGGTCTTAAAGTTATTGAGCAGCACCTGGTCAGAGCTTTGCTGAAGCCAGAGGCGGGCAGCATACTCCTTGGTCCATATAGCAACCAGTGGGGTGGCTCCAGAACTCATTAAAGTAATCGAGCAGAGGAGCCTTTTACTGCAGTCATCACGAAAGATAAGAGAGTGTGGCCATGGAGCTCAACATTATGTACCCCATCTTAAAATGACACTGTAAAATAAAATTAAGAGGGGAATTTAATTGTTTTAATGCCAGGAACTGAGAACATCTCCAATACTAGTTCCAACAAAGACAAACTATTGAAGTCATGATGACAAATACCAACAGAGCTTGAACAAAACAAAACCAGTATTACCTCAGATTACTACTACACAACTGACACACATAGGATACTATTAATAATATATGTCACTACAAGATCCATATTAATAAATTCTGTACATATAACTTGTAATTACAACTGATTGTGATTCCTGGTTCCCTTTGTATTTGAATCAGGACACATATACATTCATGACAGCACTGAATACATATTGTTATTTGAAAAGTTATCAGTGACTCCTTTAAGATATCCTCGTAGAGTGTTTTATGTATGTGAGTGTCACAGTGTTGTCAAGTGTGGTGGAATAAATTAAATTGTTTATCTGTCTGTTGTTGTTATGACTTACACTTCATCATACACATACCCTAGACATATAACGTAGTCATCACACTATTCCAGAATAATTCTGACTGAGGTATACATATGTGGCAGCAAGTAAGGTTATCTATAATACACTACTCTTATTAGATATAGATACCTTCACAGCTGATCTCAGTCAGTACACTAAGTCCCCTATAAATATTTATAACATCCCACTTCACCACAGAAGGATAGAATACAACGTTATATTTCATGTGTGCATATGTGTTATAGTGTCTATTATTTTAATCGTTTACGGCAAAGCCAACAGATGCCGACACATTAAATAGCTATTTAATGACAGGCGATCATTATATAGGCAGCGCGTATGGACAGATTAAATAATACTTTTCATTGTACATTGACGCCGGCGAGCAGGGGCCGGCGAGTTAACATAACTCAGACCCGTCTGAATACAACTGCCAGCGAAATTTGCTGACAGGTAGGTGTAAGAAAACACCGTGTGACTTTTAAATTTAATCAGGACTGACGGAGTGGAGAAGAGATCGTCTTGTCCCCGTCTGTGTGTGTAGATATAGTATTAGCATAATTTTTATATAAATGTTTCTTGTATTCATCGCAGACCTGATCACAAGGGCGGCCAGCGGTCGTTCTTTTTCCTTTCCTTGGATTTGTTAATTTCTCCTTTTCTTGGCTGTGCGTCACCAATTTCATTTGTGAACGAGCACACGCCAGAAAGTATTGGAGGAAAATAAATTTGGAATTGTATTAAATAACTGGACACAAAACCCATAGAGATATATATAATTTTACCAGCCACAAGTTGGCCGATAGAAGAACTATCATCAGCCTATGAACAAAGTTCTAGCAACCAGATGTGTTCCCTATACTGGAAGTATTTTTCCCGCTAAAGAGTGAACCTCAAGAACTCTCTCAGTTTTTTAATTATTTGTGGTAACACTTATAGGAGACGCAACCATATTAGGTGTTCACCTCAGGAACCGATTCGGGGGTGGACTGGGGCCAATTTGGATCTGCGACAACTGGGTGGTGGGGGGGGGGGGGGGCGACAGAATATTAGGTGAATTAAATAAAATATTCATAGAGTAATTCTATTACAAAGGGATATTACAGACCTACCATATCAGGCAATAAGGTAAGAGTGTTTGCAAGAGTGTGCGAGTATTTTCTTGTTTGAGGGAAAACTATCCATATATCTGATTTGTCTAAAAGTGTGTTTATTTTACTGGGTCTCATAGAGTACCCCTACTGTTCAATTTTGTAACAGAGGGCTAACCTTCAACCTTTCGGTTAATAATTGTAGGGTTCTTTTCTCCATTTGGGGGTGGGCGCACGTTTTCTGCTTTATTTCATATGCATGTCAGACCCATACCCATTTATCCTTAGTTTGCACGTTTGTGTGTCTTGTTGTCACATAGCTGTGTGTGGAGGTTAAATTATCTAATCTTGATAAGGAGATAAAAGCTGTCTTGCAATAAAGTACAGTCGTACGGATAGGCTGGAAGAGATTACCTAATCACTCCAGAGACAGATCTTTTTTTCCTCAATTCTACCACCTGTGAAATATCTATTTCTATACATTCTCGTGTATCAATCGATGTCCACTCATATACTCAGACGGGCTAAATAAAACAATTAACCTTCCGTACGACAATTGTTAAAATAACGATTCCTAAAAACACATGTAAGATGCCTATTCCAGTGCCTTTATTCCTCCGAGCAAACCGTCTAAGAGCCAAGATTGGCGTACGTCGTGCATTTTACATTCTATATTTTAAATATAAATATGTGAACTAATTTGTATATATTGCCATGTGAGTTTTAATATAGACCGAAAGGGAGGCATCAAAAAAGAGTTGGCCACTCGAAAAGTAGCAGCTGTGAGACTTTTTCAGGCCATAAATCGAGGATTCCTCAGCAAGAGAGAGGTTGGTAAGAAAACGAAGATGGCTGTATACCGCTCCACCTATGTCCCAGTCTTGACATATGGATGCGAGTCATGAGCAATGACTACAACCCACAAAAGCCAGATCCAAACCTAAGAAATGAGGTATCTGAGGAAGGAGGTTGAAGTAACAAGAAGAGACATGGTCAGCAACCAGACGATACGTCAAGGCCTAAAATCCCACCCCCTGCAGACCCAAGTAGAACAGTGCCAACTAAGATGGTTTGGCCATGTCTGCAGAATGGGAGAAGATCGGCTACCACGACAAGCATGGGAAACAAAGAACCAGGGATCCAGACATCCAGGACGAACCAGAGTCCTCTGGGAGGACAACATTAGACAATCTTTGAAGGACCGAGGACTAGAATGGAACCAGGCCAGGAGGAAGACAGCCGATAGGATAGTCTGGCGCTCTCTCTTCCAAACCTCTACACCTCACGGTAGAAGGGGAACGACTAAGTAAGTAAGCAAGTAAGAGTTTTAATATGCAAAAATTGCATACCCACGGCATTTGATGCTGACAACCTCCGCGTAAAGAATGACGATTTTATGAACCACCACTGCAAGGGCTGGTGACTGCTCTATTGCTAGTTTTTTTTAAAGAGAACTAAAAGCATAGGTAGTCTCAAGTTCCATATGGAGCAGGGAGGAAAAGATGAAAGAAATGATGAACATTCTAATTATATTATTGTGACCGGGTGTACAGAAACTCACGGCACCATTTAGGTTAATGTGTGACCGTGTGTGGTGTGTATATATGCGTTTTAATATCATTCAAGTCATGCTTTACTGGAATACTGCCAGAGATGTTTGCCGCTTGATGAACATTGTAACCCAGTCCCGTTCCAAAAATTCCTCTGTGATGTTATTTGTGGTGTGTTAATTATAGCATACGCTGTATAACTTGCAACATGAGTTAGGCAAGAAAGTCTTCAAGTTCCATTAAAACATTTTATTAATATAAACAAGCCAAACAAGGTCTCATGAATGCATTCATTTTTGTATTTCCTCCATCAACACATAGATCATTTTATAGACTATTTTCTATCTGTAGCCTATCCATGTTGGGGTGAGTATTTTTGCTAGAGTCTCTACTTTGTTTATGAGTTTTGCTTAGGCATCCTTTGCAGGGCTTCGTTTCATACCTTATAAAAATGCAGTCCGTCATCTGCACATTTAGGCATTTCTGGCCTAATGATATTTCTGAATATATGAAACAAATCACTCGAAGCTATACTTACTGTAACATTAGAATTTCCAACATTATAAAATAAAGCATATCTGCTTTATTGAGTTGATATCTTGATACTTCAAGATCAGCAGTATACGTCCGTACAGACTGGCTTCTGGGGATCAACTGCTTTGTGACCTCGAAGCTTGCCTTTGCAAAAATGCTCCGGGCTTTTTCCAGCCTATTGGTTGGACAGTCTATTAATACCTACCGATGGATCGTCATCGGTTGCAGATCAACTCCCGCCAAAGATCAGAGGTTCATCGCTATTTACCCTAATTCCAGTTTCTATCTGATAACCGCGTATTTCAATAAAACCTCGTAACTATTTTTTCTAAGGAGACATTTGCGTTCTATCAAAAATATAAATCTAAATCTTTAAAATTCACTATTTAAAAAAAAAATAAAATAAAAATATTTTAAAAATCGTAAATCGGGGGCTCTCATTGTTGTACATGCTAGAATCTTTAAAAATTCGTAAATCGAGGGCTCTTAAATATACTTGTCCAAGTATATGCTATCATCCAAAAATTTATGTGTTATCACCAGCTAGTAGAAGCTTCTATAAAATGTTTCATGACAATGTCTATAACATCAAAGACAATTCATATATGTGAGGGTGTTAACAACAATGTTACCAAATATGTCTTGACAATGTCCATAAGAATTAAAATCTTCACATGTCATTACAATATGACTCGTTTTACCTGAACCTATCTCTGGCATCTCAGTACCAATACAGTGAACTGAACTCAAACTCAGTAGGGCTCAATGAACCTCAATCATAATATACATAAGTACAAAGCGACATCTCTTCTGTCACTGAGGTCAGTGGTTTTTTTCAGAAGACATTTGATTTCTTAAAACATCTATTGCCAATGACAGCTCATTGTCAGGCTTAAAGACGTACAGAGTAATCTCATCTTTTGTAATAACTTGTTCTATATTTAAATTTGACCTTCACAAAAAATGTAGCTATCAGTCAACAATGTAACACTGTTCCATCAAAACAAGTGAGTGGGGATGTAGGTGGATAAGAATGTCGTCAGTGAATTGTGCGCGACTGATAATAGTTTGGGATGCACCTGCACTGTCATTTCTTTCGTCAAAAAGTGTATATCTGAACAACCTTTTCCTCTCTGGGAAATTTGCAATTGTGAAGCAAAAATATGTACAAGGTTTTCTTCTCAACTTTACAAAACAGTTGCATGGTTAATGGATACACAATTACAGTCAAAACTGTAGCGATAGATCATTTGAAGGGATTTCTAATAATGTAAGTGCTGTCAGCACAAATGCATGTCACTTTTAACATAACAATGTTATTCAAGGGGGGTATGACATCATCAACATTTTGTATCGCACTCTGCGAAATATTCTTGTCTGTCCCAACATCATGGGCTCTATATGGGTATCACTACTGTGCAATGCAGTGTTACTGCGATGAGTGTTCTACTACAGGCATGTCAAGGTGGTGTTAGCGGGGGGGGGTACAGGAGGGTAGGTGATGGGATGGGGAGTAAATGTAGTCATGGGGATGTTCTCAGTAACACTTTCATTGGGTGATATCATGAGGACTCATTTAGTTTTCACCATCAGCAGTAGTGTTAACAATACTCTGTTTCTTACAAAGTATTCGTCTATAAACGTCGTACTTATATAGCAAACAAATCAGTATATTGATAATAACAATGCTAATAAATATTGCCAAACCAGGCAATCTCGTTTGTCTTATCATTGTGGCTGGTGTGAATGGTATCTAGTTCATTAATAAAGGAGGGATCAATGGTGTCTAATGGTTGTAGTGCTGGAGGAAGATCAAACGTGTTCTCTGGGTGGAAGAAGGCAAAAGAGGCTTTCAGACCATTGAGGAGGAGTGATTGAAGGATAACGATGCATTCGCTGAAGGTATGTCCTTACGTAAGACTGAAGAGGCCTGGAAGCGCGCATCAAGTCTAAAAGAATTATTGAACGGAACAAGTGGGTGGAAGGCTGAATAAATGAAAGGAGATTTGAGATGTATATAAGAGTAAAGGAAGGTATTATTTTGGAGAGGGTGATAGGTTGGAAGAGCATAAAAACGCATGAGTGGAGACTCATTCGAATAAATGATGTGGGGATATGTGTGAAAGTAACAGTTCTTGTGCATAGCATTTATGTTCTGAACATCATTTTCAAACAATGCAATTATACATGAGCGATGAGTACATGTATCATAAAATGGGCGATCTAGTGCACAAAACTGAAAATGGCATGGCAATACATTTCTCAAAGTTGTCTTTCGATACAATAGCAAAAATATGTTCGTGTCTTGTTGATAGCGAGTGCATGGGTTTGAGAATCGTAAGTTGCTAATGGGTGCTTCTCGGCATCAGTCGTAGAAGATAGATGTGAAGGAAAAGGTGTGGGGACAGAGTGAACGCGATATAAGTCGTACACGTCATCAACAATGATGAGGGGAATATGAACGAAGATAACTAGATCAGTATGATCAATTGCATAAGTCCGTTTCATCACTCTAGTTACAGAAATTTCAATAATATTCGTTAAGTGCATCATCACTGATCTCAAGTCGTTTATTCTAATTCGATTCAATAGATCAGTGTGCTATTAACAATAGTTAGGCTTTTGCCAATGACATGTTCTCTCTTCTCCTGCTTTGTAGCTAAGTCGTTTATGGCATGTTATAAGTTGCTTTCCTTGCTTCTGTTTTAAGTTGCCATAAGCAGAGTCAGTAGCAGTACTAAAAATGTACTCTAGTGCATCTCCTATAAAAAGAAGTATGGATCGCCTAGTGCGATTGGCTTGTCTAATTTTCTGAAATCTTATCATGAGATCTGTAAGCATTATCCTAAGCATGTGTACAGTCAAAACTGGTAGCAATGAACAAATCAATGTAATTAATATTTCTCAATATAAATGTCAGTGTCCATAAGGACTAAAAATCACTGATTTCTTTACAATGTTCAAAAACTGCATCACCACTACAGAGCTTACTGTTGTCGGTCATCTGTTGTACTTGTACAACACTGACATCTGTCGCGGCCAATACTACCATGGGCAGTAGTATGGTGACGAAAAGGAGGGCTGACATCTCATCGTAAAAAAATAAACACCATTCGGCCCAAAAAAAACTGGTGAGTACTAGGTGGTGGAACTAGTACTAACATCTGCATCTGCGCTCTAAAGGAGTTTGGCGAGTCCTAACAGTGCTATCTCACGTTTGGATAGGCGACTGTCATACGTTGTCGTGGGCGTGGAAAGCGTTGTGTTTATCGTCGCTCGACATGAAATTGGTAACGATGGTGTGGGAGGTAAGTGTTGAAGAGTCAATTTGCTTCTCTGTGCAGGTAGACGTTTGCGAAGGATTTTGTTTCTGACATGTTCTTGTGACTGTCGTATGTATTTTGCCCTGGGTATGGAATCATCAGAGAAAGACTCGTACGGACGTTTGGCAACTGACCTAATGTCAGTGAAGGGTTCATCTGCCATGTTGTCCTGATTATCGAGTGGGCTGAGCGTGTCTATGTCAGATTCTGCTCTTATCGGTGATCTAGGAGAATTATCGATGATTTCAATAAGGGTGTGCGTGGATAATTCAGCATGGGAAGTAATTGGAGCTTGATGTAGTAAAATCTGCGAGAATAATCGCACATTTCAGTAAGATTTTAGTCATAAAATGAAAATAAATAAACCCGCCCTATTGTGTCTGACGGTGATGTTCTCACACGCCAGCATAGCGCTGAATTTTTGCAGTGCTAAAGCCTATAGAACGATCCCACGGTAAAAATCTAACACGCGTTTTAGTTTCGGTTTCGAAAACGTACTACCAATATTTAACATTTTGCCAGATCTGCTGCATACATTCTGCAGTCTAGCCTTATAATTAACGATTTTGCTGAAGTGTGCCGCAAAATAACTATCTGAATTAACGTAAAATTTTGACTTTAACGCTGGTAATCAGTAGCAATCCTTACATTTTTGGTAGTGTTACACGATACAATACAAATAATTAACGCAAAATGCTACCATCGCCTTGCCAAAACCCGCTTCGTTCTGTCCGCGAGACAACTAGTATATACACGCTGTGGGCAAAGCCAACTGATATACACACACAGACAGTTTAAATTCTCGACGCGTAGTGTAGTTGTGACGTCACAAAAACAAGTTGGTTTATTTGAAAAATTAAAAAGTGAGGCAGAAGGAGGGGGACAGGATGGTAGACTTATGAAAAAGTTATAATTAACGACTGTCAGTGATAAAACTGAAAATCTAAACGCACATGAATATAGTCATAAAAATTATATATTCGTGTAGCTTAGTGTATTCTGAGCACAAATATGTTTTAATATTAAAGGTAGTCAAATTATTAGCCAAGTTATTGAGGAAATACTATTTGACTGGAAACGAGTAGACGAACGGACTGTTGTCCTTGCTCGTTAACTGTAACGTTATTGGGAACGATAGTTTGAAAGGAGGTATAGGAGTAATTCGAATCTGATTGGAGGGTATAGGAGGGTAGACAGAGAGTATTGGTTGGGCAGAAAAGATAAAATCTATATTTAGAAAAATCACTCCTAGAAGTGTGAAGTAGTGTTTTTCTTTTTAAATTTTTAAAAATTGAAATGCTAGACCCTCGCTGTGATTGAGCCGGTCTAGGCATATTGACAAAAAGCGTTTACAGCTCAGCGCCAGTTGAAAAGAAATATGTTAGAAGCAAGCTGCGTTGTCCTCAGCAGCACCAACTGTGTTACTAACCATTGGCAGTCTGAACAGAAGGCAAAGCTGAATTTAAACTACTATTTATGCTAAAGCCAGTCAACGTACGTTTGTGATATTTCTTTGAATTGTGAGGTTTTGTTCTGGTACAGTGTGGGTACCAGAACCCTGGTGGCGTTGTTGCAGTGTACTAAAGTAACCTATTGTTTGGACCCTGAGGTCTAGTTACTGCACCAGGAACCTTGTCAGCGTGGTCATACCAGAGAGCCTGTGAAAATGACAGCAACCTCTATTTTCTAGATAAGTGCCATACATGTCAGCACTCAGTTTATCCACTAAAATACTATATTTCTGTATAGAAATAACATAAAATAAATTGTTGGCAAGAGACTTTTCAAGATAATTTTAAAAGATAGAGAGGGAATGATGACAGTACCCCACCCATACTATTGATTACCAGTGTCATTAACTTAGTGAACCTAGCTACACATATTTTGATTGTCTTATTATAAATTGAATGGACAGAAGATCCATGGTAGTATTTAAATTGTTATAAATACATTCATAATATCAATTTTTGGTTGTTGGACCTGATGCAGAAAATTCTGATCAGGCCAAATAAATTGTAAATAATCATTTTACCAAACTTTTAACACAGACTTCTATAAGATATATTTCATAGAGTGTCAGTGTGTTTGTGGTTGTAGTCTTGACTCAGTCATTAAAAATATATATATATGTGTTAGTAAATACATGGCTCCATTCTTCGTCTGATTGATGTGAGCTTGTGGCTGGCACCTCTGATCTATAATATGTTTGATTTGTTATCACTTGCTGTGGGGTTTCATCTAGTATGATCATCTCGCCTTCATCCCATCTATGTGTGCCTTCATCCCGTATAAGTGCGCCTTCATCCTGTATAAGTGTGCCTTCATCCCATATAGGTATGCCTTCATCCCGTAGAAGTGTGCCTTCACCCCGTATAGGTGTGCCTTCATCCCGTATAAGTGTGCCTTCATCCCGTATAAGTGTGCTTTCATCCCGTAATCTTGCATCCCCGTATTGAAGTCTTTCTCTTAATTCCGCAAGTGGGATGTCGTCTTCGCTGGCTGAGTTATCTCTGAACTGATATAGTCGGCTTATAGCATCATTCAACGGAGTGTGGGTCGTAACTGGTGGTTCATCGTCTATATCAAATTCATCAGAGGTAGTATTAGATAATGAAGTGGACGGTTGTTAGTGGAGAGTTGCTGTTCTCGTCGGCCTATCTGTGGCGAGTTTTGTCCTTGCTACGGGGCGATGATTATCTCTCTTTAATTGTGTAACGTGTGCCTTTGTGGTTAAATTTTTCTCCTCGTTCCACAATATATAATTGGTTGGGGTGGTCTTCTCGAGGATCTTGTAACCGTCAGTCCAACGTGTGTCGAACTTTGAGTTTCGTACATGCTTTTTGTAATATACGGGTTCTCCAACGTGAAATTCTTCAAGTATAGCATTCTTGTCGTGTGTTCGCTGCATTTTCTTAAAAGCTTTTGTAGCATTGCAGTGTGCAATTTGATGTGCCTTAAACTTTTCACGTATAATAATTTCAATGGTGTCTTTGCCTGAGTATTTCCGTTGTGGCTGTAATAAATTGTCAAGCTTAAATATCGGTTCTCTGCCGTACAGCATATAAAATGGGGAAAGTCCGGTTGTATCATTAGTATTAACCCGTATTGCTTCAAGTGCTTGGTTGAGGTATACATCCCAGTACTGTGTGTTATCCTGTATGTACTTCGCTAGGACGTCATGCATGGTCGAGTGCATTCGCTCATTTCGGCCATTAGAATTTGGTCTGTAGAAGATAGTGGTGGTATGTTTGATGTTGAGTTTCTTTAACATGGCCTTAAAAGGGTTCCCGACCAATTGTTTTCCATTGTCGGAAATTATTCTTTTTGGGCATCCGTGCCTTGGAACGAACTCTTGTAGGAAAATTTCAGTAACCGTGGAAGATGTTATATCTTTAAGTGGGTATGATTGCGGCCTGTAGCGAGATTTGGTAAACACTTGCTTGGTTGTAGCGCGACACGCCCACGCGACACCCACACACACCAGCGCAAGGTCAGCGCTGCGGTCTTTCTTTGAAGTTGGTAGACAGCGGAAATGTGACTTACGGTTAAAAGCCATACAGTATTACTGAAGAATGAGGAAATAGCTATATAGGAATGTATGGCCGACTTTAAAAGTTTGCATTTACTGGACATCAAATTATTCACTACAGGAGAACGCATGGTTGGAATAATATTAAATAAATATAACTCAACAAAGGAGATAGGCTAGGAATTATATCCAAAAGGATATTATTCAAATATAAATAGTTTTAAAGATAATTAATATTTTTCACCTTCATCACATCGGCTAAAAGTTAGCTAATAATCTTTAAAAATTTATTACACTAACAAGCCTCAACGGAATTGTATAAAACTTATATGTAATGAAAGCCCCATATGGGGAAAAGGAAATGATATATAGGAAGGAAGGAAGGAGATAAGTGTGTGAGTGACAGAAGAGAAAAACGAGTACAGGAAAAGCACAGATTGTTTCAAATAGCTTCAAAACAGGAGATGAAACTAAAATCTTTTGGGGAATTTGGGAGCTGCTTTCTCGTACGCGCGAGAGACTGAAATATAAGGACAGAGCGGCGCATTGTAAATCACACACCAAATCCAGAAGCCAGAGTGAGAAACTGGAGGACAGCCTCTGCAAGAAAAGTTCTATTTTCACGCTGCATGCAGGGCAGATTAAGTTAAGCCAATACAGTCTCACCGTGAGCTTATTAATCCTAAGAGGGTATGTAAGTTTATTAAAAATATATGTATTACTAATATCATTTTATTTCAGATTTTATTTCTGATTGATTGTAGCAGATATAATAAAAAAGGGAATGACGCTAACCAGAGATAACCTTCACCGGCATTGTCAGGAAGCATAACCATTAATTGGTTAGCCAAATATATTATGGCTAATTCTTGCCTGGAAGCTTACGACATACCAGCAAGTACATAAGTGACTTGACATCCATAAGTGGAAGGCAAAGGTTATATCGTACCCATGTATCATAACATGTGATTTATTCATGTATATTGTTAATTCTGCACCTTATACATTATCTTATCATGCTATCTCTGTAATATACTACCATGATTCATTCATTTACATACAAACACTGAAGACATGGTCGCATCATGAACAGCAGAGGGTGGTGAGATTGTTAGAACAATGGCCACCTATTACTTCTTGTTCCAGGTTTTTATGATCAATGTTTATGATCATTCCTGATCGAGAAACTAAAGACTTGAAGAAGTTGATCCAGCTCACTGAAGCCTAGAGGTCAACCAAACTTCAACACCTTAGTCCCCCGTAGTTATAGGGCGGGCTGAAGGAAAGTCTTCCGTACTCCAGTGTGTCGGAGGAACCTCGAGCAGACGTGGATAAAGTTGAGTTTATATATTTCCATCCAACAAATCCTGTGAGCAGTTCTAAAACGACTTTCTAATGATGAAAACTAGATGGCAAGAGATAATGTGACAAACTTGTTTTATAAATTCAGTGGAAGATAAATCCAAGACTTTTTCTATTAGTTATTTTAATTTGTAACTGTAAATAATCATACATTTTACCTTTCGCGGGATATTATTTTGTATCCTGGGCCACTATCTATGTATTCTTCTATCTTGAGCCACAAATAGTTTGTAAAAATAAATTTTTTTTTTTTTTGGAAAAAATTCTAAAAACTTAGAAATTTGTTTGTAATAGTAGTACCATTGAGTACGAAGTAAATAGGAAACGCTCACAAGGTTTTAAGGATTTGTCTTGTTCAAAGTAATTAATTGATTTTAATTAAGTTAGTTTGTTAGTGAAGATAAAATTATATACCCTCTGGTAAGTAAGCATCATGGCTGAATTGGTGAAGTTTAGAGCTGCGATTATGCAGGAAGGAAAAGACTTGGGTATGACAGGAGATGCTCTAATTCGATATATCACAACTGAAGTGGATAAATATTTAGATAGAGAGACCAAAAGAATGGAAGTTGAGGCTGAAGCTAAGAAATTAGAGGCAGAAAGAGAGACCAAAAGAATGGAAGTTGAGGCTGAAGCTAAGAAATTAGAGGCAGAAAGAGAGACTAAAAGAATGGAAGTTGAGACTGAAGCTAAGAAATTAGAAGCAGAGAGAGAATCCAAAAGACTGGAAAGAGAAGAAAAGAGACTAATTTTGGAAGCTGAAGAAAGAAGGTTACAAAGAGCGCATGAGTTAAGTTTAAAGGAACTTGAACTCCAGGGAGCAGCTAGCAATCATGGTGCTAGCTCACCTCACTCTGAGAGTAGCTCCAACCATAGCGCGGCAAATGGAGCCATGAGTTTCCACCTGGATCCATTTATTGAAAAAGAGGACGCCATTGAGTCGTACCTGGATAGATATGAGAGACTGGCCTCTACCTATGGATTGGAAAAGGAAAAATGGAGCCTTAAGCTATCTCAGGGGTTGAGGGGAGTTTCATACGATGTTTATTTAAAACTCTCAAAAGAAGACCAGGAAGATTATGAAATCTTAAAACAAGCTTTACTGGTCAGGTACGAAAAGAATTCTGAATCTTATAGAAAGAGATTCCGAACTGCTAAGCTACTTCCAGGAGAAAACTATCACCAGTTTTCTGCCAGATTGGAAACTTATCTGACAAAATGGATTAGCTTAGGAAAGTGTCAAGATATAAAAGAAATGGTCATGATGGAGCAACTGAGAGAATCCATGCCTCAAGAAATGAGAAAATTTCTTATGGAACAAGGAGCTGAGAGATTGGAAGATATTTTAACCATGGCTGAAAGATATCAAGCAGCTCAGTCAGAAGTATCAGGAAATAAGAAGAAGCAGGGTGAGAACTTCAAACCTTCACAAAACTTTACCAACTATGAACACAGGGACAATTCCAACAAGAACAAACACAGAACTGATTATAAAGACAAAAACCCTCTAGGATCAGAAAAGAAACCTCCAAGAAAGGAAGGAAAGTGGTGTAAATCTTGCCAAATGAGTAACCACAATACTGCGGAATGCAGACGGAAAAACCCTCCTCATCACGCTGCATGCCTTACAACAGAGAACAAGGGAAGGAAGGACCTGGAAGATAGTCAGAATGACCTCCATCATCCCCCTGTCTGTGAGGAAGTGACCTTGAATGGCACCCAAGTACTGTGCTTATATGATACAGGCTTGGACTTTGACTCAGTAGTGTGCTCTTCTCTGGTGAGTCCGGAACAGATAACCACAGAAACAGTGGAAATCAGAGGACCAGTCAAGGGAGCAGGAACCATGACACTGCCCATAGCCCGAATCAACATAAGATCTCGCTATGTGGAAGGAGAGATCAAAGCAGCAGTGATGGACAACCCTATCTACCCATTAATACTGGGATGTAGATATGTCTTTCTAGGAGAACCTATAAGACCCATAGTGATGGCAACAGTCCAGACCAGGGCAAGCTCTAAGAAAGAGGAGGACACTATCATCAATACTCATCCAGAAGAGATGAGAAAGGCTCAAACTGCTGACAGTACATTGAAGCCTTGCTTTGGCAAATTACCTAAAAGCCATAACCCTCCAGAGAAAGGAGACTTATATATGAAAAAAGGCCTACTATATAGAAAAGCTGGAACAGGACCAAAAGGACATGGACAGCTTGTAGTGCCAAAAACATACAGGGAGCAGGTTATGAAGCTAGGACATGCTATACCCTTCAGTGGACATATGGGAATAGGGGCCACTGGACAACGGATAGCCTGTCACTACTTTTGGCCAGGGATCACAGAGGACATAAAGAGGTATGTGAGATCCTGTCCAGAATGCCAAAGAGTAGCTCCTAAACATAGGACTGCACCAGCAACACTGGGAGAAATGCCCATCATGGGAACGCCCTTCGAACGTGTTGCCGTGGATATTGTTGGACCCCTCAGTAGGACCAAGAAGAGAAATGCATATATCTTAACCTTGGTCGATACTTGCTCTATGTGGGGAGAGGCAGTAGCAATGTCATCGATAGATTCGAAACATGTGGCAGAGGCACTGTTAACAATATTCACCCGATTAGGTTTCCCACATCAAATATTGACTGACAATGGTTCTCAGTTTAGGGGAAAGCTAACACAAGAAGTATTCAGGTTATTTCAAGCTAGACATTATCACTGTAGCCCGTACCACGCCCAAGGGAATGGTCAAGTAGAGCGGTTCAATGGCACGCTCATTTCAATCCTTAGAAAGTTGGCTAGTGAGAAACCTGAAACTTGGGACACATACTTACCCTCAGCACTATTTGCCTATAGGGAAGTCCCACATAACTCCACAGGATTGGCTCCAGCTACATTGTTGTTTGGACGACCAATCAAAGGTCCACTGGAAGCATTGTTGCGGACATGGACTGATGAAAAAGCAGAAGAAACCGTGACTTCTTCATACCAATACGTCAACGAGTTGACATCTCGATTGAAAACAAGTTGGAAACTGGCAAATGATAACTTGAGACAGGCCAGGAGGAAGCAGGCTGCTTACTACAATAAAACAGCAAAAGATAGGGAACTTGAGGTGGGAGAAAAGGTTCTGTTACTGTTGCCCAGCAGCAATAATAAATTGCAAATTGGATGGCAGGGACCCTACGTCATATTGGAAAAACTTTCCCGGACCAACTATAAGATTGACAAGAAAGGAAAGGAGAAGGTGTATCATGTCAACCTTCTTAAAAAGTATTATGACAGGGAAGCATCAGAAGTTGCCCATATCATGACCCTGGCCATTGCAACAGAAATGCAGGATGAACCAATTTCCTCCATGGAATACCCCCTATCAACTACGGAAAGCTATGCTCAGGTTAATGTGAGTGAACATTTAACTCTTGAGCAGAGGAAAAAGGTTCAG
Source organism: Oreohelix idahoensis (assembly GCA_024509875.1). Classification (NCBI taxonomy): domain Eukaryota; kingdom Metazoa; phylum Mollusca; class Gastropoda; order Stylommatophora; family Oreohelicidae; genus Oreohelix; species Oreohelix idahoensis. The sequence goes on along the minus strand of JAMPIV010003918.1, from coordinate 805,938 downwards.
GAGGTGTTAGAAATCCATGCTGATGTACTCACAGATAAGCCGGGGTGTACTAATCTGTTAGAGTATGACATGACGATTACTGACCCTACACCAGTTTGTATGCGGACATACCCTATACCTTATGCTAAAGGACAGGCACTCAAGGATGAGATTGATTATCTCTTAAAAGAGAAAATTATTTCAAAGTCTGAATCTCCCTACAGCTCAAGTGTGGTGCTATTAAGGAAGCCTAGTGGTGAACACAGGTTATGCATTGATTATAGGAAACTAAATGCTATCACTGAATCTCAGGTAGACCCATTACCTGACACCAATCAGTTGTTTGCTACATTGAGTAAGGCTCGGTATTTTTCAAAAGTAGATCTAAGCAAGGGATACTACCAAATACCAGTGAAACCAGAAGTTAGGAAACTGTTAGCCTTTAGTACACCGGATGGACATTACGAGTTCAATGTACTCCCATTTGGTTTAAAGAATGCTCCAAGTATCTTCACCAGAATGATGAGGAAATTGTTGGAACCATTACAAAATCCTCATATCACCAACTTCATGGATGATATTCTGATTGCTACCACTACATTCGAGGAACACGTAGTAGCACTCTCCATGTTGTTAGGTAGATTAAGAGAAACGGGATTGACAGCACGCCCAACTAAGTGTCATATTGGATGTGAGACATTGGAATTTTTAGGTCACACTATCTCTACAGGGCAAATGTCTCCGGACCCAAAGAATGTAGAGAAAATGAGAAAAGCACCAAGACCACAAACTAAGAAGGATGTAAGATCCTTTGTGTCACTGTGCGGGTTTTATCAGAAATATATACCCCATTTTAACTCATTGTGCGCGCCATTAACCGACTTAACCAAAAAAGGTCAGCCGGATAAAATACAATGGACTGTGGAGTGTGAACAGGCTTATACAGAGTTGAAAAATAAGCTGACAAATAAACCTATCCTTGCCCTTCCCGATCTCACACAAGAATTCGTACTAAGAACGGATGCTAGCAATGTAGGCATCGGAGCAACATTACTACAGCGGGCAGACACACCGCCACATATGCTATTACCAGTAGCTTTTGCCAGTAGAAAGTTAAATACAGCTGAGAGAAATTATTCTACCGTTGAACGTGAATGCCTCGCTTTGGTCTGGTCGATCAACAAATTCGCCCCTTTTCTTTACGGGAAACACTTCATTGTGGAAAGTGATCACCAGCCTTTGATGTTTTTAGCAGTGTCTAAAAAATTAAATTCACGACTTTTAAGGTGGAGTTTACTGTTATCTCCATATTCGTTCAATGTGAGATACATACCAGGACGGGACAATCTTGGACCCGATTTTTTAAGTAGGCATCCTATCAAAGGAGATATAGAGAAACAGAAAATTAAGGAGGAACTGCAGCATGTGTTACCAAAAAGTTAACCGTGCAGGCACTGTTTTAAAGAAGAGGGCTCTGTAGCGAGATTTGGTAAACACTTGCTTGGTTGTAGCGCGACACGCCCACGCGACACCCACACACACCAGCGCAAGGTCAGCGCTGCGGTCTTTCTTTGAAGTTGGTAGACAGCGGAAATGTGACTTACGGTTAAAAGCCATACAGTATTACTGAAGAATGAGGAAATAGCTATATAGGAATGTATGGCCGACTTTAAAAGTTTGCATTTACTGGACATTAAATTATTCACTACAGGAGACGCATGGTTGGAATAATATTAAATAAATATAACTCAACAAAGGAGATAGGCTAGGAATTATATCCAAAAGGATATTATTCAAATATAAATAGTTTTAAAGATAATTAATATTTTTCACCTTCATCACATCGGCTAAAAGTTAGCTAATAATCTTTAAAAATTTATTACACTAACAAGCCTCAACGGAATTGTATAAAACTTATATGTAATGAAAGCCCCATATGGGGAAAAGGAAATGATATATAGGAAGGAAGGAAGGAGATAAGTGTGTGAGTGACAGAAGAGAAAAACGAGTACAGGAAAAGCACAGATTGTTTCAAATAGCTTCAAAACAGGAGATGAAACTAAAATCTTTTGGGGAATTTGGGAGCTGCTTTCTCGTACGCGCGAGAGACTGAAATATAAGGACAGAGCGGCGCATTGTAAATCACACACCAAATCCAGAAGCCAGAGTGAGAAACTGGAGGACAGCCTCTGCAAGAAAAGTTCTATTTTCACGCTGCATGCAGGGCAGATTAAGTTAAGCCAATACAGTCTCACCGTGAGCTTATTAATCCTAAGAGGGTATGTAAGTTTATTAAAAATATATGTATTACTAATATCATTTTATTTCAGATTTTATTTCTGATTGATTGTAGCAGATATAATAAAAAAGGGAATGACGCTAACCAGAGATAACCTTCACCGGCATTGTCAGGAAGCATAACCATTAATTGGTTAGCCAAATATATTATGGCTAATTCTTGCCTGGAAGCTTACGACATACCAGCAAGTACATAAGTGACTTGACATCCATAAGTGGAAGGCAAAGGTTATATCGTACCCATGTATCATAACATGTGATTTATTCATGTATATTGTTAATTCTGCACCTTATACATTATCTTATCATGCTATCTCTGTAATATACTACCATGATTCATTCATTTACATACAAACACTGAAGACATGGTCGCATCATGAACAGCAGAGGGTGGTGAGATTGTTAGAACAATGGCCACCTATTACTTCTTGTTCCAGGTTTTTATGATCAATGTTTATGATCATTCCTGATCGAGAAACTAAAGACTTGAAGAAGTTGATCCAGCTCACTGAAGCCTAGAGGTCAACCAAACTTCAACACCTTAGTCCCCCGTAGTTATAGGGCGGGCTGAAGGAAAGTCTTCCGTACTCCAGTGTGTCGGAGGAACCTCGAGCAGACGTGGATAAAGTTGAGTTTATATATTTCCATCCAACAAATCCTGTGAGCAGTTCTAAAACGACTTTCTAATGATGAAAACTAGATGGCAAGAGATAATGTGACAAACTTGTTTTATAAATTCAGTGGAAGATAAATCCAAGACTTTTTCTATTAGTTATTTTAATTTGTAACTGTAAATAATCATACATTTTACCATCTTCCAACACCCATTTATCATTACAAGAATATATAGATGTACATAATAAATTGGATAATTGTACTCATTTGACTTGTTAAATTTTTAACTGTTAAATTTTGAGTTACTTTTTCTAATTTAATTATAATATCACATAGGGTTACGATAGCGAAGTAGCATCTTATACTTCTGAAGCCTAAATCTATTGTCCAGCTCAGAGTATTCACAGCTGTAACTCACTTGTGATACCAGTGTACTTCTCGGGCACTGGAACTTCATACTTTCTGGAGAGAGATTCTACTTCTGCTCTACCACTACTATCATACTAGGAAAACCTTTCGCTACACGGCCAAACGGAATACTGATCCACCAGATGAAGAATGTATCGGTTCCCTGAATGGGTCAGAGGGTATGGTCCTGAGATATCGATGGGGATCGTTTCCATGGGAAAGTGAGATGGTGACATCTGTTGTAGTGGTGCTTTGTCGGGTCTCATGTTCCTAGCTTTACCAATTTTGCATGTTGCTACATATTCCACTACATCTCTGTACATAGAGGACCAAAAATATCTCTTCTTGACAATATATGTGGTTTTATCGCGGCCCATATGTCCGTTTTCATCATGAAACTGGGACACAATTTTTGCAACAAAGTGTTGGGGTATACACTTGTGTAAACAACCTTCTTGTTTTTCATCTATGCGATATAGTACCTCATCAAATGGCAGGATAGTAAAGTCTTTCACTTTGTTGGGGTGATCTTTCACTTGTTTAATTATCTTGATTATTTCAGCATCTTTACGTTGCTCTGAGTGAAAGTCGAAACCTTCTGCATTCTCTAGACTTGAGACCTGTGTGTCTGTCATACGATTGTCAGAACTGTCATGCTGCTGGTTGGAGTTAATTATATTTATTTCCTTCATTTTGTCATCTATTTCAGTGAAAGTTTCAGGACCCGTGTTAGCAGTGGTTTTCAGTAGTGTGTCCTCTGGATACGGAGTTCTTGAGAGTAGGTCTGCACAGGTATTAGACTTTCCTGCAATGTATTATATCGTCGTGTCATGTGACTGCAAATTCATAGACCATACTTGAAGCTTCTTTGGTTGCTCCTGTGTTTTTGTGAGCCAATTTAGCAACGGCTGATGATCCGTTCTGATAATCAACTTTGTTCCTCGCACATAAAAGTCCAACTTTTGTACGGCATAATGAATTGCATAGGCTTCACGTTCAGTGGTTGTCCAACGTTGCTGGGTTTTGCTTAGTGCATGCAATATAAATGCTATAGGTTTTTCATTTGGGATGTTAGGAAGGATTGGTTGCTCGTCATCTGTGGTGGGTTGTACCAGACAAGCTCCCATAGCTGTGTCGGATGCATCTGTGCATAAGATCATGGGACGGGAGATGTCCGGGTGGGCTAGTAATGGTATGGTTGTGAGTGCTGACTTCAGGTAATCAAAGGAACTTTGACAGTCATCTGGCCGTTTAAAATGAGCATATTTCTTCGTTAAGGCGATCAGGGGCTCAGCCATTTTGGAAAAATCGATGATACTTCGTCTTTATAATCCACAACAGCCCAAGAAACCTCTTATTTGTCGTACTGTTCTGGGGCTGGGCATATCTCAGATAGCTCTCACCTTGTCCTCGTCGGGTCTGATGCCTGCTTCATTAATAACAAACCCTAGGTACTTCGTCTCTGTCTTTAAGAAGTCACATTTACTTAGTTTCAGTTTGATCCTGTGTTTTCGCAGTCGGTCAAACACCTTCTCGACATGCTGTAAATGTTATTCAGTCGATCCGCCAGTGTGGATGAGTATATAATCGATATAAGCCAGTGCATACTTTTGCATATCCTTCAGCACCTCGTCCATCAACGACATGTACGTGGCGGGGCTACCTTTAAGGCCAAAGGGCATCACATTCCAAGCAAAACTTCCCATGTGAGTGCAAAACATGGATTTCTGTTTGGCCTCTGCCGACATGGGGATGCACCAGAAACCGGAACGGGCGTCCAACGTGGTGAAGTATTTGGAATTACCCAACGTTGCCAGTATGTCGTCGATCCTTGGCAAAGGGTATGACATAACTTTAGTGATACGATTTAAAGCACGGTAGTCACAGCAAAAACGTGATGATCCATCTTTCTTGGCTACTATCACGATCGGTGAGGACCACTGGGATCTTGATCTCTCTATTATACCTGCAGCCAACATCTCGGTAATAGATTTCTCAACAATCTCCCTGTTTTTTAGTGGGCTATGATATGATTTTAAATGGATAGGTTCCTCAGTTGTTGTGGGGATCTCCATTTGTACTGTAGTTGTTCTGTCAAATTCCATATCGTTGAGAGCGAAAACATCTTGATATTTGGTGATGAATTTCGTCAGTCTTGATTTATGCTGCTCTGTGATGTTTAATGTTTCGAGCAGTTATGACAGTCTCTGTGACTTGTTTGTTTGGTTTTCTGGCTTGGGTGGGGGCGGCTGATCAACTGGTGCGCTCTCTCTTTTTCTACGGCAATTTACTCGTGCGCTCTCTCTCTTCCACTACGGCTATGTATTTGTGCACTCTCTCTTTCACTACGGCAATGTACTTGTGCGCTCTCTTCCTCTACGGCAATTTATCCATCCGGTTGTGTGGCAGGACATCAAAGGGATTATTCGTCTGGTTGAGTGATGGTGGTCGTAAGAGTCTCTCTTCTGTGGATTGAAGTGACGTCGATTTGTAGCAATGTAATTTATATGGTCCTGTGTAGGGAATGAAACAGCTCGATCGTTCTGTGATTTACATCGAGTCAAAGTGTTTCGGATTTTTCTAAGGTTGCTTACTCTACCTCTTTGCAACCGGGGTTGCTCTTGTATAATTAGGTTTACAGTGTTCATCGTGGGGTTACGTTTTTCCTTAGGAGACTGTGTATTCCGATAGGCTTCTCTAATGATCTCTTGATCAACCACATCTGGGTATTTAAACTGGTAATCGGTTTCTAGTTGTCTTCCTGTTCGATATTTGTGGGTGTACTGATAATACTCTGTGCCATCCGTGTATACCATTTCTCTTTTCGGTGCTTCCAGGTATCCTCCGGGCAATTGTCTAGCATGTGTTGAACTCTCCGTCTTTCTCCATGGGGGTATTATGGTGTGTCGAAGCATTTGCACTGACCCTTGGGGGCGGCGGGGGGTGTATTGTGTTGTCTGACGCGGGGGCGGGGACTGATGGCTATGGTTCTGCGAAGTGATGTAATGTTTACGATGCCTCCTATCTCGATCAGTCTTGCCTCTAGACCTAGCGTGCCATGCAGCAGAGTTAATAGGGTGGCGGGGGAAACTTTGTGTGGTCTGACGCCGGGGCGGGGATTGATGGGTATGACTTTCGTCTGCATTATGTCGGTCTGTGTTACCTAGTTTAGTTTTGTAAGTGTCTTGTATGGAGGATGATTGTACTTGAGCTATGATAGCATATCTAGCTATGGTTGTCGTTTTACCAGATGAGTTGACTATCATAACTGGGAAGTCTCTGTTGGATGTGACTTCTGCTATTCCTTCCGTTATAAATAGCATTGGGTCTTAATTTATATCTTCTTCCGGTATGGGTTCCAGGTGAATAGTTTGTCCAGGTTTTATATATTGTGACGCTTTGATCCTACCCTTGGCTATGACTAATGAATTTGGTAAAAGGGTAACAGGGGCTGTTAAACGAATCAATGATGCAATATGGATGTTATCTTGGATTTCTACATATTCGTCATTTATTCTGATTTTCCGTAGATCAAAATATATCCGGGCTTGGTGTTTTGACAGAAAATATCTTCCCAGGATAAAATTTCTACTCATGCCTCTAGTGATAACGAATGCATGTGTGATGGTCTGGCTGCCAATCTTAAATGTGACATGGGCAATGCCTAAGGATTTCAATTCTTCCCCTGTTACAGAGGCCATATATGTTCTGGAATGCTGGAACTGTGCGTATTTCTTTATTTGCTTATAAAGTTGTTCCCTTATGAGGCTTACAGATGCTCCTGTATCTATGAGCGCTCTGTAATTCCTGTTCTCAATGGTGATTAGACAGGAACTTGGGTCGGGATGTATGGTGATTTCATTGTGAGTGCTATTAGTGTGAATTAATGGTGGTTCCTCTGTTATTGTGTGGAGTTCATTCAATTTTCCTCGCTTTTCATTTTGTATATGGGGCCTTTGGTTGGAGCTTTTCTTGTTGCTACCTCTGCTTCGGACACGGCTAGAGATCCCTCCTAACGCGTGCCAAGTCCGTTTCCCTGCATTGGATGACCTCTGGAGAAACTGTGCTGGGTATTGTGTCTTTGTTGTTCATAGGTGTAGTTTCCCTGTGGGTACCTTGGGTTAGCTGGAAACTGCCTGTGGTGGTTATATGCGTTTCTGTTTCTGCAATTCTTCGACATATGTCCTTTTTTATTACAAGTGTAGCAGATGATTGTGGACACATTGTGCACATTCTGTCTTTGTACTGGTCCATATTAATGTTGTTGTAGATCACGTCCAGTATGGTTTTGTTGTCTGTCGGTGTTAGGTCGACGTCATTGTTGTCTTGTATGGTCGAGTTCCATGGGTTCGTGATCGAGGACTGCATTAAATCGTGGCTCCCGACCTATTCTCTGGTGAAACCTGTTGTGAACATTTTCTTCTGCCACCGCTGCTTGAATTGTCTCCGTTATTGTTTTCGTATCTTTACGTATTAGGTGAAGTTTCAGATTGTCGGTATGGAGTCCATCAACAAATATTCCTACCAAATGACGTTCGAGCTCTGGTAATGGGATAATAATAATAAATTCTTTAAGCACCAAACACGGCGCATAAGGCAGAAACCAGTGCTCTCCAGGTTGTTCGTTCTGACGCCACTCCTCTTAGCTCTTGCACATTATTTAGGCCCAACGTTCTTCCTTCTCTTATTATTGTTCTTCTGAGTGTTTCTTTTGGTCTTCCTTTTTTCCTCTTACCCTCAGGAACCCAAGTGAGCGCCTGTAGTGGTATTCTGTTGTTTTGCATTCGTAGGACATGACCGATATATGACCATCGTCTTTTCCTTATATAGTCGGAGACATATTTCTGCCTAGAGTCTTCTCTTATTTGTCGATTAGTCTTGAATTTTTTCCAACTGATGTTCATGAGTTTTCTAAGACATTTGTTCTCGAATGTATTCAGCTTGTTCTCCAATGATTTTGTTATTTTCCAACTCTCACAGCCGTATGTTAACACTGAGATAACATTTGAATTAAACAGACGAAGCTTGGTATGTATATTCAATGATCGTAATTTCCAAATGTTAGATAATCTATTGAAGGCGCTAGCTGCCAAAGCAATTCTAGTATGGATTTCTCTTGTTGTGTCACCATCCTGAGTCATTTTACTGCCTAAATAATTGAAACTTTCAACTTTCTGTAGTTTTTCCCCGTTCAAGATGATATCAAAGGTCTCGTTAGAAAAGTTCATAGCTTTAGTTTTGGAGGCATTTATTTGGAGACCTATTTTAACCGAGAGATGACACAAATTATTTACTGCTTCTTGGGATTGTCTGGGTGTTGAACTTAAGAATGCTAAATCATCTGCGAAATCCAGGTCCCCCAGGAATTTTCCATTTGTCCATTTTATACCTAATTGTTCATTGTGGGTATAGTTTCTCATAACCCAATCAATAGCTATTCCAAAAAGTAGTGGTGACATAATACAGCCTTGTTTCACCCCTGTTTCTACTGTAAACCATTCTGTATTCCCTTTATTTGTTCTAACACAACATCTTGCATTGTCATACAGCGCTTTGATTATATTCACATATTTTGTTGGAAAACCATAGATTGTAAGTATCTTCCACAATGATGGGCGGTGTAGACTATCAAAGGCTTTTTGAAAATCGACGAAGGTGATAATAAGTGGCGATTGCCTTTCCACTGATTCTTCTATAATTGTTCTTAGTGTGAATATTTGATCAATACATGATCGTTTCGGCCTGAAACCTGCTTGTTCTTCTCTGATCTTTTCGTCAGCATGCAATTTGAGTCTTTCTAACATCATGCAACATAATAATTTTCCAGGTACTGATAATAGAGATATACCACGCCAGTTATTACAGTCTGATAGATCACCTTTCTTCGGTAACTTTACAATAATACTGTCTTTCCACTGTTGTGGGATAGATCCATCTAAAAATGCTTCCTCAGCAAGATTCAAGAATCGGTCACCGTAGAATTGGACTAGTTCATTCCTTTCCTGCCTGATCTTTCTAAGAAATGATCAAGCATGCTGGTCGTCAATTATGTCACTATATCTACTCACTAGTTCCTTCTTAAGGGATGCATATGTTTCGTCTGGATAGAGCTGCATACGCCTTCGTAAAAAATCTGTGACCAGCGAATCACTGGACAAAAATGCATCTCGTTTTTTGTCTGCATCTGTGACAGCATTTACCACTGAAGAAAATTTGTCAATATCTACGAGCCATTTCCTAAAAAGTTTCGCCTCTCCTGCGAAGGGAGTTATCACTGATCGTATTTGGTTGAACTTGGCGTAGTGGTCCACGTTAGATAGTGTAACCGTTATCCGCTGGAGAGCTGTCATTGTTGACTCCTGCTCAGCGGGGAGCGGGATATTAGAAACCTGTTGTGGAGGGAGTGACTGTGCCAGTTGTTGTTGATATGCATCCATTTGTAGGCCTATATATCCTATCAGCTTCGTTCGGTATATCCTCTCCTGTATGATATAACTTTCAGAGGACTGGTTACGGCATCATTTAGTTTATGTGTGACCGGGGGTAAAGCAACTCACGGCACCATTTAGGTTAATGTGTGACCGTGTGTGGTGTGTATATATGCGTTTTAATATCATTCAAGTCATGCTTCACTGGAATACTGCCAGAGATGTTTGCTTCTTGATGAACATTGTAACCCAGTCCCGTTCCAAAAATTCCTCTGTGATGTTATTTGTGGTGTGTTAATTATAGCATACGCTGTATAACTTGCAACATGAGTTAGGCAAGAAAGTCTTCAAGTTCCATTAAAACATTTTATTAATATTTACAAGCCAAACAAGGTCTCATGAATGCATTCATTTTTGTATTTCCTCCATCAACACATAGATCATTTTATAGACTATTTTCTATCTGTAGCCTATCCATGTTGGGGTGAGTATTTTTGCTAGAGTCTCTACTTTGTTTATGAGTTTTGCTTAGGCATCCTTTGCAGGGCTTCGTTTCATACCTTATAAAAATGCAGTCCGTCATCTGCACATTTAGGCATTTCTGGCCTAATGATATTTCTGAATATATGAAACAAATCACTCGAAGCTATACTTACTGTAACATTAGAATTTCCAACATTATAAAATAAAGCATATCTGCTTTATTGAGTTGATATCTTGATACTTCAAGATCAGCAGTATACGTCCGTACAGACTGGCTTCTGGGGATCAACTGCTTTGTGACCTCGAAGCTTGCCTTTGCAAAAATGCTCCGGGCTTTTTCCAGCCTATTGGTTGGACAGTCTATTAATACCTACCGATGGATCGTCATCGGTTGCCGAGCAACTCCCGCCAAAGATCAGCGGTTAGTCGCTATTTACCCTAATTCCAGTTTCTATCTGATAACCGCGTATTTCAATAAAACCTCGTAACTATTCTTCCTAATGTACTTGATAATTAATAGCACGAATGATGCTATATTATCAGTAGTAGGCCATCTGGCGACAATATTTACAAGCACAAATCAGTGTAACTGTCTGTGTAAACATATTACCTTTAAAATTAATGAAAGTTTTAAAGACTTTCAACCAGTGTAGATGTAAGTGAAATCATACTCCGTCTATATTGTGAACATTTTTCACCTACTATAGATGTAAATGAAAACATATTCTATATATGCTATTAACCTTTTCATTTGAATGTAAAGTAAATATAAAATTATCCAATTTAAATGTAAAGAAAGTTTTCTCTCGAGAGATAAAGGTTTTCTCATCGAGGGTAAATTCTGAGGTAGATGGAAGTGTGGAATAAGACGATGGGATCACAAATGTGTGCGTCGGGAAACACAATACTCAGGAGAGCGTTTTGTTTCTATTCTTTTACCATACTAGTTGGTGGTACCAGTGCGGGTACTAATCTCTGGAACAAAGTGAAGGTAGAAGTGGACTGACGTAGAACTAGACACCATATTCAAAGGGTCTTAGAGACGCGAGACCAGCTTTTCAGTTTTCCCTCCTCTTACTTGGAACGTGCTGCGCCTTTAATCTTTACCAGAGACGCGAAAACTCCAATGACCTATCTGCGCAGAACCCAAAAACCCAGCGATAGCAGAACCTACTATTTGCAGCTGAGTCAAACTTAAAAGCTGTCAAGTGACTTCTTACATAAAACCCTCGTTACATTCCACCAGTGATGATAATTTTTCTGCTAATCATTATTCAATCTTTTAAAACCTTGTTAAATCTAAGTGATTATTAAATTTGTTATTTGTAAATATACAAATTTAACGTCGATTTAATCATTTTGAATGTACTGCATGCTAGATGGGGTGGAGTTATCGGAAGATATGGAGAAGATACTCTCAATGACAATGGAAAGCGACTCCTTAGATTCTGCAGTGAGCAGAATCTGATCATTACAAACACAAAGTTCCCCCATAAGCGCATACATGCATACACTAGATGTAAACCAACAAAGAATGAGAAGTCAGTGATCGACAATGCCATTGTTAGGAGGAGCTCATTCAAATATGTCCGGGATGCTAGAGTCTGGAGGAGGCCAGAGATTGGAAGTGATCACTACCTGCTTACAATCAAAAGAACAACCGAAAGAGTTGCTCAGCCTAGAAACTGCCCAACATCACGCAAGAAATCAAGTAAACAAACGGGAGAAATGAGCATTAAGACCTACAAGTTGAGAGAGCCAGAAATTAAGACAAGATATCAGGGGCTTATTGCTACAGCGGTGACAAACACAGAAGAACAACCTGATGACTTGGAAACCCTCTGGCTTAAATTCAAGGACATCATAAAGACAGCTGCTGCAGAAACATGTGGTGAAGTCCGACTTGGGAACAAGAGAAAGAGGACACCTTGGTGGACAGAGAAAGTTAAAGAGAAACTAAGAGAGAAGAAAATGGCATGGAAACAATACTTAAGAGCTAAAAATACAGCAGGACAAATAGAGAAATATAGAGAATATGTGATACTTAGAACAGAAGTAAAGAACAAGGTGCTAGCAGCAAAACAGAAGTCCTGGGAAGAAGTTGGAGAAAAGCTAGAAAAAGATGCGCAAGAAAACAAGAAATTGTTCTATAAGACCCTAACGAACATGAGCAAGGAAAAACAATGCCCTTTGAAATTTATAAAGAACAAGCAAGGCAAATTGCTTACTGCCCCGAAGGAAGTAATGGAAAGATGGAAAGAATATTTCTCAGAACTCCTTGATGGTGAGCAAGGTCAAGCATCAGAAATGATAACCACTAGCACAGAAGAGGAAACCAATGGTGATGAAGATGACGTAAAGATGGAAGAACTGAAGGCAGCACTGGAGAAAATCAAGATGGGCAAAGCAGCAGGACATGATGGTATAACACCATAAATGGTTAAGTACATGGGAGCATCAGGCGACCTATTACTCTTAAGGGCCTTACAGGCAGCGTGCTGCAACAAGACCATACCAAAGGATAAGGAGATTGCCATCATAACACCAATTTTCAAAAAGGGTGACAACCGACAATGGGGAAACCATAGAGGCATATCCCTTCTCAGTGTCCCTGGTAAAATCTGCTCTAGACACCTAGAGCAGAGACTCCGACGCCTAGCTGAGCCACAATTGGATGAGATCCAGTGCGGATTCCGAGCAAAGCGAAGTACTCAAGACCTAATCTTCACACTCAGACAGCTGAGTGAAAAGGCCCTTGAGTATAAGAGTGAGATCCATCTTTGTTTCTTCGATCTGGAAAAGGCGTTTGACAGGGTCCCCTGAAGCAAACTTTGCGACTGTTTTGCAAGGAAGAAAATTCCAGCACCTCTGATTCATGCTATACAGAGCTTCTACAAGTCTTGCAGAAATTATGTGAGGACAGCAAACCATAAGACAGAAGGGTTCAGGACCATCACTGGTGTAAGACAAGGCGATATCCTGTCACCTTATCTTTCATACTCCTCATTGACGATGTTATCAAGGCATGTAAGGAGAGAACAAGAAAGTTTTCAGTGGGGTACTGGAAGATGAGACAGGTATGTATTTCAGAGCTGGCATTTGCTGATGATGTTGCCCTGATTATTAAATCAGAGGCACATCTCCAATCCAACCTGCAATCCTGGAAGGAAGAGCTGGAGAAGAGAGGGATAGTCATAAGCAGCTCTAAAACAAAATCCATGGTGATATCACGAGGAGAAAAAAGACATCAGATTAAGCTGGGAGAACAGGTCCTGGAGCAGGTCAACCAGTTTAAATACCTCTGAGCTATTATAGACCAAAAGGAAGGCATCAAAGAGGAGTTGGCCACTCGAAAAGCAGCAGCTGGGAGACTTTTTCAGGCCTTATATCGAGGATTCCTCAGCAAGAGAGAGGTTGGTAAGAAAACGAAGATGGGGGTATACCGCTCCACCTATGTCCCAGTCTTGACATATGGATGCGAGTCATGGGCAATGACTACAACCCACAAAAGCCAGATCCAAACCTCAGAAATGAGGTATCTGAGAAAGGTGGTTGAAGTAACAAGAAGAGACATGGTCCGCAACCAGACGATACGCTAAGGCCTAAAATCCCACCCCCTGCAGACCCAAGTAGAACAGTGCCAACTAAGATGGTTTGGCCATGTCTGCAGAATGGGAGAAGATTGGCTACCACGACAAGCATGGGAAACAAAGAGCCAGGGATCCAGACATCCAGGACGACCCAGAGTCCGCTGGGAGGACAACATTAGACAATCTTTGAAGGACCGAGGACTAGAATGGAACCAGGCCAGAAGGAAGACAGCCGATAGGATAGTCTGGCCCTCTCTCTTCCAAACCTCTACACCTCACGGTAGAAGGGGAACGACTAAGTAACTAAGAATGTACTTCATTTTTTTATCTCAGTCAATTTACTAAATACACTCTAAACATAGCTAAACTAGAATAATAAGAATTCCACTGAGTAAATCAGTGTGGGGGCTTGAACGAGCTGAAATTAAAAATTACTTAATTCTTCATAAAAGGCGGCGGATCAGATGTAAGTTAAAAATTGCTCTGCCCAATGCAGCATTGTTCTTGACTTCTGAAATATCTTATGACCACTACCTTGAGGTAGAAGCATCATTATCCTTCTGTCTACAACACTTCCAAGAGTAATCTTGTGCGAACGTAGGCACCTTTGAAGACCCATATTAGACGCTATTGCGTTTTGGCCACTTTAGGACCACTAGTGCAAAGCAGGGAAGGCAACTCCGTGACAGACGTAATTTCTCTTGATCTACATGTGCTTCCCAGTGCAATGAAAGATCCTCTTGCCTTTTATATTCTTATTTAGATATCACTGTCTGTCCTTCTATCTTGTTCTATATTACTTTCAGGATATGTCTACGATTCTAAATCTTTTAGTGGTGTTTCTTCAAGTTCAACCTTGCATATGCTCTCCTTATCTTTGTCTTTTCCTGTTGCATTTTCGAACCAACTGTTTGTGCTCTCTCATCGAGAATTTTTGTTTTGACTGCATCTGATTATGGTTATTGGACAGAAGAGCCAAATCATCGGCAAAATCTAGATCATGAAGCTGTTTCTCTGCATTGGTCAAAATGTTGGCATCAAACCCCTAGGGCATTCAGTCAGTACTCCTAATTTGCTGGGTAGAAATGTAATATGTCCAACTTGTTCCGCTCATTAATTCTGCCTAAATGTGCTGACTTTAGTTGCCCAAATCCAACAGCTGAGAGGGATAAAGGTACTAAACATGCAGTAGGATAGTAGCGTTTAATCCCCACAGCCCACAGTTAACTGACATCTTTACTTTCACAAACGGTTCTTGACAAAGCTCTCAATAATGACTTGTAAATTGTTGGCTAGGACACTCGCAGTCTGATTAATGTGGCCAATATTTTTAAAAGTAAAATATGAAATTACTGAAACAGAATTGGAAACATCTAAACCCAGATAAATATTCATCACGGTCTTCAAATACATATAAAAACCAAACACGATCATTTAGACACATCCAAACACCCAACACGATCACTGAAACACATTTAACCAGCCAACATATTCCATGTAAACATCCAGTGCGATTATTTATACATATCTAAACACTCAACATGATCATTGAAACACATCAAAACACATCATCATTATATAAAGACATCTGAACCCGCAGCACAAACACTTTGACACATCTGAACTTGCGGCACTCTGATTCAAACACATATTAACGCCCAACACGAGCATATAAACACATCAAAAATCAAAACCCACAGCACGATCATTTAAACATATCTGAAACCGCAACATGATGAATCAAACATGTCTACGCCCCATACATGCATTGTAAGCAAATATGCCAAGTTTATGAGCAGATTTTGTAAGATTGTGAGCGATAAAGACAATAGTGTGAGCAAAGATGACAAAATTGTGAGCAAAGATGACACAAGTGTGTTCAAAGATGTCAAAAGTGGGAGCGAAGATGAGATACGTGTTAGCAGAGATAACACAAGTGTGAGCAAAGATGACAAAAGTGTGAGCAAAATGACAAAAGTGTGAGCAGAGATGACACACGTGTGAGCAGAGATGACACAAGTGTGAGCAGAGATGACACACGTGTGAGCAAAGATGACAAAACTATGAGCGAAGATGACCAAAGTGTGAGCACTGATGACAAAAGTGTGAGCAGAGATGAAAAAAGTGTGAGCAAAGATGACACAAGTGTGAGCAAAGATGACAAAAGTGTGAGCAAAGATGACAAAAGTATGAGTAGAGATGACACAAATGTAAGCAGAGATGACAAGATTGTAAGTAGAGTTTGTAAGAGTGTAAGAAGAGATGATAAGAGTGTGAGCAGTTTTGACAAGGATAAGGATAGAGATGAGAATAGTGTAAGCAGAGATGAGAAAAGTGTCAAAGGACACGACATGATTATGAGCAAATTTGACAAGAGTGTAAGTACATTTGACAAGAATGTGAGCAGAAATGGCATACGTGTGAACTGAGATGACAAGAGTGTGAGTAAATTAGCCAACATTAATGAACAGGTACTAAACTATGAAACAAATACATGCACAAACTCACCAATTTGGATAGTGGCTGTCAATATCAAAGTAAGTAGCGCTCCCGTTGAGCGTGTTAGGGTTGGCGTTCACGTCCGCCGCGGCGCTGAAGTAAAAATACATCCAGTTTGGTTGCTTGCTAAACGTCTCTGAGTTGTTCATCTTCTGTAGTACGTAGCTGTAGAGGGGAAAAAAATATATATATATATACATATATTCATATGCAGGTTTGTAAGATCTATCTATTTTTCTATCTATCTGTCTATCTATCTTTCTATCTATGCGGATTTCTATATATCTGTCTGTCTGTGTATCTTTCTGTCAGTCTGAGTCTCTGTCAGTCTGTGTCTCTGTTGTCTGTGCATCTTTCTGTCAGTCTGAGTCCAAATGTCTGTCAATGTACACCAAATACAAAACCATTATTCAAGAACAAACAAACACAATTACTGCCACACCTGTAGAAGAAAGCCCTGTTCAACGCCATGTTGTGGATATGAATCAAAGATGTCCGGTTCTGGTACCATACCCTAGACAACAACTGGTTGTAGACAGGCAGCTGCGAGACAACATCAGATCTCATCGTCAGCTGGTCTTTATTCTTTGATCGACAGTTTTCCTCCGTAACAGATCGATACCTTTCGTCGATCTCATCAAATTGGTCAGATTTCATCCAGCTATACTTACTTTTGCCTCGCACATTTGTCGTCACCATAAAAATCGCCATGACCATAACAGCAACAACGTATTTGTTAACCATCTTCCACGTTAGACAGCTTTCCTGATTTTACAAGACTTAAATAAAACATTAGACATCCGAAGACATGTCTGTAACTTCTGTCATCAGAAACTGATCACTGGAGATTGAGACACACATAAAATTTATTGCGTTATAGTCAGTAATTATGTAACCACGATACACGTAGAATTAATGTAATGTTAACATATAACGGTAGTAGGTTCCTGTAACAAAAATGCGTCTGAATGCAACAATAAAAATTAACATTTACTTGTCTTAAAAAAATTAACGGCTCCGTCACGCTGCAGTAAATGAAATACCACAAGTAATAGAAGTGAGGTTGTCTATAGCGGGGATTCTTAACATGTGGTCCGCGTACCTCATGGAGGTCCATGAATGGATTATTGTGGCTCCGTGTACGCAAGCGAATCATTTGAATTTTATTTCTACCAAAATGTTTACTAAGAAAATTATCATAGTTTTTCGCATTTAAAGAAATATATTCTTTTTAACAATAATTTTTGGATCTCTGAATGAATGTATGTAAGTTTAAAGCTTTTTCTTTGTAATAAAATATACAATTATTAGGAGATCTCCAAGATGACCATATATAGTGCTAAATTCCTTATCATCGCACCAGATTATAATTATTGAACTGACTGTGCTATCTGAATAAAGATTGGAGGAGCAACACTCGTTCATCTTTTAAATATGCCAAAACGTGCAGCATTAAAGACATTGAATGAATGTCGCAAGGAATAAGAACGAAACACAACAAAAACGAAGTATTCAGTAATGTCAAATTATGATGAAAGATGAAAGAAGTGAGGCCTAAAAAAGGGGAAAGAGCCAATTTGTGTTTTGTCAAACTTTTAGATATAATTCATGTACATATTTTTATACCTCGTCCCTTCGTGTGGAACTAGGAAAACATTTTTTTTTTGTATGCGCTATACTATACTTGGGTATAAAATGGACAAATGGAAAATTCCTGGGGGACCTGGATTTCGCAGATTGCTTTGGCAGCTAGCGCCTTCAATAGATTATCTAACATTTGGAAATTACGATCATTGAATATACATACCAAGCTTCGTCTGTTTAATTCAAATGTTATCTCAGTGTTAACATACGGCTGTGAGAGTTGGAAAATAACAAAATCATTGGAGAACAAGCTGAATACATTCGAGAACAAATGTCTTAGAAAACTCATGAACATCAGTTGGAAAGAATTCAAGACTAATCGACAAATAAGAGAAGACTCTAGGCAGAAATATGTCTCCGACTATATAAGGAAAAGACGATGGTCATATATCGGTCATGTCCTACGAATGCAAAACAACAGAATACCACTACAGGCGCTCACTTGGGTTCCTGAGGGTAAGCGGAAAAAAGGAAGACCAAAAGAAACACTCAGAAGAACAATAATAAGAGAAGGAAGAACGTTGGGCCTAAATAATGTGCAAGAGCTAAGAGGAGTGGCGTCACAACGAACAACCTGGAGAGCACTGGTTTCTGCCTTATGCGCCGTGTTTGGCGCTTAAAGAATTTATTATTATTATTATACTGATGTGACAGTATGTTGTATTTATTATAAATCTTTAGCATTTATCTAATCGTTATTACTATTAGTGAGTCGGAAATCTGTCTTTTTAACTTTGAATACATTTTAAAAGTGTTACTGGTCATACAAACATTTACATTTTTATGTATGTATGATATTTATCGATACAGTATGGCATAAACATAGACACAACCAACTTAATATAATCCTAAATAACAACGATATTTTGAATTTTTCGTTGTATGTCAAAATTTTTATTTATTTATTCTACGATTTTTCGCGGAACCCTTGACTTGAATTGCCGAACCCTAAGGTTCCGTGGAATACAACTTGGAAAACACTGGCCTAGAAAATAATTTTACAGTCGATAAATTATAGCATCTTTATGTTACATTTGCTGTTTTAACTAGGTTGTTCGTGGAGAAAATTTATTCCATGGCTAATGCAATGTGTAAATTCTAAATTGATTTGTTCATGGGACTCCATGATAAACATGGATGCGTGAAATGCTTGGCATGTGATGTGATATCACGAATACAGATCCAGTGTCTCGTATATCAGTTAAAAATGAAAGTAGCACGGAAACCAATGAACGTATGTCAGAGGACAGCTCTAAATAAAGTAACCAACGGACATATGTTGCTGGACAGCTTCGGCTAATTTAACCACCGGACATATGTCAGAGAACAGCTCCGACTATATTAACCAACTGACATATGTCAGAGAACACCTTCGACTACGTTAACAAACGGACATATGTCAGATGACAGCTCCGATTAAGTTAACAAACGGACAAGATGTCAGAGAAAATCTCCAACACAGTTTACCAAAGGACATATGTCAGAGGACAGTTCCGACTAAGTTAACTAACGGACTTATGTCAGAGACAGGCTCAGATTAACTTAACAAACGGACAAATGGTCAAAGAAAAACTCCGACTAAGTTTACCAAAGGACGTATGTCAGAGGACAGCTCCGACTAAGTTAACTAACAGACATATGACAGAAAACATCTCCAAATAAGTTAACTAATGGACACCATGTCAGAGAACAGCTACAAATAAGTTAACTAACAGACACATGTCATATAATAGTTCCGAATAAGTTAAATAACGGTCAAATGTCAGAGAACAGTTCCTAATAAGTTAACTAATGAACAAATGTCAGAGAACAGTTCCTAAACAGTTAAATAACGGACAAATGTTACAGAACTTTTCCTAATAAGTTAACTAATGGACAAATGTTACAGAACAGTTCCTAATAAGTTAACTAACGAACAAATGTCAGAGAACAGTTCCTACTAAGTTAACAAATGGACAAATGTCAGAGAACAGTTCCTAGTAAATTACCTAATGGACAAATGCCAGATAACAGTTCCTAACAAGTTAACTAATGGACAAATGTCAGAGAATATTTACTACTACGTTAACTTACGGACAAATGTTAGAGAACAGTTCCTAATAAGTTAACTAACGGACAAATGTCATTGAACAGTTCTTAATAAGTTAACTAATGATCAAATATCAGAGAACAGTTTCTAATCAGTTAACTCATGGGTACATGTTTGAGAACAGCTCCGAATAAGTTAACTAATGGACACATGTCACAGAACGGTTCCGAATAAGTTAACTAATGGACATATGTCACA
This sequence comes from Oreohelix idahoensis, assembly GCA_024509875.1. Lineage (NCBI taxonomy): Eukaryota > Metazoa > Mollusca > Gastropoda > Stylommatophora > Oreohelicidae > Oreohelix > Oreohelix idahoensis. The sequence continues at coordinate 785,707 of JAMPIV010003918.1, read as the reverse complement.
GAACAGCTCCGAATAAGTTAACTAACTGGCATTTGTCAGAGAACAGCTCCAAATAAATTAAGAGAACAGCTCTGAATAATTTAACTAACAGACAAATGTCGCAGAGGATTTCCTTATAAGTTAACTAATGGACAGTAAGTCAGAGTACAGCGCCGAATAAGTTAACTAACAGATACATGGCAGAGAACAGCTCCGTATAATTTAACTAATGGACAGCATGTCATAGAACAGCTCCCTATAAGTTAACTAATGGACACCATGTCAGAGAACAGCTCCGTACAAGTTAACTAACAGACACCATGTCAGAGAACAGCTCCGTATAAGTTAACTAATGGACACCATGTCAGAGAACAGCTCCCTATAAGTTAACTAATGGACACCATGTCAGAGAACAGCTCCGTACAAGTTAACTAACAGACACCATGTCAGAGAACAGCTCCGTACAAGTTAACTAACAGACACCATTTCAGAGAACAGCTCCGTACAAGTTAACTAACAGACACCATGTCAGAGAACAGCTCCGTACAAGTTAACTAACAGACACCATGTCAGAGAACAGCTCCGTACAAGTTAACTAACAGACACCATGTCAGAGAACAGCTCCGTACAAGTTAACTAACAGACACCATGTCAGAGAACAGCTCCGTACAAGTTAACTAACAGACACCATGTCAGAGAACAGCTCCGTACAAGTTAACTAACAGACACCATGTCAGAGAACAGCTCCGTATAAGTTATCAGCAAACTTACTAGTAAACTATTACTTCTTCTTCAATTACCTTGCTGGCTGGCAAAGATGACCATGTGCCGCTACAAACTCCTGTCCCATGTCCCATTTATAAAAATGAGGAGGACTACAGGAAGTGGTGGTGAAGGGTTGGTTTAAAAAAGAAGAAGAAAGATAATGTGGTTTACTCCGACTAAAGACAAAGAAAATTGTCAGCGTTGCGTTCACTAGTCCATCATCAGTGTCTTGCTTTTGTTTTCCCCTTGTTCCTGACGAAGGATTCGTGGCCGCAACGAAAGCAGTTGATTTTGTGTTTTAGCCTGGTTAAAGCGTATTACTTTTTTTTAAAACCCACACAGTGCCGTTTATCAATTCTTATGTTGACTTCATTCCATGCTACGATGTTCAACTATCCAGTAGCTTCTCTGTTTATCATCATCTTTTTCTTTCAGTCTTTCCTATTGTCACAATGTATTCCTGCTTTGCACTTCTCCTAACATGTCGACAGAAAGTGAACTGCTTCTTGTCAATATAAGTAATAGGTTTCCTTTGCGCACTGGCCTATCTCAGGAAACCCTTATGACTATTTTTAGCTGTCAGTGGTATTGTGTGGAAGAGTGCTTAAACATGTAAAACAAAATTAACCAGGAACGAGAATCAAACTACATAACATAGAACATGTTAAAAACAATAGTTCAAAGAAGAATCTCAGTTTTGTTCCATTTCATTTTATCCGGCTTCTTTTGCCAGCGTTTAATTTTGTTAAATACGTGAGCTGTATAAAAACACAGTAAATGCAGTTAAACTTAAAACAAAAATTTAATTAACGAAAGAAATGAAACTAGCACTCACTTTAAAAAAAAAATAAAAGTACGGTAATGACAGGAAATGCATGCGAGAATCAGAAAATAAAAAGATCACTTCTTTATGTCTTTCGCGGCCGTATTCTCAAATATAGCCTTTAGTACACTACACCCGAACACAGACGAAGATTACCTGCCCTGGTGTGAAATGGGAGTCAGCTCAAATGCACGCGAATGTTTACTTCAGACACGATTTTTACAATGCGGGAAAACAGATGACAGTTGCGTAACTGTTCCTTCAGTTTGTAGACAGGAAAAAACGTAAAACATTACACGGTCGTTAATATAAGATATGTATGTAACATGTAGGAATATGCCACAGGTTGTCTCCCTTGCTATGCAGTAGTGGTTCACGAATGGCCAAACATTCGAGTAAAAAAATGACTTTTCCTAATATAACCCTTCGTTCAAGATTAATCTAGGTAGATATGTAAATAGGGATTTTCTGCCCCTATTTTAGGTGGTCTCACGGATATTTTTCAATGGCAAGTACAACGTCTCACAACTGAAAGAGCTAAATGGGGCCGTGGGTTGTATTGTGGCCAAAAACCAAAGGGATAGTATCAAGGGATGGAACTTTGTCTCGGAACGCATTATGGTCCTAAAACTAAAAGAAGGAGAAACCATAGTCAACCTTGTCATTGTGTATGGACCAAATGAAGATGAGCGAGCAGAGGTCAAGGAGGAATTTTTCGAGCTGCTTCAAAAAACCCCATCAACGATCGATTGACCGCTTTCAAAATGGCGGCGTATCATCGAAATGTGTATCAGACAGGAAATCGCCAAGGATAAATAAAAGCAGAAGGGAATCATTATTAAAAGGATTTCACATTGTGGTCCAGGAAAGGATTATGTATAACTGCATAAATAAAGAAACGGTAGGAAGTTATCATTTACGGAGATATATGCGTATTTCGGCTGCCCACAGTTACGCTCAAAGCGTGTAACCCACTTCTGTTCTAAATATTAAAATCAACAAATAACAGTTTGGGAAATTACATGGATAGGAAGGTAGAGAATTATCAACTGTATAAAACTAGATAAGATGGAACAATATGGATATTATCTATGCCGAGAATGAGAAAGGCAAAATTTCAGTCGACGCACAGATTGGCTGAAATCGATGTTCGGAAAAGATTTTTTTTTGGCCTAGTTCTAGCTGTGACGTCAGTACCCTCCTATACGTCCGCGCTAAGCGTATATAAACGTATCGGTAAAAACTGGAGAGATACACATCGAAAGAGGTTTGAGACAGACTGGAGGCAGAGTTTCGCCACTACCCATGAATTGTGAGCGGATCGCCAGAAACATTGTTCAGTCCAGTATCTGAAGTCTGAGGGTAAGCGAAATTATGATAACTACCGTGTATAATATTTTTTTTTTTTTTAATATTTCAGGTTCATATAAACTTCACAAAATATGCCTGTATAATAGTCATTGATATAATGTATTGTATTTTTAATATGATCTAACCATGTGCATTGTGGATGATTGTTGCTTGTACAAAAAGTAATCACAAATAGCCCCACAGCCTAATGAAGATATATTTATCATATTGCTTTATCGCTTACGAAGATAAAGGCAGTCCCATGGCAGAGATTGTCATAGGGAAATGAAGTGTTAGAAACTTCATCATGGAAGATCCCAGTACGAGGTTAAGGTGACTAGTCCCCTTCCTCGCTGCATTTGCCTTCCCTAGTTCGAGCGCACAACTTTGTACCTATTTACAGCTGGTAAAATGGAGTGTTCCACAGCCAGGTTTCAATTCCAAAACTATGTAATTGTACTACCGAAGAAAGAAACGTGATCGCTTGGTCACTCTTTATTTATGTATTAATTTTGTGTAGATGCTAAGAATAGCATCAGTATTTGTATTTGATATGATTTGGAAGGATCAAGTGATAGAAAGGGATGTATAGGAGCGGAATAAACCAGATGATGTTTATTACTGATATGTTAATATTAATTCTATATCATTGAATTGATGTTACTTGCTATGACTGTATAACTTTGACACCTGATGACTGACTTGTCTGACTTATGTGCTAGTCAGTTACACTTAATTGAAATGTTAATATTAATGTTATATCACTGAAATGATGTCCTTACTTACTATGATTGTATAACGGTGACATCTGATGACTGACTGGTCTGACATCTGTGCTAGTCAGCTACAAGTCTAGCCAGATACTAGCCAAGGCGGATATGTTGCAGGTTCCATGAAATAACTCAAACCAGACTGTCCAGTATCAGAAGCCGGTGTCGTTCATCCGAGGCAATCCCACAAAAGTGCAGGACCCCAAAGAGTGAACTTCAACTGGTCATTGGCATCCCTACTGTTGGGCCTACCAAGTCTGATATCAGCAAAGGACAGTTCAGTTTCAGCAGTATCAAGTTGAAAGATAAGTGTCCTGTTTGACACTGACCACCTATACATGTGAAACAGCCAATAGTTGGAAATAATAATTAACCATACAGAAACTCAGTCAACTGATGACAGTTATCCTTAAATTCAAAGGACTAATAACAGTGATTTCAGTAACTTTATTATTTTAGATCTTGAAGTCTAAACAGACAATAATAGTAATTGTGTGAATACTTTTATATATATATATATATGTGTATGCTCTTTTCCAACTAGTAGAAATAGAATATTAGTGTAATTATTAAACTATTTTAACTGTACCTGAGGATTTATTCACTTCTTCCATTTTGTGGGTTCAGTGAATGTACATTTTACTTATCCCCTAGAATATAAGTAATCATAAGATAGTCACAGGGAGGAGACACCTTAAATCCTGGTACTGCCAGGGTTTTCACAGTCTGACTTCTACACCAGTGCTTACTAAGACTAACTTGTAAGGTCCTCTTTAGGGCTACATTTAGTTAGGAAGAGCTCATTCAAGTATGTCCGGGTTGCTAGAGTGTGGAGGGGGCTTGGAAGTGACCACTACTTTTAACAATTAAAAGACAACTGAAAGAGTTATGGCTGAAATTCAAGGACATCATAAAGACAGCTGCAGCAGGATCATGTGGGGTAGTTCGACTTGGGAACAAGAAAAAGAGGACACCTTGATGGACAGATGAGGTTAAAGAGAAAATAAGAAAGAAGAAAAAGGCATGGAAACAATACTTTGGAGCTAAAACACATCAGGAAAAACTGAGTAATGCAGAGAATATATGATACTCAGAACAGAAGCAAAGAACAAGGTGCTAGCAGCAAAACAGAAGTCCTGGGAAGAATTTGAAGAAAAGCTAGAAAGCGATGCGCAAGAATACCATAAATTGTTCTATAAGACCCTAAAGAACATGAGGAAGGAAAAACAGTGCCCTCTTAAATTTATAAAGGTCAAACATGGCAAATTGCTTACTGCCCCAAAAGAAGTAATGGAAAGATGGAAAGAATATTTTTCAGAGCTCCTCGATGGTGAGCAAGGTCAAGCATCAGAAATGATAACCACTGACACAGAAGGGGAAACCAATAGTGATGAAGATGACATAAGGATGGAAGAACTGAAGGAAGCACTGGAGAAAATCAAGATGTGCAAAGCAGCAGGACATGATGGCATAACACCAGAAATGGTTAAGTACATGGGAGCAGCATGCGACATATTACTCTTAAGGGTCCTACAGGGAGCTTGGTGCAACAAGACCATACCAAAGGATAGGGAGATTGCCATAATAATACCGATTTTCAAAAAAGGCGACAAGCGACAATGTGGAAACCATAGAGGCATATCCATTCTCAGTGTCCCTGGTAAAGTCTACTCTAGAATACTGGAGCAGAGACCCAGACGCCTAGCTGAGCCACAACTGGATGAGGTCCAGTGTGGCTTCCGAGCAAATCGAAGTACTCAAGACCTAATCTTCACACTCAGACAGTTGAGTGAAAAGGCTCTTGAGTATAAGAGTGAGATACATCTTTGCTTCTTCGATCTGGAAAAGGCATTTGACAAGGTCCCCTGGAACAAACTCTGGGACCGTTTGGCAAGGAAGAACATTCCAACACCTCTAATTCATGCTATATAGAGCTTCTACAAGTCTTGCAGAAATTATGTGAGGACGGCAAACCATAAGTCAGAAGAGTTCAGGACCACCACTGGTGTAAGACAAGGTG
>JAMPIV010003918.1:600000-775000 GCA_024509875.1 Oreohelix idahoensis | reverse complement strand
ATTCATATAGGCCCGTCTTGCATTTATCCCTTCCTCTTACTCATCTTTTATTGCTAGGTATCCAGACATTCTCCAGCATACTTAAGGTATTAGTTCAGAGGCGATGCAACATTATAAGTAGTATAAAAGCATACATTACAGTATCTGATTACAATTAAGAAGTAAGGTATATTAAAATGAAAAACTAGATCATCAGACCCTCCATACAGTGTATTAGATAATAATAATTCGAGTGTGAATGTGGATGACAGTGACCATTACACTGTACATTTAGATGTAGATGAAGATGTGAGTCTAACATACAAGTCAGCAAATGCTTTTTATTCTGGATTTAAATCACATAAACTTAACCTAATTCTAAGTGAACTAAAAAGTAGATCATCACAAGGGAGAATAGTGCGCGAAATGAAATGTGTAAACCATTCATTGTCATCTAGTTTTCTATCTAATGTTAAATTAAGTGATAAAATACTTTCATTTGCTGTGAGATCGAGGTTACAGTTGCTGGAATGCGAAAGTCTTTTACATCTATACTACCCACAGACATACACGAAAATGTGCAAAATATGTAACCACCCATACGAAACAGTGTCACATTTATTGAATGGATGTACCAAATTTCAAACATTATACCAACAAAGGCACAATAGAGCATGAGAAACTGAAATCCTCATACAATAATAAGAGTGACATAACAATAAATAAAGAGATAATAGTTAAACCATCACTTTTCGGGAGCAGTAACACCTCATTTAAGACACATGCCGTAAAACCTGATTTAACGATAATCAATCGACAGAACAAAACAGCTTTTATAGTAGAGGCAGCAATACCATATGACGCCCATTTAGATAAATGTTACCAACATAAATTTGATAAGTACTATCCATTGGCTGCAGAAATTAACGAACTAGACTATCGTACGCATGTAATCGTACTGATAATTGGTAGTTTGGGTCATGTGCATGCAAAGTGTGTGAGTGGATTAATGTCGCTAGGATTGCGGAAATTTGAAGCAAAGGTTTTATGTAAATATGTCAGTATCAGTGCAATTATAGGTTCTTACAGAATATGGAAACTTCGATGTAAAAAACACCCATATTAAATTGCTGAAATATTTTCCCCACCGTCTAATCTCAATTGTGCTCTGTCTACTATACCAAACGACTATTGTATTTGATGCTATATTTAATATCTCACTCTACTAGCTGTCAACGTTTTTTTATGGCAAACAGAAATTCTGATAAAACCCCCATGTAAAAACAACCATATTGCTCAACTTGAATGGTATTCCACACACATTTTGTAAATTTCAATAATTCTCATTTTTTGGCAGGTTATATCATATCATTATATGCCAAAGTCTTTTAGAAAGCTTAAAAAATTATATGTATGTGTAACACAAAGGTTCGATATAAAAACACCCACATATAACTACTTGAGACGTCTTCAACACTTTATGTAAATTCTAATGATTCTCCTATATGCCATGTTGTATCTATTATATCATGTCTGTACATATTAATGTATTTTATGGAGAATAAAGATTCTACTATGTCTAAATAGCACACCCAACAACACACACAAAATCCCCCACTAACCTACAACCCACCATACATCGTCGCCCACGCCAGCGCAAAAAGGCTCCACTCGCTTCAACAACCCTCTTAGTAAACTAAGCCAACATTATCGATTTTTATATTTTCCTCTTTAACTCAGGTTTTCTATTAAAAGAGATCCATTAACTATATACTTCTATCTAACACTTCACTCCTGAGTCATACACACAACATTCAGCTACACCCAAACACACACCCATGAGTCATCACCACCAGCCAAAAAAAAAACAATACCCGCTTCCTTAAAAAAACCCCTTAGTACCCTACTAATTATCGATTTTTTATATTTTCCGTCGTTATCGATTTTTTATATTTTTATATATATATATATGTATATATATATGTATATATATATATATATATATATATATATATATATATATATATATATATATATATATATATATATATATATATATATATATGTCTAAACAAACACACCCAACATCACACAAAAACCCCCTTAACCTAACCCCGCCCACTACATTACAACCATACATCGTCACCCACGCCACCACAAAAAGGCTCCACTCGCTTCAAAAAAAACCCCTACTAATCCAATATTATCGATTTTTTTATATTTTCCGTCATTATCGATTTTTTATATTTTATATATGTTGTATGTATATATGTATATATAAATACACAATACTTAACAACAACACGCCCACCGTTATCGAACTAATATATTATTATATAAAAGTCAGTCTAAATATATAATAATAATAATAATAATAATAGCCCCTTCAGTCATAACTGACTATGGGAATGCGCCAATGAGGTGACAGCCCTCAACTGCTTATTTTCCTGGTGCTCCTTTCGACGTTTTCTCCTCACCTCTGCTTCTTGTGTGAGCCTCTCTTCGCCCAATCTGAGGTGGTGCCGTAAATAGCATCGCCACTTTGTGCGATCGGCAGCTTCATCCTCCCATGTTGCTGGATCCATGTCCAGTGCCCTCATATCTCTCTTGCACACATCTTTGAACCTCAGCTGTGGTCGCCCAACTGTTCTCTTGCCATCTGCTAATTGTCCGTAGAAGATATCTTTTGGGATGCGACCATCTTCCATGCGGTGAACATGGCCAAGCCAGCGAAGTCTGCGCTGTCTAAGCAGCGTATACATACTTTGAAGGCCAGCACGTGACAACACCTCGACATTTGTCACTTTATCTTTCCACGAGATGCCGAGGATGCGGCGTAGACACCGCAAATGGAAGGTATTTGTTGCGTGATAAATTCTCGCAACATCGTTTTATTTCAATATCTGTTTTATAACGCAAGGGCAACAACTGCTTGAAATCTATAGTCACTTTTCTCGGTAAGCATTTGTCTTCTCGCGTTAGTATCGAATGCAGTTAACTTTTGAGCTGTGGTCATTTTTGCGCTGGACTGCGCATGACTTGTCTTGTTGTTTGGTCGATCGGTTTCCGCCCACCACTAGTGGGAGTGAGCGATTTGGAATGGCGAAAGAGATGCCTCGTTGAAGAGGGGATCTCCGCTATTTTTGTTCTGTCAGGGATGTGTAGTCCTCTTATGGATATTTCGTTTAGTCGAGATAATACCTCTAGTGTTTTCCCACATGTCGGGAGGCGTGATATTTCTGTGTATTTCATGAAAGCAAGGTAAATTGACTTTTTCATTAACTCTATCGATTTTGGGTCGTGAGCGATTTCGATTCATAGCCTGTCTCCGAAAGTCGTCGTCACGAGATGTTCTTCCCAGCTCACATGTCGCTGCATTGTACTGCATCGGTTGATGCAGGTACCAAGGACCATTACTTGCTACTTTGTTAAATGAACTAGGTTTAGAAAACCTTTATTATCTAGAGGATATTCTTGAGGACATTATTTATACTTCGGCAGACGTGTCTGTCTTGCTGAAGTCAAACTAAGGAGAGTGAACTGATCTCATACATCTGGTTATCTCCTGGCTGTTATAGAAAAGGATGGAGTTTTCCACCTGACTACATTTACAGCACTATGAAATATAACATGCATCTGACTCATCATTGTAATGCTGTCTACCGTTTATTGCTGTATTGAATGTTGCTGTGATAATGACTGTTTGATGTGCCTACACATTTGCGTAACCATTTTGTCACTGTGGCGTCCACAATAAATAATGAAGAAAAACGTCAACGGCTGTTTCAAGACTCATTGACTTTATACGTCGTGAGTTTACTGACGTCCTATGTGGATTGCCCTGTTATTGTTGCATGAACATTGTTTTGACTGAACACATCTACACACTACACAAAACCAGACATGCGGATGCCATCCATCATCATATGGCATCACGCATCATTTGGTGGCCATAAGCTGGTTTGATTCTGGTACTAGCAAACACGGGGTCCCTTACCCACTTCATTTTCAACAAGAATTCATCAGCATCCTTCAAGAAATTAACATTCTTCAATACAGTCAACATCTTCAAAATTTTCAAAGTACTCGGCGTTGCCCGGTAAAAGTCAAAATTTCAACCTTTTTGACGGAAACAAGAATTTGACAGTACCCGGCGTTGTTACATGTTGCCGGATAACTCGGACTGCTGTTATCTTTTACGCAAGTCAAGCAAGTTGCTGCTGTCAAGGTTCCAGTGCTGTCGTTTTTTGAGAAGGTCAAGTGCCGGTTGAAACGGGTTGTTTTCTGAAGAAGGCCAAGTACCGATTTCCATCATCGTTGGAGCTTCGCTCTTTAGGACGTTGATTGACATCCGTTTTTCTGCTGTTCTACGATTGGAAGCCTTTAAGTTAAGTGGCCTGTTTGTATGTAAACTGTGCCCTTATACTTCTGCTGAGTCTTCTGTGTATCATCTCATTCTATATATTATATGTCTATATGTTATTTGTATATTTATATGTTTATATTTCAGCGGGTTCTCGGTTGGGTGGTGTCTCCGTTAGATTATGCCACGTCATAGAGGTCGTCTATTGTGAGCGTTTTCTGTAGGGTTTGCAAATTTCCGATACTGGAATTTGCTAAGCGACTTCTGTTGCTATTTATGTTAGCTGTGATGACATGTTTTAATATTGTTTTCGTTATTATTTCACATTCTTTAGTTTTGTTGTGATTTGTTTGTATTTGTTAGCCTACTCTTGTCTATAATTTAGTTTCATACAACATTTTTGTTTATACACTGTGGTGTCATGTATTTTGTTTAATTCTATCGCAGATATCGTCACATTTTTTGTGATATTTCATTAATTTCTGCTTTATTTTTAGTTGATTTCTGCGAAAGTTTTTGTATTGTTGCTGATCTTTGTTATTGTTTACATTGTTATTGTTTACATTGTTTGTATTGTTTACATTTTCAATGTTTACATTCTGCATGTGTTTACATAGTCATTGTTTACAGTTATAGTAATTAGTTAATGGGCTATGCTAATGCACTGTTACTACTATACTGATGATAAATGAATGATGAATAGTGTCGTGCACTATTGAATGAGAAGTGCACTTATGATCAAGATTTGAGTGCTGATATTTCATATACAAGTTCTTTGATTGGAGACTTGTTTCCCACAGAGACTGGATAATATAATGTGATGTGAATATACAAGTGCTTAATTAAGACTTGTTACACTTAGGTTTGAAATAAATTAGTTAATTATTTCAGGTTTTGGACTCATATGTTAGACAACATGTCTACATTTGAGCACTTTATTGAGCAGGGTAAATTGCTTGGGAAGACTGGTGATAAGTTAGAAGAATTTGCAACTGCTCGATATGATAAAGCAATGGAAGCTGAACAAAAGAAACTGCATATGGAAGCTGAACAAAAGAAACTGCAGATGCAGGTGGATGAAAAGAGATTCCAAATGGAAATGGAAAAACAAAAAAGGGAATCAGAAGCTGAGGAGAGAAAACTCCAGCTACAGCTAGAAGCTGAAAGACTTCAAAAAGAGGCTGAGAATAAAAGACTTGAAAAAGAGGCTGAGAATAAAAGACTTGAAAAAGAGGCTGAAAATAAAAGACTTGAAAAAGAAGCTGAAAATAAAAGACTTGAAAAAGAAGCTGAAAATGAAAGACTTCAAATGCAGGCTCAAGCTGAAGAAAGGAAGTTACAAAGAGAGTCTGATGAGAGGAAAGCAAAAATGGAACATGAAGAAAAACTCTAGCTTTAGAGTTGGAGAAATTGAAATTGACGAGCATGAGTAATGGTAATGATTCAAACAAGGGTTCATCTTCTGGGAAGGCTAATAATGATACTTTTAAGATTAAGTTACCAACATTTAGTCCTTCCAGTGATGACATAATGTTCTATCTGGACAGATTTGAACAAGCATGTACAGCTCATAACATAGACAAAGCAAAATATGTTTATCAGTTATCAGGGATACTGACAGGTAAAGCTCTAAGTATATTAAATATGGTGGATGAACCTGACAAGAGCAATTATGAGGTTGTCAGGGCCGCTTTGTTAAAGAAATATCAGCTTAACGAAGACGGCTATCGTCTACAATTTAAAAACATGTTACCTGAAAATGGAGTTGAATTCTCCGAGTTTATTGCAAGAATACGCATTACTTTCTCTCACGATGGGTTGAACTATCTAAGACGGAAAAAACTTATGAAGGACTTATGGACTTAATACTTAGAGACAAAGTCATGTCGTCTGTCAATGAGTCTTTCCTTGCTTTCCTTCATGAACGTAAACCTAAAACAATAAAAGAAATGGAAGATTTCTGTTGCCAATACGTAACTGCGCACCCACACATAACCATGGGTAACTCTAAGGTGAAAGAAGGTTTACCAGTTGCTTCGGCAGCTCCGTATGGTCAAAACTTTGCTCGTAGATCCCAACAAAATTTTGATAGAAAGGGCAGCGGTAATTTCTGTCAAAATCATGGAAACCAATTTCATGGTGATTCTTCTTCGAAGAATTGGAGACAACCTGATAGTGGTCGTTACTATCACCCTAATAATTATAAGCATTTCAAAAGAGGATATGGTAATAGAGGTTATTCCTGCCGAAGACCTCAGAACCAAACAAATAGATGTTCGCATCAATGTGAACATGATAGTAATCGTGGAAACTGGAATTCGAACCAGTATAACAATTACAATAGAGACAATAATAACTGCAGAGATAATAATAACTCTGATAACTTCAGAGGTAATAATAGTCGGGGTAGATCTCAACACAAAAAAAAGAGATATCAGCAGGCTAATGCTGTACAACAGGAAACTGAGGGAGCCTGTAATCATGTTGTTGATAGTAAAAACTTTGACGCTGTCACTAGTTCTGCTTTTGACTTTGAGAGAGCAAACAAATGCCCCCAATGCAGTACTTTATTCGAACCGGGTACCATAACTACTTTGAGTTGTGGTCACCCACTTCCCGCTCTTCCTGCTGCTGTTGCGCATGACGGGAGGGGTTCTTTAATTCTACATAAGGGTCTTGTTAATGTCACATTTGGCGGCACTCTAGAAAAATATCCTACTGCTGTAATTCGCATTGCCACTCCTTTCTTTACTGGAGATGTGCATGCTTGTCTCTTACCTAATCCTATTGCGGACCTTATTATTGGTCGTATTCACGGAGTTAGGGAGTGTACCCCACAGCAGATTGCTGCTTGGGAAGATAATAACATGCAAGCTACAAATGCAGTAGTTACAAGAGCACAAGCTCTACAAACACCCGAAACTTCACTGAATAGTGATAATGAAGTTGATAGCCAAGATAGTCACTTAGTAATTACTCGTGACTCTTTCATAAAATTGCAAGAAGAAGATCCTTCTTTAAAAAAATTCTTCGTTCTTGCGAAGAAAGGTGATCCGAATCAGGATACAAATAGAAAATCTTGGATTGCAATGAGAAACGGCGTACTTGTACGTATGGTACAAGATTCGACTACGTCGGCACATTCGCAAATTCTTGTTCCCAAGAGCATGAGAGTCCAAATATTACAACATGCTCATGACTCGCAATGTGCTGGACATATGGGTTTTGCCCGTACGAAGTCGAGAGTCCTTGCGGCTTTCTTTTGGCCTTTTGTCAATAAGGACATTCGTATTTACTGCCGATCATGCAAGGTATGTCAGGAGGTCAAATCTAGAGGACCACGACATGCTGCGCCTATCCAGGCTGCTGACATTCCTATTCGGCCGTTTCAGAAAATGGCCATAGATATTATTGGCCCTTTTAAGGTCAAGTCGGCCAGAGGACATCAGTTTATCCTTACATGTGTCGATATGTGCACACGTTGGCCAGAGGCTATTCCTCTTAAGAGCATATCTACTACAGATATCGCAGATGCTCTTTGGTTGATATTTTCTCGCTTGGGGTTCCCCAGAGAAATATTGTCAGACCATGGCACTCAACTCATATCTGACACTATGTCACAGGTAATGTCTACCTTACATATTGAACGATCTCTCAGTAGTATCTACCATCCTATGTCTAATGGGTTAGTTGAGCGTCTGAATAGAACGCTCAAGACTTTGCTTGGTAAGATAACTGAAGATCATCCTCAAGATTGGGACAGGGTTTTACCCGCGGCTCTCTTTGCCTATAGAGAAGTCCCTAATGAACACACAGGATTTTCTGCCTTCGAACTTGTCTTTGGCGCGCGTCCACGCGGCCCTATGTCTTTATTACACGATCTCATCACTGCCGATGATATTAGCGATGAAACTCAATCCTCATATGAGTATGTCATTGCTCTTAGACAAAAGATCATTGAGGCATGTAAGCTAGCAACTGCTTCATCAGAAATTGCTAAAGAGAAGGCAAGGCAGTTTGCTAACAAGAATAGATGTCTACGACAACTTTGTCCAGGTGACAAAGCATTCGTCCTACTCCCCAGTAGGGAAAATAGACTTCTTATTGCATGGAAAGGTCCGTATGCAATAGTCTCTCGGATTTCCGATGTTGACTATGTGGTCGATATTGATGGAAAGCATAAAAACTTTCCACATAAACATGCTTTCGGAATTTCACGAACGTCCGGACTATTTTGCTGCCTATTTTCCAGGCAACGGATGATGCTCCTGCACCTCACGGTCATTATTCATCCCTGTCTGTCATTCAGGATGAGGAAGCTACCTTCTCTGATGTCAACCTTCCCCTTCCAGTGGTTCCATTACATTCTACGGAATCTTGGAAAAACGTTTCTGTTTCTCCTAATCTTTCTGGTGACGAACATCGACAAGTCTCGTCGATGTTACAAACATTTCAGGATGTTCTCACTGACATTCCTGGACACACAGATGTCATAGAACATGACATAATTCTTACCGACAATAATCCAATTAGGGTTAGGCCGTATCCTATTCCTATACACTTTCAGTCGCAAGTGGAAAAGGAATTGGATGAAATGATTCAATTAAATATAATTGAACCATCGACTTCACCATATTCTTCTTCCATGGTTATTGTCCGGAAGAAGGATAAGAACATACGAATTTGCGTTGATTATCGCAAATTGAATCAGGTCACAAAGTTCGACGCTGAACCGATGCCTTTGTTAGAAGATCTACTGATTAGACTTTCTAATTCTAGATTCTTCACTAAACTTGACTTGTCTAAAGGTTATTGGCAAGTGCCTTTAGCAGAGCATGCCAAACCTCTTACTGCTTTTTCTACACCTAGGGGTCTATTTCAATGGAATGTTATGCCTTTTGGTCTCATGAACGCCCCTGCCACTTTCGTTCGCATGATGCGTCGAATTCTGTCACATCGTTCGGATGTCATCGCATACTTAGATGACATCTGTCTCTTCAGTGATACCTGGGAAGATCACTATTTAGGGTTATATGACTTACTGTCCACTCTACGTGAGAATAATTTGACAGCAAAACCTTCTAAAGCTTTTGTTGGTTTTGGTGAAATCTCTTTCCTGGGTCATCGTGTTGGTCATGGTCTCTTGAAGACAGAAGACCACAATACTTCCAAAATACTGAACATCTCTGTTCCTAAAACGAAGAAACAAGTTAGGAGTCTCTTAGGTTTAATTCAATTTTATGGGAGATTTATTCCAAATTTATCTTCGATCATGGCACCTCTCTCAACATTGTTGAAGAAAGGTTCGCCTAATCTGGTCCGTTGGTCTGAAGAATGCCAATCTTCACTAGACCAAATCAAGAATATATTTTCTTCTCCTCCCATCTTAAGATTACCTACTCTTGATAGGACTTTTGTTCTTCGGAGTGATGCTTCATCCACTGGGATTGGAGCAGCACTGATGCAAGAATATGCAAATACTCTGCATCCTGTTATGTACATTTCTAGAAAACTAAATGCGGCAGAGAGGAACTACTCGGTTTTAGACCGTGAGTTGTTAGCGATGGTTTGGTCAATTCTAAAGCTACAAAGATTCCTCCTGGGCGCACATTTCATTCTAGAGACTGATCAGAAAGCTCTTACAGCTATTCAGACTAAGAATTTGAAGAGTTCGAGATCCACTCGATATGCTATAGCTCTTCAACCTTTTCACTTCACGGTACGAGCTATCCGTGGTGCGGATAATGTGATGGCTGACATTTTGTCTAGATGCCCACATGACTCCAACTAATACTTCTGTCCTATATTTCTATATATTACAGAGTCATAACACACCTATATTTCTACAATAGATTAGCACATCTGTACTTACTTTATATGTACACACTATCGTGCTTTGTTGTCATCTTCTTCTGTTCGTTTTTTAAAATGATAGAGGAGGACTGAGTAGTTAATATAAGGGCCGTTAGTTTACTAAACAGCCACAATTATTAATAATGTATTGTACCTTATGAAGCATATTAGTTATTAATTAGCATTATATTGCTTGTACTTTCTCAGAATGTCATTGTTGAGCTGAGGACTTACCTTACGAGTTCTAGATTGTGTACTTACCCTCGGAATACCAGAGCATATATCCTGGATCGTCATGTAGTTTAACTTTACTATGTACTTATGTCATTACATGTCAAAGAATGTACTATTTAAATTTTCCTATCAGATTTGTACATCCATTTTTAAAGACAATATTAGAGTATGCTGTTTAATGATGATTATAGTAACTTGCATACGTATATTGTGTTTACATGCTAACGTGATGTGTGTTGGTGACACCTCCCCGATGTGAATATTTTTTGAGACATATTTATTTTTCTGTTGAGGTATATCCTCACCAGACACTCTATAATTAGCCTATTGTTTGGCAATTTAATTAATTATCAGCGCATAATTCGTGCGTTTTGAGCCGCTTATCGCTTGCTCTTTGATATTGAAAAAAAAAATATGTTCCACATTTTTTTTTTATCGGGAGGAGGTGGTGATATGTTGCGTGATAAATTCTCGCAACATCGTTTTATTTCAATATCTGTTTTATAACGCAAGGGCAACAACTGCTTGAAATCTATAGTCACTTTTCTCGGTAAGCATTTGTCTTCTCGCGTTAGTATCGAATGCAGTTAACTTTTGAGCTGTGGTCATTTTTGCGCTGGACTGCGCATGACTTGTCTTGTTGTTTGGTCGATCGGTTTCCGCCCACCACTAGTGGGAGTGAGCGATTTGGAATGGCGAAAGAGATGCCTCGTTGAAGAGGGGATCTCCGCTATTTTTGTTCTGTCAGGGATGTGTAGTCCTCTTATGGATATTTCGTTTAGTCGAGATAATACCTCTAGTGTTTTCCCACATGTCGGGAGGCGTGATATTTCTGTGTATTTCATGAAAGCAAGGTAAATTGACTTTTTCATTAACTCTATCGATTTTGGGTCGTGAGCGATTTCGATTCATAGCCTGTCTCCGAAAGTCGTCGTCACGAGATGTTCTTTCCCAGCTCACATGTCGCTGCATTG
The DNA here is from genome assembly GCA_024509875.1 of Oreohelix idahoensis. Classification (NCBI taxonomy): domain Eukaryota; kingdom Metazoa; phylum Mollusca; class Gastropoda; order Stylommatophora; family Oreohelicidae; genus Oreohelix; species Oreohelix idahoensis. The sequence goes on along the minus strand of JAMPIV010003918.1, from coordinate 763,597 downwards.
TACTGCATCGGTTGATGCAGGTACCAAGGACCATTACTTGCTACTTTGTTAAATGAACTAGGTTTAGAAAACCTTTATTATCTAGAGGATATTCTTGAGGACATTATTTATACTTCGGCAGACGTGTCTGTCTTGCTGAAGTCAAACTAAGGAGAGTGAACTGATCTCATACATCTGGTTATCTCCTGGCTGTTATAGAAAAGGATGGAGTTTTCCACCTGACTACATTTACAGCACTATGAAATATAACATGCATCTGACTCATCATTGTAATGCTGTCTACCGTCTATTGCTGTATTGAATGTTGCTGTGATAATGACTGTTTGATGTGCCTACACATTTGCGTAACCATTTTGTCACTGTGGCGTCCACAATAAATAATGAAGAAAAACGTCAACGGCTGTTTCAAGACTCATTGACTTTATACGTCGTGAGTTTACTGACGTCCTATGTGGATTGCCCTGTTATTGTTGCATGAACATTGTTTTGACTGAACACATCTACACACTACACAAAACCAGACATGCGGATGCCATCCATCATCATATGGCATCACGCATCAGTATTGAGCCTTCTTTCTTGCTTAGCATAGGTCGTCCAGGTCTCGCTGCCATATAGGAGTGTGCTGGTGACGCAGGCATTATATACCGCAGCTTTGGTCTTCATTGTGAGTTTAGAGTTTCCCCAAACACGCGATGTGAGGCGGGCAAAGGTAGCTGCAGCTTTGCTAATGCGGCTGTCGAAATATGAAAACTGTGATACAAAAATTATGAAATGAAAGTGTGAGTGTTGTACTGCAAAAATTACGAAATATGAAAACTGTGATACCAAAATTAAGAAAAAAATGGAAATGTGAAAATTGTGATACCAAAAGTAAGAAATGACAGTGTGAATGTCGTGTCGCAAAAATTATGAAATTGAAAATAGACTAAAAAAAAACCTAACGTTAAGAAATATTTTGACACCGGTAAGAAATATTTAAATAAGTATTTGCCAGTTTATCTATTTAACAACAGGTTTGATCCTTTGCGCAGGCCTGGGAGAAAATTTTGGGACCCTCTTTGCTGCTTGAAAGAAAAGTTTTACTAAAGTTTGAAAATGGTAGGACAAAACATAGATACCCGTTTGATAACTGGAACAAACTTTTAGTTACATTCATGTAATGTACTACATTTCCGTGGTCGCCGAATGTTTGAACCGATTGGGAGACAGTATAAAACCTATCGCCAGATGTCGCCTGTATGAAAAAAAAGTGAAAACTTAAGTCGCGGGGATTCGAACACACGAACGAGGGAATGTTTCTTTTATAAATTTCTACTATTGCTCGATTGTGTTTTGAACTTGTGACGTGAACAGAAATTTACGCTCGATGTTTTGCGCGGGCCATTGATCTGGTTCCAAAACAAGGGAGGATAAAAGCACGCTCGTGTTGGGCTTTATTAAAAATGAGTGAAACTGGCCTCGGTATTGTTACAGATACAGACTACAACACTAAGGAGTATCTAATTGGCACCATAAGCTAGCCTGCCTGTGACGTATCTCTATACTTGCGTTCAATAAAACTGTCTATTTGGCCTTGTTCAGTGTTTGACATTTTTTTTTTATGTTGGTGAATACGGCTGTATGCGAGTCACTTACATACCACTAGATGGGTGAGTGGATTTATTACTCATAATATACTATAAATACTGAAGAAAACTACCACGTGACCCAGCGCCCGTCTCAATATGTAGTTACAATCAACCAACAACGGGTAATTCCCTGTCATATTTTACATCACAAGAATAGCTGTCTCCGACAATTACAAACGGCACCTCTCATCGTCTTATATTCTCATTACCTACACGCCAATACAACACAAAAACCAAAATCATCCCCACCACTCCTTAGTCATCTTCCTCTATAACATGTACTACTTTTTATATTTTCCTCTTTATTCTATAGCGGGCAGGAAAAAGGGAATTCACTTAGTAAGTGCTTATAAAAATTCCTTCTTCTCAAGTCAGGTAGCAACAGAGTTGTATGAAGGTTTTGGAACAAAGCGGTTGTTATATACATGAAAAAAGGGTAAAAGCACAACTTCTTCCAATAAAAAAAAATGTTAAAGCTACGTCTAAATCAGCTTGTTGTTGTTTGTAACAAGACTACAACACATCCACATAGATAACAACGCTCTGACGAGCGCACTTTTGAATAGTGTACCTATACCTAAACTTTCACGAAATACATAAAAAAATCTCCTGTTAATGCTTAAGAATACATTACCCCCACAATAATTGGTCAATCTACACAAGTCTGCGGTGTGACCTCTTTAAAAGTGACAGTGAAAAAATCATCATCTAAGCGCAACTGTAAGTTTTTACCGAGGCCAGCCTTTGTTACACGTGCGAAAATACTTTGGTGAGTCATATCTAAAGTTTCCTACCAAAATCGGCGGGCACAATTCTATCACCTCACGAGCACCTGTTATTGCTTAAGAATACACTACCTCCACAATAATTGATCAATCTACACAAGTCTGTGGTATGGTCTCTTTAACAGCGACAGTGAAATATCAACATATAATCGCTCCTGTAAAGATTATTTTTGATGTGTGAAGTTATGCGCACATGGGCATCCGCCCTCACTGATCTAATAAATATACATCTAGCGTATATTCAGCGGGATTTGCGCGGACCATCGATCCGAGTTTCTTACTAGTGAGGGTAAAACCTGAATCGTTTGTCAGAAATGTCAGGGTAGAACATTATACGAGAAGAGAACCCCTGGTTTGATTCGGGGAGCACGATAAATCTAGTACTAATTCGGTCAATAAACAACCACAACACCTTAGCCAAACACACGTTTTTGGTGATTCTCACTAAACTACAAGCGCGGGGCAGGAAAGAATGTACTAACCGCCATTATCGAACTAATATATTGCTATACCATAGACCATCACCTGGACATGTTTCAGACATGCCTGGACGCGTCGCACAAACATTTTTTTCATATCGACAATGCGTCAACAATCGATTAGTTTTTCAACTAAGCAACTCTCTGTTTTTACCGAGGCCAGCGTTTACTACACGTGTGAAAATACTTTGGTGAGTCATATCTGAAGATTATTACCAAAACCGGCATTACGTTAACTCGTCCTGAATTTGAACATTTGCTGGCTTTACAGGGTGAAAGCCTCGCCAAATTTGAGCGACTATAGTTACCAAACACGGATACCTGTCGTACTACTTGTCAATACCTACACACAAAAATACCAGACAAGACCAAAAACCAGACCACCCGTTCACGTACACAAATAACCACATGCACACATGCACACACACACACACTAACAACCACACATACACACACACGCACACACACATGTACACACACGAACACACACGCGCACTCAAAATAGCACACAACCACATGTACACACACGAACACACACGCGCACTTAAATAGGTAAGACTCTCACACTTCACTCCCACCTCTTGATGGTGGACCTAGTATAGGCAAGTCTCTTACCCTTCACTCCCACCTCTAGATGCTAGACCTATTATAGGAACGTCTCTAACACCTCGCTCCCACCTCTCGAGACTGGTCCTAGTCAAGTCTCTAACACTTCACTCCCACCTCTTCCTGTTAGCCTTAGTATAGTGACGTCTCTAACACCTCACTCCCACCTCTAAATGCTAGACCTGGTATAGAATCTAACACTCCCCTCCCACCTCTAGACACTAGAGCTAGTATAAACAAGGCTCTAACACCAACACACTACCAACACACAACGACACACCCGCAGTACAAAAAGACTCCCCTCGCTTCAAAAAACCCTCTTAGTAACCTAATCCAACATTATCGATTTTTATATTTTCCGTCATTATCGATTTTTTATATTTTATATATATATGTATATATGTATGTATATATGTATGTATATATGTCTAAATAGCACACGCAACAACACACACAAAATCTCCCCCTAACCTACAACCCACTATACATCGTCGCCCACGCCAGCGCAAAAAAGGCTCCACTCGCTTCAACAACCCTCTTAGTAAACTAAGCCAACATTACCGATTTTTTTATTTTTTTCTTTAACTCAGGTTTTCTATTAAAAGAGATCATTAACTATATACTTCTATCTAACACTTCACTCCTGAGTCATACACACAATATTCAGCTACACCCAAACACACACCCATGAGTCATCACCACCAGCCAAAAAAAAAACAATACCCGCTTCCTTAAAAAACCCCCTTAGTACCCTACTAATTATCGATTTTTTATATTTTCCGTCGTTATCGATTTTTTATATTTTTTACATATGTATGTATGTATATATATATATATATATATATATATATATATATATATATATATATATATATATATATATATATATATGTCTAAACAAACACACCCAACATCACACAAAAATCCCCCTAACCTAACCCCGCCCACTACATTACAACCATACATCGTCACCCACGCCACCACAAAAAGGTTCCACTCGCTTAAAAAAAAACCCTACTAATCCAATATTATAGATTTTTTTATATTTTCCGTCATTATCGATTTTTTATATTTTATATATATTGTATGTATATATGTATATATAAATACACAACACTTAACAACAACACGCCCGCCATTATCGAACTAATATATTACTATATAAAAGTCAGTCTAAATATATATGTCTAACTAAATATATGTCTAAATATATATATATATATATATATATATATATATATATATATATATATATATATATATATATATATATATATATATATATATATATATATATATGAATAACTAACTGTTGTCTACCTGATGTAATAAATATATATATCTAACTAAATATATATATATATATATATAAATATATATATCTACATCTATTTATATATATATATATATATATATATATATATATATATATGTGTGTGTGTGTGTATAACTAAATATTGTAATAAACCACGCATAACAACACACCCACCATTATCAAACTAATATATTACTATATAAAAGTCTGTCTAAATATATATGTCTAACTAAATATACGTCTATATATATATATATATATATATATATATATATATATATATATATATATATATATATATATATATATATATATATATATATATATATATATATATATATATATATATATATATATATGTATAACTACATATTGTAATAAACCACACATAACAACACGCCCGCCATTACCGAACTAATATATTACTATATAAAAGTCAGTCTAAATATATATGTCTAACTAAATATATATATATGTATATATATATATATATATATATATATATATATATATATATATATATATATATATATATATATATATATATATATATATATATATATATATATGTATATATGTCTAAACAAACACACCCAACATCACACAAAAATCCCCCTAACCTAACCCCGCCCACTACATTACAACCATACATCGCCACCACAAAAAGGTTCCACTCGCTAAAAAAAAAACCCTACTAATCCAATATTATAGATTTTTTTATATTTTCCGTCATTATCGATTTTTTATGTTTTATATATATTGTATGTATATATGTATATATAAATACACAACACTTAACAACAACACGCCCGCCATTATCGAACTAATATATTACTATATAAAAGTCAGTCTAAATATATATGTCTAACTAAATATATGTCTAAATATATATATATATATATATATATATATATATATATATATATATATATATCTATATATATATATATATATATATATATATATATATATATATATATATAAAACTAAATATTGTAATAAACCACACATAACAACACGCCCGCCATTATCGAACTAATATATTAATATATAAAAGTCACTCTAAATATATATGTCTAACTAAATATAAATATATATGTATAACTAAATATTGTAATAAACCACACATAACAATACGCCCGCCATTATCGAACTTTTCAATTGTACAATCTAAATGTATGATAATGTTATTGTATACGAATCTTACCAATGTATAATTTTATTTGAAAAATAAAATATATTAACTAAATTCTTTGTTACCTATCTATAACTGTTGTATCTCTAAATATCGTCTAACTGTTGTAAATATATATCGTATAACTGTTGTCGCAATATTGTAACATAAACATCGTCTTCCTATTGTCTAAATATATCGCCTTCCTATTCTAAATATTGTCTGTAAACAACACCATTATCGAACTAATATATCTCTATATAAAAGTCACGCGCCGCCACAGCGCGCTGCCACATTTTACTTATATAAAAAGTCACGTGCAACCTGCGTGCCGCCACATTTTCCTTATATAAAAAGTCACGCGCCGTCACAGCGCTCCACCTGCAGGCGCTCCACCTGCAGAAATCGATCGAGTTTTTTGCTATATAAAAGTCACGCCCCACCACAGCGCGCCACCACAATACAACCAGTAGCGTACATGGTATACTACTGTCGGGTTGGCAATCTCATCATATAAAACAAAGTGCCACAGAAGCAACTGTTGTAACAGTATGTGACTGTTTGGTGCAGGCTTCCTGTAAGGGGACCAGCTGCACTTATGGTCCCATGCTCAGTAAGCAACGCAAAATAAAGTAAGCATAACGATGAATACATGTATAAATTGCTCAACTGTTCCACAGTTCTCCGTCAAGTTGATTGTGGTCGGCCTCTCTTTCGCTTTCATTCAGGGGTCCATAGCATGGCTGTTGTCACGGGATTTGCTTCCGCTTTGCTGTGCAGTAGTGGTCCACCAGTGGCCAAAACTCAAGAGTATCTAAAATGGGTCTTCAAAGGTGTCTACCTTCGCACAAGATTACTCTTGGCAGAGTTATAGATAGAAGGATAATGATGCTTCACATTATTCACAAGAGTGTTCACAAGATAATTCAGAAGTCAAGAACAATGCTGCTTAGGGCAGAGCATTATTAACTTATCTGATCCGGCACATGTTGTGAAGTTTTAAGCAATAGTGTGGCTTGTTCGAGCCCCCAGCTGGATTAATCCAGCGAAATTCCTGTTATAAGTATTTTTGGCTCTATGGCTGTAACTATATGTATATGTAAAGTAAAGATTTTAGATCACACATGCGCTCTCTTATCTATAAGAACTGAATCAACCATGAATTTGTAAAATAACATATAACACATTTAGTAATCAATTAGTCTTTAACAAATTTAAATAAATTTGATGAAAGTGACTTTTGAGGTTTTTTAAAATTGTCTTCACGGAGAATTAATTGGGGACTGATGATTATTGCCCGTTTGCTTGCGCCTGTTACAACAAAACTTACCTGGCTGAGTACTGCAATGGGTCATTGTCAGGTTTTGTGTGATGAGGACTCTTCTTTAGAGGCGTTTAGATGAATTTCACTTCTAATGTCAAGATGCGTGTCTTCACAGCGTGTCCACTGTAAGTAGGTGGTGTCGAACCAAGCTTCTTGAATCACACGATAGTGGCGAAGAGTCTTACTTCAGACTGGTCTGGTACTAAGAACCGTCTTGTAGCTTCGAACCACGAACTTTAGGAAAAATAAAAGAGAAAATGCCTCTGATAAGTACATTTGTGGGCTGCAGATTAACAGGCGCATTGTCTCGCTGTCCACCCACCAATGATAGCCTCTCTGAATAATTATTCTCCCTGGGTATACATAGGATGACCAAGGGAATGTGATTAGAAATCATCGTTATTCTTCTGGTTACTTAAATGGCGAAAATGTGTCTGGATAGCGCGAGTGCAATGATTCGCCTGAACTAACATTATAAAAGTACACATATCTCACAAATAATACTATACTCCCTAGGCCCAGGTGAGGTAATCATCTCACTGATCCATTCGGAGTCTGGAGTCGCTTCTGCTTTTGCTTTCCTGAGCAAACTAGCATAAAACAAACACCAGTGCTTGCTTTAGTGGTTTATGAACATACTATTTTCATATGTTGAGGTTGCCAGCCTCCTATGACTTGTATAACCACTTAGCAAGTAATATGTCACGTTCACTTTGTAAAATATATGTTCACAACTTACCCCAAAAGGGATATACAATCTCGTGGCACAGTAGAATGGACACAGCAACGTTGATTTGATGCTACGAACACTCGGTTTGGGGTAGTTTCAGAATCCTTCTTATGACTTGTGTTTTCTGATTCCTTAAGTTTTCAGTCTTTGTATTTAAAATTGCGGGTTCTCTTTTAAGTTATAAAGACGCCAAGATACTTCGATCTGTCACTAGTTTTTTTAATTTTGGAATTCTTTGCCCGACCCTTCTCTCTGGCTACTGGGAGTTATTACTTGACCTGTGTTGAAAATGCAGTATGATTTGTGTCTCCGACTTCGCTAGATTATATTTTCATTTCTCAGTCCCAGTCCCAGATTGGTATTTTTCGAGAAACGTGGCAATGAGGGCTAAAGTTTATGTTAGCCTCTCGATTTAGACCAATCCTGTCTCTTTAGAACTTCGTGAGTCGGGGTGTTAAATCATTACTATCCCCTGCGTGTTTTAAAATATCAGTTTTAAAATTTAAGCTCGTGACCTCTTTCAAATATGGAAGTAATACTTCTGATTGCATTTGTGCAAACTCCCAAACACATCGGTGAACTTATTTCCTGCCTTATACCTTTCCCAACATAATCTTCCCAGACGGGTTATCTGTATTATTGATACAGAGATGGGTCATCGAAAGCAATTACATATTATCTCCTGTGTTTACGTACATCTCCCAGACGGATTTCCCAGACTGACAATCTGGCTTTCTCGCCGTCGATCGTACGACACCACCTTGTGTCAGCAATGACCGTTTCTATCAAGGGTGGCTAGATGACTTAAGCGATAGAAGTATTATCCGCTGACCTGTCTAATTAGCCTTGTAATAATACGATTCTAATGTCATCAAGGCATGTAAGGAGAGAACAAGAAAGTATTCAGTGGGGTACTGGAAGATGAGACAGGTCTATATTTCAGAGCTGGCATTTGCTGATGATGTTGCCCTGATTGCTAAATCAGAGGCACATCTCCAATCCAACCTGCAAGTCTGGAAGGAAGAGCTGGAGAAGAGAGGGATGGTCATAAGCAGCTCTAAAACAAAATCCATGGTGATATCACGAGAAGAAAGAAAACGTCAGATTAAGCTGGGAGAACAGGTCCTGGAGCAGGTCGACCACTTTAAATACCTCGGAGCTATTATAGACCGAAAGGGAGGCATCAAAGAAGAGTTGGCCACTCGAAAAGCAGCAGCTGGGAGACTTTTTCAGGCCATAAATCGAGGATTCCTCAGCAAGAGAGAGGTTGGTAAGAAAACGAAGATGGCTGTATACCGCTCCACCTATGTCCCAGTCTTGACATACGGATGCGAGTCATGGGCAATGACTACAACCCATAAAAGCCAGATCCAAACCTCAGAAATGAGGTATCTGAGGAAGGTGGTTGAAGTAACAAGAAGAGACATGGTACGCAACCAGACGATACGTCAAGGCCTTAAATCCTACCCCCTGCAGACCCAAGTAGAACAGTCCCAATTAAGATGGTTTGGCCATGTCTGCAGAATGGGAGAAGATCGGATACCACGACAAGCATGGGAAACAGAGCCAAGGATCCAGACCCCGAGGACGACCCAGAGTCCGCTGGGAGGACAACATTAGACAATCTTTGAAGGATCGAGGACTAGAATGGAACCAGGCCAGGAGGAAGACAGCCGATAGGATAGTCTGGCGCTCTCTCTTCCAAACCTCTACACCTCACGGTAGAAGGGGAACGACTAAGTAAGTAAGTAAGTATAATACGATTCACATGGTGAAACGTAAACAAGTCTGCGAGTGCATAGGCAAGAATGTAGGTGCATAAAATATGCCAAATAATAGGACGATGAGTGTGAAAAATGAAGAAATAAATCGGTAATGCAGAAGAGAACGACGAATCTAGAAGGACGTGCGCAAATATCGTCATAGCTGTTCTTGTGAAGGCGTCAGGTTCTCTTCTGAGGACGTGGCCAACCCAATTATAGCGCCTGCCAGCTATGATGGTGCGCATATCCTCTTGCCTAGCCATAGCCCTTACCCTGTAATACCGTGTCTCTTAAATTAGATTTAAGACCGTATTGATCTGTGCTGCTAAATTGTTCTCTGGTTATATAGACATCTGGCCGAAATCGGAAAAAAGTCCTTTTGTATTTAATTTGAACCGAAAAAACGTCCCCTGATATAAATTCAAAAAGCAAAATCTAACTCAGTAAGTTATGAAAATAAAAATCCCCAATGCCACTCTTATTAGTCATGTTTTTAGAAAAGGATATGCATTTAAGGGAAGAAAAAGAAATACCTGTGTTTGAGAGGTCAAGATACAGATGACATAATACAAATTAAATACGAAAATAAAAATCTGAGTTTGAGAGCTTAAGATAATCTTTAACAAACTGAAAACAGTGCTCCAGTTATACGTAATCCTAAAGAACCTCCATTTTGTTCAACAGTACTGAATATTAACTTTTAAGGACGCTTTCTAATCCTTGGGAATTTATTTCATGAACATTTGACTGGCCTAATATTTCATGAACCAAACACTAGAGGGTGTTTCTTGTATTATAATCATTATCATCTTCATCTCTGACCTAGCCCAAGAAGATGTTTCCTGTATTATAATCATTATCATCATCATCTCTGACCTAGCCCAAGAAGATGTTTCTTGTATTATAATTATTATCATCATTATCTCTGACCTAGCCCAGGTAGATGTTTCTTGTATTATAATCATTATCATCTTCATCTCTGAATTCACTCAGAACGGAGCGTGGAACCGTAGGAAGCCTGCAGCAAAGCATATGCTCCTGCCGTGTTGATTTCTTCAGCAATTTGCTTTACATAATGAGGTTGCTAGCCCATGCACAACCCTGATATTAGCCGTCTTTTACGACACGCATCAGTAGTCTTGTTCTTTCTTTTAATCTCCTCCGAGATCCTCGGGCAACTACAGGGGGCTGTTTGTTGTGTGACAAACTAGTAATATGGGCAATGATATAAGGCCCAGAGACTTGAATATAGCTAGCTATAAATACCTGCACTTTTAATAATACCAGTAAGCATGCGTGACACAAACAACAATAAAGCACACAATCAGCAACTGCTTCATCACTTTGTTTGAAACTACCAACCAGCTGCCAGCTATGCATCTCATATCGGATGCAATGGATCTAAGTGTGACGAGTAATGGAATAAGAGTCTTCAGTATAATCTGACAGCTTATTGCAACTTATAGCTGCCCTCTGATTTGCTAGCTAAACAGGCATATACAAACTGTCTATTTCTGCAACGTACCATTTTGTCCCACCTCTTTGTTTTTAACACGAGCTAACGCAATGTTTACAAACTGCGTGACCTGTCAGTCATAACAGGGAAACAAATCAGACTGTGTTTATCTCGTCCGCTCACGCGAGCATCTGTCAATCATAATAGTTCTCAGACAGGCAAGCACGTGGGAGAGACAAAAACACAGACCCTTTTGAAGTTTCATACTCAGGGGAAGTTAGAAACCCTTGGTGTTGCTGTCATTTTCGACGGAGTCATCTGTCAAGTTATTTGCTTATGTTTGTATCATAAGTATAATTGTGTCTTTACCTGCGATGTCAGGTTGATTAGGGGTTGTCTTCCCTTGTTTATTCATTCATTGTGTTTGACCTTTAGGGTCAGAGGTTGACAGTTCGGCGTGGGCCTATGGGAAGGTTTTTTAAGCGGGAGTGAGATATACTTCCGGGAAGCCGGGAGGTCCTGTTTTTCTGAAGGGACCAAGAGTCCATTGTTTTTCGGGGAGAATCTTCGAAGTAACTGCTATGGCAGTTTTCCCCAGTGAATCTCTGTGCGTCGGGATGACGACAGAATTCCTTGTGTAGTTCTGAGGATTCATTTACCAGGTAATACCGACCTTTATGCATTATTACGCTTTTCGGTGGCAGAACATGTAAAGGATTACCTAGGGTGAACAGCAGCTCACTGATCCGCCATTTCAGAACTTATATATTTGTGCTCGAGGTAGCCATCCAAGACTGTTAGTCTTATATTGTCCAGAAATCCAGTGACGAAGATATATTGTGGGAGCCGCAGATTGGCGGAACTTCTATCTACAATAAGTATTACTGCAGGGTTGGTGATAACCTATTTAACAGAAGTACACGGCCGACGTTAGGACGAGGCCTGTGCTTCCGGCTATTATACTACAGCCTGATATGTGCAATTGGCAGGGAGTGCCAAGTTGCACCTGTGTGTCAAGGTAACTAAGGCATCTGACGCGTTTAGTCAGAGACGCCAAGGGCGACGCTACGAACTGTCATTATTGAAGAACTTTGCTATTGACCATGCACGTCTATTCTGATGTTTACCTTTTTGAATGCCAAATGTATACCTATCGATGTCAGGTCAGCATGACCTTGTTACACTGACTGTTCCTGTTGATATTATGTGTGTTCCCGTCAATAAATGTCTTGAAACATGCCTGCAGTGTCAAAGCATCCTTGATTACTGCATGTGAGAGTATGGGTTGCAGGATCTACATCTATACGAGCCTAAACACATTCGCGTCTTCATTCGCACCCACACTCAACTCATCATACGCTCGCACTACACATCTAACAACATGTAAACTGTCTTGGGCCAGTGATCACCTCAACAAGAAGAAAAAGACAGTTACATTTCTGGTGGACCAGTTACGTGGGCTCTTATGATACATTTCTTGTCGCCAATGTGGCCTAGAAACTTACATTTCTGATGGACCAGACCTGTGGGTTTAAAAAGAACAGAGCGAGCATTTGACATTATTGTTGACATTTATGGATCCAGAAATTTACATTCCTAGTTGGCTCTTACATGTATGATGTCTCCAGTTTTGTCGAGAAAGTTACAAGAAGGACAAGTACACATTACACTTGCAAGTTTTGGCTACAACAGGACAGATATAGGTCATCAACGGTTGACACAAATAAACAGTACGAGCATTTATATTATAATGCTACATAAAGCATAACAAGACAAGTACTGAAGTGAACTACTAGGCATTTGCTACGTGGACCATAACTGCATAGAAGGCGGGTTCCTATTGTAAACAGTACTGCGGGTTGTTACACGTTTCATTCAACAACAGACTTTTCTAGGTCAGAGCATTCAAGCTACATTGTTGGAGGTCAAGTGTCTGTAAACAGTACGTGAAATTGTAAACATTCAATGTGCAAGCCCTAATTTGAGAAGGTCATAGTAACTTTGGTTCGTGAATACCACTTTATGTTACAGTGGATTTGACGTTCAGTGCGCGTTTGACATTTCGTTTCTGTGTTTGCAAGGAGCAAGAAATTTATTTTAGTTTCAGCTGTGACTGAACTTGTTCTGCAACACATTGAAATTGATTGCTATATGTTTATGTCACTTCTACTGTTTTGTGTATTTTTCTGCGGGTTTTTCGGTTGGTGGGTCTTACGGTAAATATGCCACTTGATCGAGGCTTACTGTAAGCGGTCTGTAGGTGCAAATTTTCTTAATTTGGAAATTTGCTAGTGACAATTGGTCGCTATTGATGTTAGCTGTGATGTGATTGTACTTAACGTTGTTTTTGTAATATTTTGTCTGTTTTTCAGTTTTGATTGTCGATTTGTTTTGTTTGTATTCTGTAGGTCTCTCCTTTCTTGTGTATTTCTCTACACATTTTTGGTTAAAACAGTGTTGCCATTTGTATTGTTTTGTATTTTTGTCTTTGTATTTTTTTTTGGTTGTACTACATTACTGTCATGCACAGTCTACATACACATACTTGGTCATGTTTTGATATTATTGATAAGGTAGACTCTTCATATAGAGTTTGTTAAATAATATTATATAAGATATTTATACAAGTTCTTTGATAAAAGACTTGTTATCTACAAAGATTGAGACAGTAAAATAAAGTGAAGTGAGTATACAAGTCTAGCATTTCAGACTTGTCTCCCATTGAAGTGGGATAAGGTAATTTATTTAATTTTTTTTCAGGTTTCTGATCTCATTAGACAGAATGTCTACATTGGATTTCTTCATCCAGCAAGGGTTGACCCTTGGTAAGTCTGGTAAAGAATTGGAAGAATATTCATCTGCTCAATTCGCCATTGCATTAAAGTCAGAAGAAAAGAAACAAAAAGAGGAAATTAAATTGAAAGCAGAAGCTGAACTAAAGAAGCTAGAAGCTGAGAATAGAAGATTAGAACTTGAAGAAAGAAGGTATCAAAGAGAGGCTGAGGAGAGAAAAGCTCAAGCTGCTGCTGAGGAGAGGAAAGCTCAAGCTGCAGCTGATGAAAGAAAATTCCAGATGGAAATGGAAGACAAAAAACTTCAAGCTGCTGCAGAGGAAAAAAAAACTTCAAGCTGCTGCAGAGGAAAAAAAACTTCAAGCTGCTGCTGAGGCTGAAATTAGAAAAATGGAACATGAGGAAAGAAAACAGAAGATGGAACTTGATGAAAAACTCGCAATTTTGGAGTTAGAGAAATTGAAATTGGCGAGTACGGGTGCTCAGCAAACAACTTCGAGTACGACAAAGGAGTTTGTTAGTAGGATTAAATTGCCTCATTTCAATCCTTTAAAGGATGACGTAGCAGATTATCTAGATAGATTCCAATTTTTGTGCGATACGCATAACATAAAAAAGGAAAAATATGTTGAACAACTGATGCCATTTTTTACAGGTGACACAGTGACTGCTCTTATGACAATAGACGAACATGAGAGGACTAATTATGATGTTGTCAGGGCAGCATTACTAAAGAAATACCAATTAAAACAAGAAGACTATCGTCTTCGTTTTAGGACAATGTTGCCAGAAAATGGAGTAGATTTCTCTGATTTTGTTACAAAGATACGTCGTACATTTACACGATGGGTTGAGTTGTCTCAGATTGAGAAAACATATGAAGGTCTAATGGACTTATTATTGCGAGATAAGGTTTTGTCATCTGTTAATGATTCTTTTCTTGCATTCCTTCATGAGCGTAAGCCTAAAAACTTAAAAGAAATGGAGGAATACTGTTGTCAGTATGCCACAGCACATCCCCATGCTACAGTTAGCAATTCTAAAGTGAAAGAAGGGTTGCCAGCTGCTTCGGCAACACCATATGGCCCTAATTTCAGAAAAAAATTTCAGGGTGCTCAACAAAATTGGAATAGGGGAAGTAATCAAAATTACACTCAGAAGCGGAGTAATCCAACACATGATGGTTCTTCGTCTATGCAGTGGAGACAAGATGGTAGTTCTCGTAATTTTAGTGGTAATAATTTGAGACACTTTCGTAAAGGCTATCCAAATAATAACTATTCAAATTTTCGAGGTAATCATTCTCGACGTCAAGATTATGACGATGGTGAATTTAGAAACCGGGATTCAAACCGGAATGATGATTACAATAGGCAATATGATAACAATTACAGGGGAAATGATAGTCGAAATAATTACAGGGGAAATGATAATCGAGGTAGACCTAGGTTTAACAAAAAAAGACCTTACCAACAGGCAAACTCTGCGCAACAAGAGTTTGATGGAGTCTGTAATACAGTAAATGATAGTGGTAACTCTAGGGCTATCACTGGTTGTGCTTTCGATTTTGGGAGAGCAACTGAATGCCCCCAATGCTTAACATTGTTTGACTCATCAACTGTATCTACGCTAAGTTGTGGTCACCCTCTTCCTGCTCTACCTGCTACAGTTGCGCATGATGGGAGAGGATCTCTCATCTTACATAAAGGTCTAATAAATGATAGGCTAGTCTCAGTACTTTTCGATTCGGGATGTACTACCGTCGGGGTTAAGGAGTCTCTGATAGATCCTTGCTGTGCCACGGGAAAAACAATCAAATGTGTTACATTTGGTGGTACTATGGAAAGCTATCCTACTGCTATTATTAGGATTGACACTCCTTTCTTCACAGGAGATGTCCATGCATGTCTTCTTCCTAATCCTATTGCGGATCTTATAATCGGTCGTATTCATGGGGTTAAGGAATGCACCCCGCAACAAATTTCTAGTTGGGAAAAAAAAACATTCAAACGGTCAATGCAGTGGTGACAAGAGCTCAAGCTCTTAATCCCCCAACTTCATCTGATAATAGTAATGAAGTTGATAGCCAAGACGAGCACTTGGTGATTTCCCATGACTCGTTTGTTAAACGTCAAGAAGAGGATCCTTCTTTGAAGAAATACTTCCTTCTTGCAAAGAAAGGGGAACCCAATCAAAATACGAATCACAAATCGTATATCACTATGAAGAATGGTATATTGGTACGAATGGTACAACACTCGGACAAGTCTATGCACTCGCAAATTCTTGTGCCTAAGTGTATGAGAGCCTTAATTCTTCGGCATGCACACGATTCTCAGTGTGCGGGACACATGGGTTTTTCCAGAACTAAAACTAGAGTCCTTGCGTCATTCTTTTGGCCATTCGTGAATAAAGACATCCGAATTTATTGCCGATCTTGCAAAATTTGTCAAGAGGTCAAGTCTAGGGGTCCGAGACATGCTGCTCCTATTCAGGCTGCAGATATTCCGATTCGGCCGTTTCAGAAAATGGCTATAGACATCATTGGTCCGTTCAAAATTAAGTCAGCCAGGGACACCAATTTATCCTCACTTGCGTGGACATGTGCACGCGTTGGCCAGAGGCTATTCCTCTGAAGAGCATATCAACTGTCGATATCGCTGATGCTCTTTGGCTCGTATTTTCTCGTCTGGGATTCCCCGGAGAAATACTGTCGGATCACGGCACTCAGTTAATTTCGGACGTTATGTCTCAGGTAATGGCTACGCTAGACATTAAAAGGTCTCTCAGTAGTATTTATCATCCAATGTCCAATGGATTGGTAGAACGTCTTAACAGGACACTAAAGAACTTACTTGGCAAGATAACGGAGGATCATCCTGAAGATTGGGACAGGGTTTTACCTGCAGTCCTCTTTGCCTATAGAGAGGTTCCCAACGAGCATACAGGGTTTTCTCCTTTCGAACTTGTCTTTGGCGCGCAACCGCGCGGGCCAATGTCCTTGTTACACGATTTGATAACTTCCGATAATATCGACGATGATACACAATCGTCATATGAATATGTTATAGCTCTTAGAGAAAAGATTATCGAATCGTGCAGGTTAGCAACTTCATCTTCCGAATTTGCGAAAGAAAAAGCTAGGCGATTTGCTAATAAGAAAAGACGCCTACGTCAACTTTGTCCTGGAGACAAAGCATATGTCTTACTGCCCTCAAGAGAGAATAGACTTCTCATTTCTTGGAAGGGTCCATACACTATAGTCTCGAAAATTTCTGATGTCGACTATATTGTCGATGTGGATGGAAGGCATAAAACCTTCCATATAAATATGTTAACAGAGTTTATTGAACGTCCAGACTATTTACAGCCTATTTTCCAGGCGACGGACGACTCTCCAGTTCAACATGGTCACATCTCATCCCTGTCCGTTATACAGGATGAGGAAACTATTTTTTCTGACGTGAACTTACCTCTTCCTACGATTCCACTTATTTCAACGGAATCGTGGAGAGACGTTACAGTCTCTTCTAACTTGTCTTTTGAGGAACAACGTCAAGTATCCTCTACGTTACAATCATATCAGGATGTCCTTACCGACATTCCTGGACACACAGATGTCATAGAACATGACATCATACTTACTGATCGTAATCCGATCAGAGTAAGACCATACCCAATACCTATTCATTTTCAAGCACAAGTCGAGAAAGAATTGGATGAAATGATTCAACTACAAATAATTGAACCATCCACTTCAGCTTATTCTTCGTCGATAGTTATTGTTCGAAAGAAAGACAATAACATACGTCTTTGCGTTGATTATCGCAAATTAAATCAAGTTACGAAGTTCGATGCTGAACCTATGCCGTTATTAGATGATCTACTTATTAGACTTTCTAAAGCTAAATTCTTTACTAAACTAGACTTGTCGAAAGGTTATTGGCAAGTCCCATTGACGGAACACGCCAAACCTCTCTCTGCTTTTTCGACACCTAGGGGTCTGTTTCAATGGAATTTTATGCCTTTCGGGCTTATGAACGCCCCAGCGACTTTCGTGCGCATGATGCGACGAATTCTATCAGATCGTGCAGATGTCATTGCATATTTAGACGACATCTGTCTTTTCAGCGATACTTGGGAAGAACACTATGTGGGTCTGAAGGAATTGCTATCTACTCTACGTGAGCATAGTTTGACTGCTAAACCCTCTAAAGCTTTTGTTGGGTTTAGTGAAATTTCCTTCCTAGGTCATCGAGTTGGTCATGGTCTGTTGAAGACAGAGGACCAAAACATTTCAAAGATATTAAATATCTCGGTTCCGAAGACAAAAAAGCAAGTGCGTAGTCTCTTGGGATTGATACAATTCTATGGAAGATTCATTGAGAATCTGTCCTCCATTATGGCACCACTTTCAACGTTATTGAAAAAAGGTTCTCCTAATATGGTGCGTTGGTCCCAAGAATGCCAATCTTCATTGGATCAGGTTAAGAATTTGTTCTCATCTCATCCTATCTTAAGACTACCGACGATTGATAAGACTTTTGTCCTTCGTAGTGATGCCTCTTCCACTGGCATTGGAGCGGCACTAATGCAGGAATATTCAGGAACTCTGCATCCTGTAATGTATATTTCTAGGAAGCTGAATGCGGCAGAAAGGAATTACTCGGTTTTGGACCGTGAATTGTTAGCTATGGTTTGGTCCATTCTTAAGCTACAAAGGTTCCTTCTGGGCGCGCATTTCTTTATGGAAACCGACCAAAAAGCTCTTACGGCTATGCAAAGTAAGGATTTGAAGAGCTCGAGATCTACTCGTTATGCTATTGCTCTTCAGCCTTTCCATTTCACGGTGCGAGCTATCCGTGGTTCGGATAATGTGATGGCGGACATATTGTCTAGATGCCCACATGATTCCAGTTAAATCTTGTGTCCTAGTTTTTCCTGATATATTTTCAGACTTAGGTCTGTCCTTAATATCATAATATGTTGTAATACAAATGTATTTGGATGATGTTTAGATAATTTAACAAATTTCATTTTGTCCATCCATCAGTGATATGTTGCTAAAATAGCATTGACATTTGTATATTGCTATGATTATATTATTTAGTAATGTTTGATATATGATTGGTATTGCCAGCAACTTAGGTTTCTTGAATGGTATCCCTTAGTTTGTTTGGCTTAAAGGAAATATTTTCTCCTATGTTGGGAGATGATTTGTACCCTCTTCTATTGTACCTGATATTAGGTTCATTGTTTGCATGAGCACAGAAGTGATACTGGTGCTATCTTGCTCATGAACATATTAAAAAAAAAAAATTGCATTTTTTTTTTTTACAGGGGGGTGGTAGTAATGTTGCTGTCATTTTCGACGGAGTCATCTGTCAAGTTATTTGCTTATGTTTGTATCATAAGTATAATTGTGTCTTTACCTGCGATGTCAGGTTGATTAGGGGTTGTCTTCCCTTGTTTATTCATTCATTGTGTTTGACCTTTAGGGTCAGAGGTTGACAGTTCGGCGTGGGCCTATGGGAAGGTTTTTTTAAGCGGGAGTGAGATATACTTCCGGGAAGCCGGGAGGTCCTGTTTTTCTGAAGGGACCAAGAGTCCATTGTTTTTCGGGGAGAATCTTCGAAGTAACTGCTATGGCAGTTTTCCCCAGTGAATCTCTGTGCGTCGGGATGACGACAGAATTCCTTGTGTAGTTCTGAGGATTCATTTACCAGGTAATACCGACCTTTATGCATTATTACGCTTTTCGGTGGCAGAACATGTAAAGGATTACCTAGGGTGAACAGCAGCTCACTGATCCGCCATTTCAGAACTTATATATTTGTGCTCGAGGTAGCCATCCAAGACTGTTAGTCTTATATTGTCCAGAAATCCAGTGACGAAGATATATTGTGGGAGCCGCAGATTGGCGGAACTTCTATCTACAATAAGTATTACTGCAGGGTTGGTGATAACCTATTTAACAGAAGTACACGGCCGACGTTAGGACGAGGCCTGTGCTTCCGGCTATTATACTACAGCCTGATATGTGCAATTGGCAGGGAGTGCCAAGTTGCACCTGTGTGTCAAGGTAACTAAGGCATCTGACGCGTTTAGTCAGAGACGCCAAGGGCGACGCTACGAACTGTCATTATTGAAGAACTTTGCTATTGACCATGCACGTCTATTCTGATGTTTACCTTTTTGAATGCCAAATGTATACCTATCGATGTCAGGTCAGCATGACCTTGTTACACTGACTGTTCCTGTTGATATTATGTGTGTTCCCGTCAATAAATGTCTTGAAACATGCCTGCAGTGTCAAAGCATCCTTGATTACTGCATGTGAGAGTATGGGTTGCAGGATCTACATCTATACGAGCCTAAACACATTCGCGTCTTCATTCGCACCCACACTCAACTCATCATACGCTCGCACTACACATCTAACAACATGTAAACTGTCTTGGGCCAGTGATCACCTCAACAAGAAGAAAAAGACAGTTACACTTGGTTTCTTTGATCTTCAGAAGCGGGCATTCTTACAGAGAAAACCCGCTAGTCAAACAGAAAGTCTTTTGATGCCGGTCGAAAACACCCTACGAGAAACCTCATCGACCGACCGTAAGTCTCTTATCTTGATACGCATAGCTTCTGAATTTTGGGTCTCACCGGGACGCGAAATTAACAACATTAGAGATCAGAGAAATTCAATATTATATATACTGTCGTTTTCTTAACCCCGTTGTCAGTTGTCAGTCGGAATTTTAAATAGTCTAGCGCAGTCCTAGAACCAGTCTTTCTTGTTGGAATTTTGTGTACTAGTGTTCTTGGAGATTTCATTTCTGAATTTTCTGGTAAAAAGATAATAGTGCTAATGATTTAAGAAGTGATAGCTTTTAACTTTTCTTCTTCACTTAGATTTTTCTCGCTAGTCAAACGAGTGAAATAAAGTAACGGGTAGCGAATTCCTACCAGATATTCTATAAAAATGTTAAATCACGCCACCCGCATACCATAGACCGTAATTATGTTACCAAGATAGGCAGACGTGACAGGAGAGAGATAAACCCGATGGTTTAGCTGACTGGACGTATAGGCAGTAAAGCGACTGATAGTGAAGGATAGAATACATCGTTATATTTCATGGTGCATATTTGTTATAGTGTCTATTATTTTAATACCATACGACGAAATAACAGAAGCCGAAAATTTAATAGCTATTTAATGACAAGCGATCATAGTTTAGGTAGCGCGTATGGAGAGATTAAATAATAATTAACATTGTACGCTGAACGCCGGATCGAGCAGGGGCTAGCGAAATAACATAATTCAGTCCGACCGAACTCAGCGCCAGCGTTGTCTGCAAACTTAAAGGCGTAAGAAAACACAGTGTGCTTTTTAAATTTAATCAGGACTGACGGAGTGGAGAAGAGATCGTCTACCAAGGGATATTACAGACCTACAATACCAGGCACTTAGGTAAGAGTGTGAGTGTGGCCACTGCTTGAAAATGTGTGCGAGTATATTTTTTCTTGTTTGCGGGAAAACTATCCATATATCTGATTTGTTTAAAAGTTTGTTTTTTTACTGGGTCTCATAGAGTACCACTACTGTTCATTCTGTAATATAGTGCTAACCTTCAACCTTTGAGTTAATAATTATTAGGGTTTTTTTCTCCATTCAGGGAGGGTGCACTTTTTCAGCTTTATTTCATATGCATGTAAATGACTCTTTGATCTTTTCCTTTAGATATTTTGATGTGGTCGAGTTTTAATGATAATAAACTACAAGGAAACTTACCTTTGTGTGTTGGTCAGACCCATACCCATTTAGCCGTAGTTTTTTCATGTTTGTGTGTCTTGTTGTCACATAGCTGTGTGTGTGTGTAGAGAAACTTATCTATTCTGGATAGGGAGGTAAAAGCTGTCTTGCAACAAAGTATAGTCGTACGGATAGGCTGGAGGAGACAACCTAATCACTCCAGAGACATATCTTTCACTCAATCTACCACCTGTGAAAAACCTATTTTCTATACCTTCTCGCGTATCTGTCGACATCCATTCTACTCAGACGGGCCAAATAAAACAATTAACCTTCCGTATGACTGTGGTAAAGTGGGATGTTATAAATATTTATAGGGGACTTAGTGTACTGACTGAGATCAGCTGTGAAGGTATCTATATCTAATAAGAGTAGTGTATTATAGATAACCTTACTTGCTGCCAAATATGTATACCTCAGTCAGAATTATTCTGGAATAGTGTGATGACTACGTTATATGTCTAGGGTATGTGTATGATGAAGTGTAAGTCATAACAACAACAGACAGATAAACAATTTAATTTATTCCACCACACTTGACAACACTGTGACACTCACATACATAAAACACTCTACGAGGATATCTTACAGGAGTCACTGATAACTTTTCAAATAACAATATGTATTCAGTGCTGTCATGAATGTATATGTGTCCTGATTCAAATACAAAGGGAACCAGGAATCACAATCAATTTTAATTACAAGTTATATGTACAGAATTTATCAATATGAATCTTGTAGTGACATATATTATTAATAGTATCCTATGTGTGTCAGTTGTGTAGTAGTAATCTGAGGTAATACTGGTTTTGTTTTGTTCAAGCTCTGTTGGTATTTGTCATCATGACTTCAATAGTTTGTCTTTGTTGGAACTAGTATTGGAGATGTTCTCAGTTCCTGGCATTAAAACAATTAAATTCCCCTCTTAATTTTATTTTACAGTGTCATTTTAAGATGGGGGTACATAATGTTGAGCTCCATGGCCACACTCTCTTATCTTTCGTGATGACTGCAGTAAAAGACTCCTCTGCTCGATTACTTTAATGAGTTCTGGAGCCACCCCACTGGTTGCTATATGGACCAAGGAGTATGCTGTCCACCTCTGGCTGTAGCAAAGCTCTGACCAGGTGCTGCTCAATAACTTTAAGACCACGGTCCCTGAAACAAGAAGGTTGTACCTCCTACTTCAAAACTAATTTACACTCTATTTCTACACTGAGCACAATACATCACAAACATTGAGTTCAGAGCGTTAGGCCAACTGTCAGCTTCATCTGAAATACTTTATACCAGTATTTCCCTCCCTAATGGTTACCACGCCTCTGCAATTCCAGCATTATTTCTGTCTAATCAATAATCTAGGTGTCAGTGTACTGTTTGGCCATTCCATGCAGTTTTACTTTCCTCCGACACCTTCTGTTCAGGCTGGAGTACCATAGGCTTTACATCATGTTCGCTACTGAACTACACATATATACAGACATAAATTATCAATTTACATTCAATTTTCATTAAAAGATATTGAATATTTCAAGCTTACCACAATTCATAGAAATAATAAACAGTTTCGTTGACTGGCAATGAATATAGCACAACTCCGATCTGCCGATGTCCCAGGCTTTATTTTATAAAAAAATATACACTGGTGCTCAACGCACTGCTTCTTAGTAGGTTTATTACAAGATGTGGCAATGAACAGACGCTCTGAATTGAGTATATTCGCAGCTCTACCCAATCAAACCATGTCTACACATCTTTTCAAAAAAAATACTCCTTTTCACGTTTCCCCTGACAACACAAGATAGTATTTATAGCCTGACCAATCGTGTTTAGTCTTACATTTGTGGCGCTCCAATCAAATAGGAGTTAACATGGTAGGCTATTTCTGTAACGTAATGTTTTTTCAAACACGTTATAAAAAAATTTTATGAGCAGAAATGATTTCATGCTGTCAGGCACCCCCACTATTTTATTTTGGTTATAATTTGGTAATTCCTAGACTATTTGCGTAACGTTTTACATATTCTTTGTCAGCAAACCCTAAGGAACCCAAATATACAAATTTAAAAGAGCTAAGTGGCTGCGTTCAAAATATGTGTTTTCCAAAGATAGTCGTATATTTGTTCTTTATTCCTTTTCGTTGTTTAGTACCGCCACCTGTCCTGCCTTTTCCACTGTTATGTCATACTAAAGTCAGGAGCTTAGATGTAAATCAGTAGAATTTCATATTTCCTACTAAGCATTTTTCATATTTTTAAACCTGATTCTTGTAGTAATAGTGTTTCTTTTTCACTGACTATATGAAAAAAAGTTATTGCTAGTGGCCTTACACGTGGGATTTGCGTTACTATTAATCGCGCGACGCGTGTAGTGTTGCATGTGTCCTGCCTTCATTCGCCTCTCTCTCTCTCTCCTGCTTTATCTGTCTTTTAGTTACGCCGTGTATGGAATGAATGAAATATTAAATCTAGGTCATTGATCAGCTTGCGTATCTCAAGGTTTTTTCCAAGAAATACAGTACACGTTTCATTGAAGAAAGCGTGCAGCGACACAGTAGGCTTTTACTATCAACGTGAAAGCGTTACAATTTGCCGACGAAGTAGAAAACAAGGGGATTTCGAGTACAGTCATTGTGACAGCACTGTTCTTTACCATTCTTCTTTCCTTTTATTAAATTTATTTGTTAGGCTTTGCATTTACGTTTTAATTTATATATGTGGATTAGAATATTTCACGACATCTCCCCTCTTAAAACAGACATTATATGTCAGTCCTTTATTCTATATACACATAGAGAAATTTATTATTATTTCTGGGGTTTACGGTGATTCTCATCACACGGATGGCGGCTTAAAAAATCCGCTCCCAAATTTGTTTTTCCAGATATATACTCAATGCTAAAATTATATGGAGCCAAAAGTAAGGACCATCGGAGTAACCTAGAGTTCTCATGCCTAGCCTGTGCTAGAAACGATAAAGGTTTGTGATCCGTTTGCAACTTAAATGCCTTCCCATACAGATAAATATTGAATTTCTTTATTGCCCATATTACTGCAAGACATTCTTTTTCGCTAGTTGAGTAGTTGATTTCAGCTTTATTCAACTTTCTGCTAGCATATGCCACTGGGCTTAATTCCCCATCCAATGCATCTGATTTCTGTAGTAGAGTTGCACCCAACCCAATATTACTGGCATCCGTCCTTACTATGAATTCTTGACTTAAGTCAGGTAATTTCAAAATAGGTTTACTTGTGAGCTTTTCCTTCAATTCTTGGTAAGCCATTTCACATTGTGGTGTCCATGTAATGCGATCTGGATGTCCTTTACGTGTCAAATCAGTTAACGGTGCACATATGGAATTAAAGTTTTTGATATACTTCTGGTAGAAACCACATAATGAGACAAAGGATCTCACGTCCTTCTTGGTTTGTGGTCTCGGGGCTTTCTTTAGTTTTTCTAAATTCTTTGGGTCAGGGGTCATGTTTCCCTGATAAACTGTGTGTCCCAAAAATTCCAATTCTTTACATCCAACGCAACATTTGGTTGGTCGGGCTGTTAAATTTGCTTCCCTAAGTCGATTAAACAGCATATTCAGAGAGTCAATGTGTTCCTCAAATGTTTCTGTTGCTATAAGGATATCATCCATGAAATTTGTTATATATGGATTATTCAGAGGGTCCAATAATTTTCTCATCATTCTAGAGAAGACACTAGGCGCATTCTTCAATCCAAATGGCAATCTATTAAACTCATAGTGTCCTTCTGAGGTACTAAAAGCTAGGTATGGTCTAACCTCAGGCTTTACTGGAATCTGATAGTATCCTTTACTCAGATCCACTTTTGAGAAATATTTAGCTTTATTTAGTCTGGCAAACAGCTGATTTGTATCCGGCAATGGATCCACCTGTCCTTCTGTAATAGCATTCAGTCTCCTGTAATCTATACAGAGTCTATGTTCTCCAGAGGGCTTCCTTAAGAGTACAACACCGGAACTATATGAGGATTCACTGTTTGAAATAATTCCTTCCTTCAACAGATAGTCTATCTCTTCCTTCAAAGCTTTCTCCTTAGCAAACGGAATCGAATATGGTTTCATACAGACAGGTGTGGGGTCTATCAGTTTCATATCATATTCCAATAGGTTTGTATGCCCTGGTCGGTCTGTTAACACCTCTGCATGATTATTTAGAACCTGTTGCACTCTCTCTTTCTGAGTTTTCGTTAAATGTGTACTGATTTTCACCTGTGCTGCTGTCTCACAGGGGTGTAATGGATATTCAAATGATGAAAGTGGTTCCTTTTTCATCTCCATGGCGATGGACAAGGTCAACAAGTGTGTCTCTTCCTGATGTTCTCTTTCCAAATATTTCTTCAGGAGATTCACATGATAGATTTTTTTCTTTCCCCTTCTTATCTATCTTATAATTTGTTCTAGACACCTTCTCTAAAACTGTATATGGACCTTGCCATCCAATCTGTAACTTATTCTGACTCCCGGGGAGAAGAAGCAGTACCTTCTCTCCCACCGCCAAATCTCTGTCTTTCGCCTTCCTGTTATAATAGGCAGCATGTTTCTTCCTGGCTTGTTTCAAATTTTCATTGGCAAGTTTCCAGCCAGTTTTTAAACGAGTGGTCAGCTCATTCACATATTGGTATGAAGATGTAATGTTTTCCTCTGCCTTTTCATCAGTCCACGTTCTTAACAAAGCTACATATGGACCTTTAATTTTGTGGACCTATTTGTCCATGCACCGGTATGGTCTCTTCCACTCGAAGCTCTATAGTGATGATTTTTTCTTCCCAGAATTATCATGCATAAAACGACCGCTACCAATTTTTCTTTTGGGGCTTTCTCCCCACTTAAAATTCTTGATGAGAGATTTCCTCTCTACATCCTCTTCCTCCAGTTTGTTTAAGTCCGATTGAGGGATTTTCGGCTTATCCTGGGGTAAGACATCTTTTTGCACTCTCCGCATAGTGGCCATTGTAAAACAGTTAAGTGAAGCTTGTCCGTGAAAAGGGGCTTCCCATTCCATTTGGTCCACTTTATCAAATTTATTTTTCTTTTTATTATCAGGCCTAATTTTGCCCCGTGGCGTGTCCAGGTCCTGATCAATGTTCCCACTTGTGGGTGTTCCCTCATGTGCTATGCTACACCTTTCTACAAAATTCTCAATGTCCCATCTTGCTTTGGGCCAATAATAATTGTGAGCCACCTTTTGAATGATGGTACCTATCTTCTCATGGTCCCCATCTGGTTTCACATGTAGGCTCCTTATTAAGTCTGCCCTATATCTTTTAGGAAGTACCAGCTGTCCCTGACCTTTGGATCTAGCTCCAGTCTTCCTATACATCAACTTGTTTTTCATGTAAAAATCTCCCTTGCCTGGAGTTGTATGACAAGTTGACAATTTTCTGAAACAAGGCTTGAGTGTTTTATCCCCAGCCTGTGCCTTCCTCATCTCTTCTGGAGTGGTATCCAACATAATATCCTCCTCCTGTCTTGAGGTCGACCTGACCTGAAGGGTGGCCATATACACAGGTTTCCTTCTGCAATGGTCAGTGTCATGATTGTTCATCTTACAATTTTTTACACCACCTTTTTCCTTGGTTGAAAGATTTTCTTTCATCATATTTCCTTTCATCGAATTGTGGGGTTTTATTTTTATTTTCATACCGTGGCCTATCAAACTGGTGCTTACCTTTGTTTTGATCCCTAGGATCAAATTTATTAAAGTTCTGTGGCGCCCTAAAGTTATCCACCTGTTTCTTTTTATTACCTGTTACCTCTGCTTGAGCTGCTTGATACCTTTCAGCAACATTTAGCAACTCACCCAGCCTCTCTGCACCTTGTTCCATGAGAACTTTCTCAGGTCTGGAGCCATGGACTCTCTTAATTGCTCTATAAGGACCATTTCCTTAAGATCTTGGGTTTTCCCCAGAGAAGTCCATTTCTCCAAGTATGTCTCTATCCGTGCAGAGAACTGGTGATAGGTTTCACCTGACAGTAGTTTAGCATTCCTAAATTTTTTCCTATAAAATTCTGCATTCTTTTCATATCTTAACAAAAGAGCCTGCTTTAGCATGTCATAATTTTCCTGATCACTTCTGCTCATTTTTGCAAAAACTTCATAAGCTGCCCCACGAAGTCCCTGAGATAACTTTAAGCTCCACCTTTCTCTCTCTAACCCATATGTGGTAGCTAATAGTTCATACCTATTTAGATAGCTCTCTATATCATCGTCTTTCTCAACAAAATGATCTAAATGAAAATTCATAGCTGAGGTTGAGGCTCCCTGGCTAGCAGTGGCATCAGAGGCAAAGGGACTGGCACCATTTTCAGGAGCATGGCCTTGAAACTCAAACTCCCTTAGTCTTAACTCATGTTCCCTTTGTAATCTCTTCTCCTCCTTTTCTGCTTCCCTCTCTGCAGCTAATCTCTTGTCTTCCCTTTCTGCAGCTCGTCTTCTTTCCTCGGCTTCCAATGCTTTAGCCTCTTTGTCAGCCTCAATCTGCAACCTCTTAATCTCTTTTTCAGCCTCTAACTTTCTTTCGGCCTTTTTTTCTAATCTTCTTTCTTCCCGTTCAATATATTTGTCACATTCAGCAGTGACATAAGAAATCATAATTTGCCCGTCCATTCCTAACTCTTTCGCAGTCTGTACAGCAGCAGATCGAAATTTTGCCAGGTCGGCCATTGTCTACCAGATAAATGTCTAAAATATGTAACTAAACAATTTTATCTATGATTAACTAACTTAGGACAACACAGGCACTGTGAGCTCAACCTTATTTATTTTCACCCAAGGATACCTTTTAATTCTTATTATTCCCTGAAGTGAATTACCCCAATATTTTTAATAGGGAAAGATTCAAAATCCCGGACGAGCCCCCAATATATGTGGTAAAGGGGGATGTTATAAATATTTATAGGGGACTTAGTGTACTGACTGAGATCAGCTGTGAAGGTATCTATATCTAATAAGAGTAGTGTATTATAGATAACCTTACTTGCTGCCACATATGTATACCTCAGTCAGAATTATTCTGGAATAGTGTGATGACTACGTTATACGTCTAGGGTATGTGTATGATGAAGTGTAAGTCATAACAACAACAGACAGATAAACAATTTAATTTATTCCACCACACTTGACAACACTGTGACACTCACATACATAAAACACTCTACGAGGATATCTTAAAGGAGTCACTGATAACTTTTCAAATAACAATATGTATTCAGTGCTGTCATGAATGTATATGTGTC
The DNA here is from genome assembly GCA_024509875.1 of Oreohelix idahoensis. Lineage (NCBI taxonomy): Eukaryota > Metazoa > Mollusca > Gastropoda > Stylommatophora > Oreohelicidae > Oreohelix > Oreohelix idahoensis. The sequence continues at coordinate 734,457 of JAMPIV010003918.1, read as the reverse complement.
CTGATTCAAATACAAAGGGAACCAGGAATCACAATCAATTTTAATTACAAGTTATATGTACAGAATTTATCAATATGAATCTTGTAGTGACATATATTATTAATAGTATCCTATGTGTGTCAGTTGTGTAGTAGTAATCTGAGGTAATACTGGTTTTGTTTTGTTCAAGCTCTGTTGGTATTTGTCATCATGACTTCAATAGTTTGTCTTTGTTGGAACTAGTATTGGAGATGTTCTCAGTTCCTGGCATTAAAACAATTAAATTCCCCTCTTAATTTTATTTTACAGTGTCATTTTAAGATGGGGGTACATAATGTTGAGCTCCATGGCCACACTCTCTTATCTTTCGTGATGACTGCAGTAAAAGACTCCTCTGCTCGATTACTTTAATGAGTTCTGGAGCCACCCCACTGGTTGCTATATGGACCAAGGAGTATGCTGTCCACCTCTGGCTGTAGCAAAGCTCTGACCAGGTGCTGCTCAATAACTTTAAGACCACGGTCCCTGAAACAAGAAGGTTGTACCTCCTACTTCAAAACTAATTTACACTCTATTTCTACACTGAGCACAATACATCACAAACATTGAGTTCAGAGCGTTAGGCCAACTGTCAGCTTCATCTGAAATACTTTATACCAGTATTTCCCTCCCTAATGGTTACCACGCCTCTGCAATTCCAGCATTATTTCTGTCTAATCAATAATCTAGGTGTCAGTGTACTGTTTGGCCATTCCATGCAGTTTTACTTTCCTCCGACACCTTCTGTTCAGGCTGGAGTATCATAGGCTTTACATCATGTTCGCTACTGAACTACACATATATACAGACATAAATTATCAATTTACATTCAATTTTCATTAAAAGATATTGAATATTTCAAGCTTACCACAATTCATAGAAATAATAAACAGTTTCGTTGACTGGCAATGAATATAGCACAACTCCGATCTGCCGATGTCCCAGGCTTTATTTTATAAAAAATATACACTGGTGCTCAACGCACTGCTTCTTAGTAGGTTTATTACAAGATGTGGCAATGAACAGACGCTCTGAATTGAGTATATTCGCAGCTCTACCCAATCAAACCATGTCTACACATCCTTTCAAAAAAAATACTCCTTTTCACGTTTCCCCTGACAACACAAGATAGTATTTATAGCCTGACCAATCGTGTTTAGTCTTACATTTGTGGCGCTCCAATCAAATAGGAGTTAACATGGTAGGCTATTTCTGTAACGTAATGTTTTTTCAAACACGTTATAAAAAAATTTTATGAGCAGAAATGATTTCATGCTGTCAGGCACCCCCACTATTTTATTTTGGTTATAATTTGGTAATTCCTAGACTATTTGCGTAACGTTTTACATATTCTTTGTCAGCAAACCCTAAGGAACCCAAATATACAAATTTAAAAGAGCTAAGTGGCTGCGTTCAAAATATGTGTTTTCCAAAGATAGTCGTATATTTGTTCTTTATTCCTTTTCGTTGTTTAGTACCGCCACCTGTCCTGCCTTTTCCACTGTTATGTCATACTAAAGTCAGGAGCTTAGATGTAAATCAGTAGAATTTCATATTTCCTACTAAGCATTTTTCATATTTTTAAACCTGATTCTTGTAGTAATAGTGTTTCTTTTTCACTGACTATATGAAAAAAAGTTATTGCTAGTGGCCTTACACGTGGGATTTGCGTTACTATTAATCGCGCGACGCGTGTAGTGTTGCATGTGTCCTGCCTTCATTCGCCCCTCTCTCTCTCCTGCTTTATCTGTCTTTTAGTTACGCCGTGTATGGAATGAATGAAATATTAAATCTAGGTCATTGATCAGCTTGCGTATTTCAAGGTTTTTCCAAGAAATACAGTACACGTTTCATTGAAGAAAGCGTGCAGCGACACAGTAGGCTTTTACTATCTAAGCGTCTTGTGTCTCTTGTCACGATGGTCAACTCTGATATGCTCTTTCCTGTTCATCCCTCAATGTTATCTTCCTTCTTAAAGCTTTCTATTTGCCTTTTTGACTTTCATTCTCTCACGAGTGTACAGTGGAGTTTTCCTGAGGATACGTGACGTGTGATGACGCCATCACGCTGTCTTTAACTCTGCCATCTTCAATGCTTTTCGATCGTGCTTTACGTCTCATTACGTGTGAAGAAGTTGCGGCTATTACATTTTGTTCCCACTCATTACTTTTAGTTTTACTCAGAGCGTTTCTTTATTTGTCTTCTACTTCTCTATTGTCCTACAAAACCACGTTTCCACGGATTCACTTCTTTCGTCCAACCGCTTGTCCATTGGCTATATCTGTAAACCATATATACTACTCGTCAAAAGTCAAGGGCCACCCTATTATTTTCAATACACTTTTATATAAGTGCATAGAATAATTAAATGAAGGAATTTTTTAGTAAAAATGGGTGCAATATCTTCCTCCGACAGTCCTCTATGCACGTTAAGCATAAAAACAACTCACCGATAACCATGGTGATCACGTGCAATTTGGTTTGCTGACCATAAATTCACATTTTTAATCTGTTTTTTCAAACTTCCGTACAACCAAACTGGTGAAGTAATCGTGCTGATTGACATTCCACGTGCAACGGCGAATTTTCGTGAACAGAGTTCACTCTTAATTGGTTTTACAATCAGCAGACTTAGGGTAGTTTCATCACTTGTAAAAACTATGCCACCGAGAAGAAGTCTTGACATTTTACAAAGAATGAGGGCTATAGCGTGCGTTGAAAGTGGTTTATCTGTCCGTGAGGTTGCTAGACGGCTTGCAGTGTCACACTCTACTATCCAAAGAATTTTGGAGAGATTTCAGGCCACAGGAAGTGTGGAGGATCGCCACCGGCCAGGTCGCCCTAGATGCACCAATAGACATGATGACCGGTACCTCTTGTTGTCAGCCCTGCGCCATCGAACAGTGACTTGTTCCACTCTAAGATGTCAGCTGAGATAAACTGTAAACGTTAATGTCAGTCAAAGCACCATTCGCAGACGTTTACATGAATTTGGATTGGCTGCTCGACGTCCTGCAGTCAGAATCCCTCTTACTCCAGCTCATCGCAGAGCCCGTGTTGCTTGGTGTCGTGAGCACATCCGATGGACAAGGCAACAATGGAGTCAAGTTCTCTTCACTGATGAATCTCGCTTCACTGTGTCATTCAATAATGGCAGGATTCGAGTTTGGAGACGACCAGGAGAGCGATTTACTGATGACACAATTCGAGAGGTGGATCGTTATGGTAGAGGTTCTGTCATTGTCTGGGGAGGTTTCTACAGACACGGCAGGACCCCACTCTACATCATCCAAGGCAACTTTACCGGCCCAAGATACCAGAACGAAATCTTGAGACCAATTGTTCAGCCTCCACTGGAGGCCATAGGTGGTAATGCCATCCTCTAAGATAATAACGCCCGACCCCATCGAGCTCGTGTGGTGAATGAGTTTATTCAGAAACATGGGATAATCAGGATGGCGTGGCCAGCTCATTCACCTGCCCTTTCTCCGATTGCGCACCTCTGGGATATCCTTGGTCGAAGATTGTCAACAAATCACCCCCTGCCAATGGATGTTGCACAGCTGACTGCATTTCTGCTTCATGAATGGCAAGCTGTTCCTCAGGATACTCTTCGGACTCTTGTGGACTCGATACGTCTATGCTGTCTTGAATGCCTTGCTGCAAACGGTGGTCATACCCGATTTTGAAATGTCTATTTGTCCAATATCTATTGTGTGAATTTTGAAAAGGTGGGTGACACACTTCACAGCTTCATTGCGTTTGAATATGTGTTTCCATTTCTTTACGTGACATGTCAATTTGGTATTCAATAAATGCCGTTTTGACTGATACCAATTACGTTTATATCAGATGTGTTTTATAGTTTCAACCAAGGTTTCTCTAAGTGGCCCTTGACTTTTGACGAGTAGTATAGTAATGACATATTATAACACTTCATGACTCTCTTTTTTTAAACTATATAAAAATAAGGCAAAGTAAGTTTCTATGTTCTTAATACAAATCTGCATGCCATATTATTTCTTAATGAATTTTGGTATAGTCTGTTTAATTACTGCCGGGTAACGCCATGTAGTTATTTCATAATTTAATATTGTAATTATGACATAGATTTAATTTAAAGTTTTCGTATAAAATGTAAACAAGCCAGTTAATTCTCAGGGGCCGTAATCAACGGACAGAGACATTCTACAGAAAACAAGGGACGTAACACAAATGTTGAAACTATTATTTCATTTTTGTAATTAATAGCCATACGTTTGCATGTTTTTTTTTTTAATGGTACTGATTTCGCGACGCGATTTCTAATTGCATTGGAGCTGTATCGATAAAACACATTTAAACAATTTTAATTACACTTTAAAACTTTACGCGAAAATTAAAAGAAAAGAAAAGTGACGTTGTTTGTAGCATTTCCGTTTTTTGAATATTTAAATTTAATAAAATTAATTTTAGATGGAGGATTTTAATTGTATACTCGGAAGAACAAGAGATGAAAAGCAACATGGTTGATGTTAATGTACACCCAGATCGCAAGGTCTTTTCTAATCGGATATGCGCCAGTGGATTGCCACGTTGATTTGGAAAATAAACATGTATATATCAATATGCCATATAAAAAATTTAAAAAAATTGGACATGCGCCTTAATCGGGAACGTGTGTATAGGTTGAAACTGGCGCGCCTTGCCAAAACATGCCATAACGATGCAACATTTGTTTATTTAAAAAAATACGTATCTCAGAGTTAATCAATATACCAGAACGAAAGGTCTTCTTTAATTGGACATGTGTCGTAATATAACCGACGTCATCTGTGTGTCTAGGTTGAACGATTCACGTCGCGCCGAAAAGAAAAACTTTTATTTAAAAATGCAGCTCAACACAATCACTAGGTCTTTTATATTAGAAGTATGTATCACAGAAAATAATAATCGTTTTTATGTTTGAAAAGAACGTGCTTAGAAAACCAGTAGTTAGCACGTTAAAAAGGATGAGTCTTGGTTTGCCAGGTCGGAAAGGGAAAATGTGTCTTATTACTTTTCTGCTCGCTAAAACTTGGAAGCAGAATAACATTGCTTTTGCGGTTCCACCATAAGAAATAAGAGTTATGTGTGTGGAATACAGCTCAACACATTTACTCACTCTTTTATATTAGGAATATATTATACGCGCATTAATTCAACAGACGGCAAATTGTGTCTTGGATGAACAAAGCGTGCCATGACAAAATGATACAAACATTACAAAAATAACGAAACCTTACAGAACCACTTGAAAGCCTTTCCAATAGTTCTAAAGTAGCATTCTTGTCCAGGAAGATACAGACTAACATAAATAAACCTCCAAGCAACATTAAACGCGTGCAAGTATAAACAGAGCTTCAGAACAACAAAACAATCTGAATAACAACTAAAACATAAATAAATCATCGAGAAGAACATTACAGTGTAACAAAAAGAATGTAAACAATCAAGGATGATATCTTGGTTCACGAAACAATATGTGTGTTTGAATGGGGCGTGCTACAAAGAATAAGTAGTTAACCGTTTAAAAAAGAAAGTGGTGGGCTATTCCTTTATGGTGCACCAGATAGAACGAAAAAACATGCCATATTAATTTGCTTCATGCAAAAACTTGGAAGCAAATTGAAATCAATCTTCCGGTGGAACCATAAGGAATAACAGTATTGTGTGCGGCTTGCATTTGCAATTCCTGTAAACAAGGCACGAGGATAGTCACTTAAAGCAGTAGTCATTAACTTAAACGAAAATTCACTTTTACTTGAATATCAAAAAATTATAGTTTGATTTTTCTTTATTTTCTGTTTCCTAAACCGTTACCAGGAAAAACAGGCAACGCCGGGTACTTACAGCTAGTGTATAAATTAGTTGTGTGGATATTAATATATGTCTCATGTTGTTGAATGTAGCTTTGGCAATTTCATCATCTTCTTTTTTACTGTTTCACGCCGTCTGTGCTGTGTTGTTATGTACTTAAGGTATGAGAAACTTTTGACTCGTTCTAGTACAACTGAAATTGACCGATTAGAACTTGTAAAGTTGTTATTCTGATTAACACATGCACTGAGCGAGAACAAACATATGTAAGCTACACACACTGGTGTATTTAATGAGAATCTTGAGGCTAAACAGGAATAAATAAATACAACAATTCATAAAATATGAAGATTGTCCATTGTTGAAAGAAGATTCATAGACGGAAATTAAGCCGCTTTTGCCGCAAAAATTCTATGACAATCTAAGAAACGACAGGTAAGTGTGTATTTTAAGAATATCAGGAGTCTTAAAGAAGATGTTGAGATGGAGAGGGATACAAGCGTTGATAACGCATATACAGCTTAAACACATATAGAAAAAGTATACAGGTTAACACATAGACGGCCGGACTGGCCTGGAGGACGGACGGACGGACGGACAGACAGACAGACGGGTAGCTAGGTAAGTAGGTAGATAGATTGAAGGGAGATAGGTAGGTGGGTGTATGGATGGATGGGTGGGTGGATGGATGAATGGATTGGTGGGTGGGTGGGGTTAGGTAGGTATGTAGGTAGATAGATCGATAGATAGATAGATAGATAGATAGATAGATAGATAGATTAGAATAGATTAGATTAGAATAGATAGATAGATAGATAGATAGATAGATAGATAGATAGATAGATAGATAGATAGATAGATAGATAGATAGATAGATAGATAGATAGATAGATAGATAGATAGATAGATAGATAGATAGATAGATAGATAGATAGATAGATAGATAGATAGATAGATAGATAGATAGATAGATAGATAGATAGATAGATAGATAGATAGATAGATAGATAGATAGATAGATAGATAGATACTTAAATGGGAAAATTGTTCAGTATCAAATCAAACTAGCGTCTGCAAATAAAACAAATAATTACCTGCACTAATAAAACGAGAACAAATATCGGAAAACTAAGTAAACAAATGGAGGTAAACAATATACACAACCGATTATAATAAGTTCCAAACTTTAAAAGAAATTTCAATTGAAACATAACATGTGCAGTTATTACTGCCGGTAGTTCTGTCCTCAATAATGAAATAATATCCAGATATAGCAACTGTCTATTGGTTCGATAATTTACTACAGGAAGTTTTAATTCCGCAGCAGTCACAAAAAGTGATATTAGCAACGAATACCTGACTGAGGAGGGAGGTAACTTCGGAAATTTGTAACAGAGTACCAGAGCTTATTACGAAATAGCCAATGAGATGTTACGTAGTGAACTGTTTTCACTTGTGTGGTAACAACTAGCAATTCAAAACAATGGGATCGGTCTTATAGAGTTAAACAGTATTGATACTTTTATGTGACACTGTTTATATTTTTGGTGCCTTATCTCGCTCTTATCTCGAACAGAATCAGAACTTCAAGACCTTACCTCTAGACTGGAGAAAGTAACAAGAGCGTGTGGGATGGAAATTAATATAGAAAAAAGCAAGATATTGGTGAATAGCCATAAGAAACATGTTCCGACCAACATTACGTTAAATGGGCAAACGTTAGAAGAAGTTAACACCTTTAAATATCTGGAGTCCACTATATGTAGTGATGGAAGATCAAGTAAAGAAATCAAGACAAGACTTGAGATGGGCTCAGCTGCCATGACAAGGCTGAATGTGATCTGGAAAAGTAACATCAGTTTTCCTGTGAAGATCAAATTATACAAATCACTTGTATTATCTATTCTCTTATATGGGTGTGAGGGCTGGACACTCACTGCAGATACGGAGCGAAGGATTCAGGCTTTCGAGTATAAATGTTACAGAAGATATTTGCGCATTTGCTATAAAGAGCACAAAACAAATGTTTATGTTAGAGAGAAAATAAACACGTATGCAGGCCACAAAGAACCACTTTTGTCAGTAGTGAAAAGTCGAAAGCTTGCCTGGTTTGGGCATGTAACTCGTCATGACACCCTTTCGAAAACGATCCTCCAGGGAACAGTCGAAGGTAAACGGAGAAGAGGAAGGCAAAGAAAATCCTGGGCTGATAACATCAAAGAATGGGCAGGGCACGGTTTTTCCACACTTGTACGCATTGCTGAAGATAGAGAGCAGTGGAGGACCCTGTCTGCTGATGCTTCCACCATGGCACCCCTACGACCCATGACGGGTTATGGGTTGAGATGAGATGATGATCTCGCTCTTGTTCACTAAAGCTGTAGTTACGCTGTTTATAATTTAGCACGGTCAGGTGTTTGCAGTGACGAGGTTTGGAGCGTTATAAATCTGAGTATATTTTGAAAGTGTAATTACACAGGCGACCAATTACTCCTAAGGGTCCTAGGGGCAACTTGGTGCAACAAGACCATACCAAAGGATTGGGAGATTGCCATAATAACACCGACTTTTAAAAAGAGTGACAACCGAAAATGTGGAAACCATAGAGGCATATCTCTTCTCAGTGTCCTTGGTAAAATCTACACTAGAATACTGGAGCAGAGACCCAGACGCCTAGCTGAGCCACAAATGGATGAGGTCCAGTGTGGCTTCCAAGCAAATCGAAGTACTCAAGACCTAATCTTCACACTCAGACAGTTGAGTGAGAAGGCTCTTGAGTATAAGAGTGAGATACATCTTTGCTTCTAAGATCTGGAAAAGGCATTTGACAAGGTCCCCTGGAACAAACTCTGGGACTGTTTGGCAAGGAAGAACAATCCATCACCTCTGATTCATGCTATACAGAGCTTCTACAAGTCTTGCAGAAATTATGTGAGGACAGCAAACCATAAGCCAGAAGAGTTCAGGACCACCACTGGTGTAAGACAAGGTGATATCCTATCACCTTACCTCTTCATACTCCTTATGGACGATGTCATCAAGGCATGTTAGGAGAGAAGAAGAAAGTATTCAGTGGGGTACTGGAAGATGAGGCAGGTCTGTATTTCAGAGCTGGCATTTGCTGATGATGTTGCCCTGATTGCTAAATCAGAGGCATATCTTCAATCCAACCTGCAAGTCTGGAAGAAAGAGCTGGAGAAGAAAGAGACGATCATAAGCAGGTGGAAAACAAAAACAGTGGTGATATCACGAGAGGAAAAAAGACATCAGATTAAGCTGGGAGAACAGGTCCTGGAACAGGTCGACCACTTTAAATACTTTGGAGCTGTCATAGACCGGAAGAGAGGCACCAAAGAAAAGTTGGCTACCCGAAGTGCAACAGCTGGGAGACTTTTTCAAGCCATAAATCGAGGATTATGTCTGTGTTGTTGGTCCCTATTATCATACTCATTCTGGTTTGGGGGTGGTTTTATTTTCTCCTTGCCTCTTCTTAATTCCTGCTATTTCTTTCTGAGCTGCCTGATATCTCTCAGCAACTGTTGAAATCTCCACCAACCTCTCTGCACCTTGTTCCATAAGAAATTGTCTCATGTCTGGAGGCATAGACTCTCTCACTTGTTCCATCATGACCATTTCTTTTAGGTCCTGACATTTTCCCAGAGCAGTCCACTTCTCCAAATAGGTTTCTAATCTGGCAGAGAATTGGTGGTAGGTTTCTCCAGAAAGTAGCTTAGCAGTTTTGAATTTCTTCCTATAAAATTCTGAGTCCATATCGAACCAGCAATGCCTGCTTCAAGATTTCATAATTCTCCTGGTCCTCCTTTCCAAGTTTTGCATAAACGTCATAAGAAACTCCTCTTAGCCCTTTTGATAACATTTCTCTTTCCCTAACCCATAGTTAGTGGCTAACCTCTCATACCAACTTAGATATGACTCAATTTCATCCTCTTTCTCCACAAATGGATCCAAGTGAAAATTCATGGCTCCATTTCAGGGACCCTGACTTGCACTAGTGTCAGAGGCAGTTGGACTACTTCCATTACCTGTAACATTTCCTTGAAGTTTAAGCTCTTTCAATCTCAGTTCATGCTCCCTTTGCAACCTCTTTTCCTCAGCGTCCATTTGCAACTTCTTGTCCTCTCTCTCGGCTTCCAGTTTCTTAGCTTCCCTATCAGCTTCTATTTGTAATCTCTTAGTTTCCTTATCAGCTTCCAATTGAAGTTTCCTTTCTGTTTCCAACTTCTTATCTTCTATTTCTATAAACTTATCACATTCCGTAGTGACATATTGAATAAGTGCCTCCCCACTTAACCCAAACTCCTTTGCCGACTGCACTGTTGCAGATCGAAACTTTGCCAAGTCTGCCTACTCATACAATACTACCTTGCAGACTCTTACACTCTTTTCACCAATCAAACACTAATTAATACAAATCTAATTAATTAAAAGACTACTGTCAGTGTATCCAGTCACCACAATTTTATTTTGTACTCAATGGTACTACAAAATGTTTTATTTAATTTTAGTTCTCCTACAATTTATGTTATTTATTAAACTACTTCCCTACATCTAACTCATTTGATGTAATAAGTGATATTATAGTCCTGAATGTCTCAAAGAAAAGACCCCAGGGTAGTAAATGAATGCCAGGACTGAGACCCCAGTGTCACGAGAGGGTAGATGTTATTAAATTATAAGATATCATGGACCCAAAAGTTGTATCAGGTGATACCAGGATAGTGCCAGATAAGAGTCTGGTCTTATAAGTAATACCCCCTTCTCTGAAAAGAGTAAGGGTGTATAGATATCAAAGGTAGGACCAAGCTGTATAAGTCTTTAGAGAAGATGGTAATTTATTACTCTAAGTTTCTATGCGCCCCTCTCCAGATCCTCCTCTGATTATATTATTGGCTCTGCTAGGGCGATCGACTAAACTATTTACCAACAAGAACTTTCACTTAACTTAAATAATTCAAGTAAGTCTGCTGGTAAATATTTACAATTTATTTTTACAAATATTATTTTCTGCTTGAAAATCTTTCAAGAACTCAAAATGCAATTTACAAAATTAAATAAATAAACATTTTAAAATTGTTCAAAAGAATTACAAGTCTCTGTTTGTAGGGGGTTCTCTCTCTTGGTTGAACTACCTATGCTTGAAGAATATCTCTATCTTATTAACACTTTTATTTCACTGTCCTTGAATGTTAGGTTATAACTGGCTGTTTCTATACCCAAACACTTGTCATCATTAACTAGTGCTGTATATAATTGTGGGATGACTTGAATACGCTACACAGTTGCCTTGTTTTGCAACTCATCTGTTATGATGAAGCTGGTTCCACTCTTGTCCTGCAGGAAAGATTACTTGAACCTCCTACAGGCAGCAGGTACTTGATGACTGGCCCTCTGAACTCAAAAGGCACTTGCACCAGTAGTAACTTCAGTAGTGGCTGACTCTTTTATGAGTAGTTGGGATCGACAGGATATAATGCTCAGGCACACACAGTCTAGCTGTTAATGGTTGTAAGGGTCTGATCTCAAATGCAGTTGGCAAAGGCACTCTTCATTAACACTGTCACATAGAGAATATGATCAATAAATTTTCTATATTCTCTTCTTTCTTCCACCCATGTCCTCTATTTTATTATCACTCTTTATCCTTTTCCTGTATTTTTCGCATTCGTTCGTTTGCGAAAAATATTTTCGTTCCTATTCTCACTTTACCGTGTTTCTTTCTCATACTGATACGCATTCTATTACGTAGATGTCAGGCTCTAGAGGTTATTGCGTTGTAGACGTAATCTGTGAATATTCATCTATCTCAGACATAGGGCAGACATATCGTCTGCATTTTCACCTGTCACAACGTAGTTTCATCGGCTGAGTGCTCAGGTGAGGTGTGAAACCCGACATCTGGTCAGACACAGGAAGCAGACAGTTGTCTATACGTCTATCATGACACAGCGCTCTTGGGCTAGATTCTCGACATAAACGTGTGAGAACTCACTCTGTCAGACATGATGAGGAGACATTTGTTTGGTAGTTTCCTCTGTCACGGCACTTTTCAGCCAGTTTGTTAGACGGAGGTGTCTAAGATGCGTTTGGCATGTTGTGGCCAGCGTCTAAGGTACGTAGGTGTTAGGAAAGGAGAGAGATCAGGTTTTTGGAAATAGTGGGACCCTTTGTCTGGTTTAAGATATTAACCAGAGTTTGAAACTTGATTTCACTCATTCTCCATTTGCAGTAGACGTTGTCACTTCGTTCTAGATACTTAAACTTATAAGTGAAAACTCATAGTTTCGTTGTGATACCGTAGTTCTGTGTTGAGGTAAATATTATATTAAGTATCTAATATTTTGTGAGTGATTAAGTGTTGAATCGCCCATTTCTCACTAGTTCTTTTGTGCAGAGAGAATTAAAATATAGTCTGTATTATTTTCTAGTGACGTGTTTCAGTGGAAAGCAGAATAAAGTATAATTTCTAGCTTAAAACCAGGTAGCTATAAGAAATTACATTTAACTGCTAAATAATCAGACGAGAATATATTTTAAAAATTAACTTATAACTGAAATGCTACATCAGTGAGTATTGACGGGATACGTATGTATTCCTAATTCATGATGATTGATTTTATGTATATAACTTATTTTACGGGAAGTTTTAAATGATAAGTCAAGCTGTATGCTTGCAGTTTAAAAATGTAAGTTATAACGAGTACCTAGTATGTATAATTATTTTATATGTGTTTTTCCTTTATTCAGTGAATACTGGGGTTAACCCAAACTTTCCCAGCGTTAAGTACTGAGGAGTGATATCTGTGAAGTACTAAAACATTTTCCTTAAAAGCCTTGGTGCATAATCTTTACAAGTACTCTGAAGGTCAAATGAAGTAACAGGCCTATTGCGCCATATTTAATTCTTCCTGAGAAACAACTAAAGTACATTGTTAGCCTGTGTGGCAAGAAACATATTAACGTCAGTAACATTCCGATGGAGTTTTGACTAGTGATGTGGTGACCAAATATAGTCCTATCCTGAAAGTAGACACCGATCTGACATTCCTCATTTCTAGAAACCTAAGCTATTGACACAGTGCTCGTTGTTGATGTTCGTGCCTGGACAATTTTAATGTGACCTAAACAGACATCCGAAAAATAAGAACACCCAAGGAATCGTTCCCTGAAGCAGAGAATTCAACCCGTCTGTTTGGAACTGGGGATTTCTTGGTCAAGACTGCAATTGACGAGTTTGTACGTGAATGTCCTAAGAATTATGTTCCCAGATGCTACGAACAAAGCTGTAAGTATGCATGAGAGAACGTGGCCATGGCTGAATGAATAGAGTGAACGCAGGTCTGAGTGGTTCTTATGGTTGTATTTTGGCACCCATTTTGCTGTCTTAACTGTCTTTATGCAAGTTTGTTGCTAACAATATTTTCCCCTTAGAATAGATACTGCTATCAAAGTCAGTTCATACCTTCAAAAAAAGGAAAATATTAGACCCAAATCATATGTATCGGTGACTCTTTGGGCTATCATCTTTCTCCTAACGGGACTGTGGGCTAAACATCGAGGGAAGATCATAACTGTGGGTCTATCATTTCTTGTAGCAATTCCTTGATTTTTATGACTATTTGTATATGCTTGATGTAATATTTTATGTTGTGATAGAAGTTTGTTAAGATAATTAAAATTTCTCGAGAACTTAATCAGCGCGTTGGTCAGCTCGTTCCAAATTATCTGTATAATTTTTGTTATAGTTTTCCCACGTCTGTACGTCTAACTGTCGTCTTGTATGTGCGTGCACGTGAGTGGATAGAAATATATACGTTATATATATATATATATATATATATATATATATATATATATATATATATATATATATATATATATGTGTGTGTGTGTGTGTGTGTGTGTATGTGTGTTTAGACTGTCTGACTCCTCTAAAATCTGTCGTAGATAGATGAAAGAGAGAAGATTTCTCGATTTCAGAGACAGCCTCTATCACAGTCTACCATCTCACTCGTGGAAATCTATTGCTATTACTACCTCTCACTGTGACTATCACTTATTCAAATCTAACCAGAAGGGACCAACCCAAGTCTTAATTCTCCTATCAAAAATCTACGACAAACACTTTTTAGTGCTCGCTGTGATTTGAATTTTTATTATGGCCTCGATTTCCCGAAGGCAAGTTCTATTTATATTTCACATCCGGCTACCGAGGGAGCAGTGGCTAACGGGGTGTTTGCGTATCTCAAAATGATGCATAATTAGTCTCGCTGTTCAATTATGAAAAACTATTAATCTACATACCCTCCTTATTCCTGGACCGATTTCCTTCATCTTAGGCTTAAATTACACTCTGAATTATTCTTTATCTAACTATATAATAGTCTTTATATTACATAAGTGCATTTATTTCTATGCGTAACCTAAACAACACAATTCTGGACCAACCTGATGTCACGATGCATTCTATTCATGTTTTTCTCCATTACTATATCACTATTCGTGGAAGTTTTAGTACTTACGGGTAGAGCAACCTTCCTAATATTGCCTTGGTGACCTCTTCCAGGTGGTACTTTGCTCATATTGTTGTAATTAAATTCCAACTCCAACAATGTTACACAGATTGAGACTCCATGTTAGGCATAGTACGTTTCAGTAAACACACAAATAAGGAAGCCTTTTCATTGGTTCGCCAAGGATATACTGTCCTAAAGTATGGCGCACAGTTTGGTTAGAATTACTCCAAAAAAAAAAAATGATGTGTTGTTAATTCGACCACCACTTCACGACAAACATAATAATATGTTTAAGATAATATGTTGTATTTTGTGATAAAAATGTTTTGTAATTTATGAAAATGTGTTTTGTGAAAATGTGCTGTCTTTTATGATAATATGTTGTCTTTTGTGAAAATATGTTGTCTTTTATGAAAATATGTTGTCTTTTGTGAAAATATTTTGTCTTTTATGATAATATGTTGTCTTTTGTGAAAATGTGTTGTCTTTTATGAAAATGTGTTGTCTTTTATGAAAATGCGTTGTCTTTTATGAAAACATGTTGTCTTTTGTGAAAATGTGTTTTTATGATAATATGTTGTCTTTTGTGACAATTAGTTGTCTTTTATGAAAATGTGTTGTCTTCAGGGAAAATGTGTTATCTTTTATGATAATATGTTGTCTTTTATGATAATATGTTGTCTTTTATGATAATATGTTGTCTTTTATGAAAATGTGTGGTCTTCAGGGAAAATGTGTTGTCTTCAGTGAAAATGTGTTATCTTTTATGATAATATGTTTTCTTTTATGATAATATGTTGTCTTTTATGATAATATGTTGCCTTTTATGATAATATGTTGTCTGTTATGATAATATGTTGTCTTTTATGAAAATGTGTTGTCTTCAGTAAAAATGTGTTGTCTTTTATGAAAATGTGTTGTCTTCAGGAAAAATGTGTTTTCTTTTATGAAAATATATTGTCTTTTATGAAATTGTGTTATCTGGTTTGAAAATGTGTCATCTTGTATGGAAATGTGTTGTCTTCAGTGAAAATGTGTTATCTTTTATGAAAATGTGTTCTCTCCGATGAAACTATACCTGTCACAAAAAGTAGGGGATATTGAATTTAAAAGTTATCCAAAGACAATATATTTCAAATTAGTTCATTTATTCCTTCGTACAAGTAAACTTGAGCATCATAACAAGACATTTGCGGTATAAGAAGTGTTATGGCTTTACTCACATGATTTTAGTCGCACTGGCAACCAAAGCGGGGTAGGTACTTCATTTTCACAAAAATATTCCAATGTTTCTAAAAACGTGTAGGGCCCCCGTTTGCCGCTAAACATGCAATGCAACGACGTCTCATACTGCAAATAAGCCTTCTGATGTTGTCTTGAGGAATTCTCTGCCACTCCTGCTGAAGGGCCTGGGCTAACTGCTGAAGAGTCTGTGGAGCGGCTGGACGTTGTTGGACGCGTCTATTCAGGAGGTCCCACAAATGCTCAATAGGAGACAGGTCGGGGGACATCGGCGGCCACGGTAACGTTCGAATATGCTGCATCTGAAGGTGATCTTGGACGACGCGAGCACAGTGAGGACGTGCATTGTCATCCTGGAAGATGAAATCTGGTCCGTGCCGTTGAGCAAATGGCACAACGATAGGCTCGATGATGTTGTCACGGTAGTAGAGCCCTTTGATATTGACCTGGCATATGTGAAGGTTGGTCCTGTCATTCATACAGATGCCTGCCCACACCATTACACTGCCACCTCCATAACGGTTGTGTGCAACAGTTGCAGGAGGCTGGTAACGCTCACCTCGCCGTCGCCAGACACGTATTCGACGATCATGAAAATCCAAAACGAAACGGGACTCATCAGAAAACATCACTGATGCCCACTGATGATTGGTCCACCGATGATGACGTTGGCACCAATCCATTCTTGCTCGCCTGTGTTGTGGTGACATGGGCAAAGCTACAAACGGTCTGCGTGAGGCCAGTTGCACTTGGTGCAAACGGTTTCGTACTGTCTGAGTTGAGACCCGGATCCCAGTGGTCTGTTGAAGGTGTTGCTGAAGTTGAGTAGCATTTAGAGTCCGAGTTCTGAGGGCCTGAGTAACAAGAAGTTGATCTTGGCGGCGTGTAGTGACTCTTGGGCGGCCAGTCCGAGGCAGATCAGCCACTGTGCGGAAATTTTGATACCTGTTCCACAGTCTGCTGACAACTGACTGTGAAACATTGAGGTTCCGAGCAACATCCACTTGCCGACTTCCGGTTTGCAACATGCCTATGCCAATCCATCTCTGCTGATCTGTCAAACGTTCCATGACGAAGAAAAGAAATTTTATCTGTTGCAGAGTCTTTTTTATACCTGTCCATGGTGAGTGGTGTTCATCAAACCCGAGATACACGCATTTTTGTGATAAAGAATAATGTGTGAACTTTACGGATGGGCCCCACCTCTGTTCTTGGGATTGGCTTACTCATCACGAGTCAACAGGTCAACATGATATTGGACGTGAGAATGGAGAAGAGCGTGCTCGATATGTCCATACAACCATTAAATTACAAAACCCACTCTTTTGTAAAATAATACATACCATCTTAAAATATCCCCTACTTTTTGTGACAGGTATATATTGTCTTAAATGAAAACATGTTTGCTTCAATGAAAATATGTTCTCTACGATGAAAATATGTTGTCTAAACATAAGAAGTGACTTTTCAATAACCCTAAAACTATATGCACAGTGATCATTAATTATTAATCGCTTGTGTTTGTTTCAATGAGTCATAACAGGTCTCACACAGGCTGTCACGTGGTTCTTCACTGCCTATTAATTCCGTTTTTATTTTCCACTTTATTTGCGAGAATAAAAGGGTGAACATTGGGGATTTATTCAGAATGAACAAGTTAACTGTTGAAGAAATAAAATAAGGAAGAAACAAAAAAGGCATAAAGCTTCTAAAATATATACAAGACATAACAGCGACATTTTTCACTGATCAAAATATGACAGCGACATTTTTCACTGATCAAGATATGACAGCGACATTTTTCACTTATCAAGATATGACAGATACATTTTCACTGATCAAGATATGACAGCGACATTTTTCAATAGATGACATAACAACTTTTAAAAGAGATGCAAAATACCTTTCCAAGAGCTAACATAACAACATTTAAAGAGATGACACCACTTTCCAAGAGATGACAAATCAACTTTCCAAGAGATGGCATAACAATTTCCCAGAAATGCCATAACAACTTTTAATTATATGACATAATAACTTTCAAAGAGATGACATAACCACTTTCCAAGAGATACTATAACAACTTTTCTAGACAAGACATGACGTAAAACCTTTTGAAGAGATGACTTAACTTGTAATGGGTTCAAATGATAATTTTCTAAGAGATTACATAACAACATTTAAAAAGATGACATAACAGCTTTCCAAGAGAAAAGAAAAACGCTGTGCAAGAGAGGATGCAACAAAGAAATGACGTAACAACTTATCAAGAGATGACATAACTTTCCAAGAAGTAACATAAATACTTTTCAATAGATGACTTAAAAACTTTTAAATAAATGACATTACAACTTTACAAGAAATGACATACAATTTGTTCAAGAGGTGACAACAAATTTTCTTATAATTATCAGTACATTGTATACAAAGTCCAGACAAACAGTTGTTAAACCAAACACACCACACACGTGACTTTCATATCAGGACGTGGTGGCACGCATCAGTTCCTTATTCGCAGAAGTGATACAGAGAAAATGAGTTGACAACTTTGTGCTTGACAATATTGCATGAACTTCGCTTAAAAAAACACCTGTACTGATAGGAAATATTTCTCATCAAATAAATCCAAATTTTTTTCTTCATTCATTCAGTACTAGTCATCTTCCGAACGAGCAAAAGCCTTCAACAAGTTTCCACCAGGCCTTCGTGTCTTGTGCCATTCGTTCACGGTCTTTCCGTGACTTATTTAACTTTCCATGTCTATTCCAGGTCTTTTCTCCGTGTGCTTTATATCTTTCCACACCTCCTTTAACTTAGACATTGCAGAACAATGACTGCCTTGTAATGTCATCATTTGGTTTCATCAGAGTCTGTGCTATTCAATGCTATCGTCTTTATCTTCCCTCTTGTTCCACTAACAAAGAAAAATGGAAACAGTTAAAATGTTTTCTGACAGAGTCTTAATTAAGGTCTAGAAGTATTAAAGAGGAAACTGTTAAAATGTTTGCCGACAGAGTCTTAATTAAGGTCTACAAGTATTAAAGAGGAAACATTTAAAATGTTTGCTGACAGAGTCTTAATTAAGGTCTACAAGTATTAAAGAGGAAACTGTTAAAATGTTTGCTGACAGAGTCTCAATTAAGGTCTATAAGTATTAAAGAGGAAACATTTAAAATGTTTGCTGACAGAGTCTTAATTAGGGTCTACAAGTATTAAAGAGGAAGGATTTAGCAGACATATGTAATGAAATCCAAGACTTCTCTGACTTAACTAGGAATGCATCTAGACAGAGCGAGGACACGCAAAATGTGTTCCATTACAGATATAAATAAGCTTCGGTGTAAACAAAAATAGGTAATATGTCTATACTAGGACACAGGACAAAAATGCAGGTTGTATATCTACGAGGCCTTCGTCAGGGACAAATTATCAAAAAACAAAGGAGAAAGAAAATGAAAACTAACTAAATACATTTAAAATGATACGACCAGAAAAAAGTAATACCCAATGTCGCTGTCACCGATTCCAAGGTCAGGTATAAATTTAAAACTTGAATGTTGACTGGTACTTCACACTGTCTTTATTTATTAAATAACATGTTGCATCGGTTATATTAGGGCGCATGTCCAAATATAAAAAACCTTTAGGTCTGATAACATTAATTAAAAAGTTGACTTGACACCGTCTTCGCTTATGACAAAACACAAACCCAGTCATCGTTTGATTAGTGCAAGCGCTCAAAAATGTCATCATTATTTGTCTTTCTTTCTCTTTTCTTTAAATGTTGCTCCTATAGCCAATGTCTAGAACATTGAGACTGGTCTATTTGTTAGTAAGTTATATGCTGAGATGTTGTTTATCTTTATAGCTCTTTTGTTTTATTACGTTTGTTTCTCACAGCCATTTAGATCCTTCAAGAAACAAGTCAAGGCGGATAGGTTTTCCTCTGTCTGCAAGACAAAGAAATTAAACGTGAACAAAAGAAAAAACAAAAACATTCAAAGCTTCTAATTAACGTACCCCCCAAAATGTGAATACAATGTAAGCCGCGGAAATTCACTAGCACCCACACTATGACAAAAAAAAAAAAAAAACAACACTAACCAAACAGTATTCTAAGCTATAGTGCGTTTCAGAAAGGTTGGTCAACGATTGACTTCAAATATCTCCATATTCCTTTCACTGATAAACATGATTTTTTGCATGTGGTCTTATATTTTCAATGTCCCAAAGTTTTTATAAAATTCGATGTTGCAGGTAGTGTTTTTTTCTTGCAACGGCTAATTCCTTTGATCTTTTTTAACGAAGTAATTATTTTGTCCTGGAAGAAAATAATTTAACGTAAAAGAAGGAAGTTGCATATTTTCGGCATAGGCGTCTATACAATTCGAATGTTAGAGGGGTTTGTTAACTGATTACTACGTGAGGTCCTTTTTTATCTCTTCGAATTATTTGAGAGAAAAATAACGCCTATTCGTTGTAAATGTTACTTTTTATACTAAAACGTGAATGGATACATGAAGAGGTGAAAGTACTGTGTATGTTAAAAATAGTAGTGAAATCGCGGAGATAAAAAGTTCTTTCATGTTGCATAGTTTGAAAGTTTTTTCAGCTGCCACCTGTACTTTAACTTTTGCCCAAACGAGTTCAGTTGGGTTTAAATGTGAATGATAAGGTGGCAGCCTCAAACACATATGCAGAGGAAGGAACTTGACTTTCATATCCATTGTATTACAGACCTAGAATACCGCAAGATACGCCTATGCACTGAACACACCGGAAGGATCAATGTAATGTTCAAAACAGTGCGGTAGTAAGCTGAAACACGTTCAAGATGTTAAATTTTTTTTTATTTTTTTATTAATGTGTTTGCTACTTCATTTTGTAGCACGCCCCTTTCAACCATCTACCATGTACATGGATTTGTTGGTTATATCAGGACGTGTTTCTTTTATTGTAATATGTTTTTGTTTGTATTTGTTTTATATTATATTATCTCTAGTCGGTATTTTTCCTTTTGTAGTTATAGTTCAACATGGTTTTTAAAAAAAATTCCAATATATGCTATTTTCTAAGTTAGTATGTTTTTGATTTTTACTGGATGGTTTATTTGGTTAATCTGTATGTTTCTGGGGCGAGTCTTTCACCAGTTTGGACTACTGGTTCAATTCCTTATTTGATTTTTATATGTTAGCTTTAGTTTTTGTAATATAGTGTTTTATTAACTTTTGCATTTCTGAAGGGCTCTTTGTGCCTATGAGATTTTCTACACTCATTTCTACCTTGTGGTTACTACAGTATGTCTTAATGTTTTGCCTCTGTTGGTCATATTTTTTGCAGTCCACTAGAAAGTGCCTAATTGTGTTTTGGTTCTTGACACTCTTCACATGTGGGTTCCTCTATCATGAAATATCCAGTTCCCAGCTTGAGTCTCAGAATTTTTTATTAATTGGTATTTTTAGTTCATCTTTTATTTGACATTTTTTGCTTGGTTTTTTAAGGATTTTATATGAGTGTCTTGCTTTTTTACTTAGGTCCCATGCTGTTATCTATTCTTTAGTTATTTTTTGAGCAATTAAGCTCTTAATTTCAAACTTCCCTAAGCCTACTTCAATTTGGTTATGGCTAGTTCTCCCCCCTTTGGCTTCTTTGTCTGCTAGCTCATTTCCTGCTATCCCCACATGTGATGGTATCCATGTTAGTGTTGCACTGCATCCTATATTTTGTAGATATGTATTAACCTGTAGTTAAATTGGAATAGCTCACAAATATGAAGGGGTAAGCCCTGTCAATACACGGTTGGACTAGGAGGTGGTCGATTTTGTATACTTTAAATAAAGAAAATTTAAAACCATAAGTTTGTTAACGAGGAAAAAAATGTCCCTTTCGGGACATAGCGATCATTAGGTCATATGCAAAGTTGCAACAATTACGATCAAGTGGTTGCAGAGATATTGAATATTAAACAGCGGCAAACATTGTGAAACGCACTATAGGTCTGATGGTTTTCGTCGGTGAGAGTTTGTTCAATCTTTCTAAGTAGCAGTAAGAACTACCAACGTCTGCTTATTATTCTATTTACTCTTACGTAGGCCACTTCTCGCCAAATTTGTTATGTTCAATTACGTGTGAGCGTCCGCTTAACAGAGTGGTTAGAGCACTGGTCTCTCGTGGCAAAGGTGTCGTGTTCGAATCACGGTACCGACATGCCCCAGTCTACCCAGCTGTAAATAGGTATCTGACTTTGAGTTAGGGAAGGAAAAGGCAGTGAGGAAGGGAACTGGTTACCCCCCACCTCTCAATGCTGGACCTAGTATTGTGAAGTCTCTAACACTTCACTCCCCTATGGCAGTATCTGCTATGGGACTACATTTACCTTTACCAATTACGTGTATGTACAGTTTGAAACCTCAAGTCGGTTTGTGGTTTCATATTTACATCCGCAAGTCACAGACATAAATATGACGGTATGGTCTCCGTGATACTCATGTTTAAACAAGGAAATACCAGCGACTGTATATATGTATATTTTGTTGTGTGGGGACAAAACCAAATTCCACTTCCTGCACCCTTGTTCTAGGGCAATCACCTTTGTGTACATATATACAAACGTTACGTCAACCCAGACACAATTGAAGTGCTCATTCGTACACTCCCTGTGAAGAAAGAAAATACAACATAAAAGAAGGAGCCATCCCAAGGATGCTAATGTTAATGTTAATCAGAATCGACGTCATTGTACTCCGGGCTAACCCCTAGGTTCTCAGTCTCCCTTAGGAAATGTCGAAGGGTATGAATGCTAATTGTTCCTGTTGCGCACTGGTTGAATACATGGCTGATGCGTCCTCTCATACGTCCTTCCCCGCTGGTCTTACGTTTGATGCCAAATTCCAACCGTCTTAGCCTTGATGATTCATCTATTGCAGTGTCATTCTCTAAAAGACGAACATGAATTACCCTCTGTATTTCTTCCGTATCCATGGTCAATGCACCTTTTATGGGTGCTCTTGAAGCTAGTCTGTCAGCTCTTTCATTGCCACGTACCCCGACATGACCAGGACAGTAGATCCATATCAGTTCTTGAAGACTCGAAGACTATGGAGGTTTTCCATTCATGACGAAGCCAACCACTTTGGACCTTCCGAAGCAAGGATTGTGAGTCTGATATCCCAAGGATACCAAAAATAAAGCAATGTACGAGGGGCGTTCAGAAAGTAATGCACCACATCGTTTTTCTCAGGAGCTGTTTATTCAAAAAGCATGAAATTTATAAACAATATACATGGATATGTCATGTAAACATTGGTATTATTCAACATAATCCCCATCAACTTGTACGGCTTTATGCCAGCGCGAAACAAGTGCATGTATTCCTAGCCCGTACCAGATTTTGTCTTGATCATGTACCCATTTCTTCGCTGCATGAATCACTCCTTCATCATCTTCAAACCTTGTCCCACGGAGTGAATCTTTAAGTGGACCAAATAGATGAAAATCAGAGGGTGCCAAATCGGGACTATAGGGTGGATGGGGTAGTACAGTCCAACCCAATTTGGTGAGTGCTTCCCGTGTTGCCAGACTTGTGTGAGGGCGCGCATTGTCGTGAAGGAGAAGCAGGTCTGCTGGATTCTTGTGCGGCCGAACTCTGCGAAAACGTTGATTGCGTTTTTTCAATGTCTTAATGTAAGCTTGCGAATTGATTGTCTCTCCTCTTGGCATAACGTCCACAAGAATCACACCTTCAATGTCCCAAAAGACAGTTATCATGACCTTTCCAGCAGAAGGAATTGTCTTGAATTTCTTTCTTCGTGGTGATTGAGGATGATGCCACTCCATTGACTGTCTTTTTGTCTCAGGTTCAAAATGATGGGCTCAGGTTTCGTCACCTGTAACGATCTTAGCCAAAAAGTTCTCTCCATCAGCATTGAAACGCTCCAACAATTCAGAAGAAATTGCTTTCCTTTGCAATCGGTGGTCATTTGTGAGACTTCGAGGAACCCATCTTGCGCAAACCTTAGAAAATCCGAGAGTTTTTATAACTGCATTTGCACTACCAATGCTGACTGACAGCTGTAAGGCCAATTGTTGAGTAGTGATTCGCCTATCAGTAAGAATAACGTCCTCAGCGCATTTCAACATTTCTGCGTTGGTGGCTGTGGCAGGACGTCCACAGCGCGGCCGATCAAGCAGCTCCGTATCTCCACTTCCTGATTCTTTGATTCTCTGAACCCAGCGACTGACTGTACTCCTGTTGACTGCAAAACTTACATACACATCACATAGACGCTTGTGAATGTTCAAAACAGTTTCTTTCTCTGCAACGAAAAATTCTATCACAATTCGCTGCTTATAACGCAAGTTGCCAACACGCTCCATTTCAACGGTTTAGGGCAGCCGTATTATTTGGCCGGTTGTGGTGCCATTTGGTGCACACAATTGGCCTATGCCATATTTGAAGTGTGCAAAATGTCATGCTTCTATCTTCATTATTAGCTGAGAAAAACGATGTGGTGCATTACTTTCTGAACGCCCCTCGTACATAGGTTCAAATGTTAGTAGCGCTATGTTATAATTTTTGTCTTCCTATTTCTCCATAAGTTTCTAATGGAGCATGGGAGCACAACTGCATCTGATCCTCTGACAATAAACTTGCATCAAATAAATGTATGTGCTCTTGTAGCATTAGTTTCTTTGGTTGTACATGCTGAGGTTTGCCAGCCTTACGCCTAACCTCATGTTAGCCACCTCTTATTACATGCCTGCATGTAGCAGTAATCCTGTGCTTTCTGTGTCTTCTCAGTAACCCCTGATAACTTACACATGGCAATATACAGTACTTTACTCTCTGTTTTGAGAAAGTTAAAGGCATCGAAGAAGGGAACAAGTGACCCCTGCATCTTTAAAGGTGTGACCTAGTATAGGGACATCTCTTATATTTCACTCCCCTACGTCAGTATCTTCTATGGGCTACCTTTACCTATTTACATTCTCAATAAATCGCTTCATGTTTTTGAATTTTTAAGATGGATTTCTGCGCTCCTTGATCGGTTATGATTATCCCCTGTCAATAGAAGATAAAGATACGTTCTTAAAGACCAAAATATGAATATGACATGTTATCAAGTGGTGTATAAATTATGACCGGGCACTTCGCGAGACGGGCAATGACCGAAGTATTTGAACGTGACTATCGTAAAGTAAGAACTTGGGAATCTATTAACTATGCAGACGTCGCAGAAAAACCTGCCTTCTGCTATTCTACTTTCATAATTGAACCAACGCTTTTTTTTTTTTTTTAAAAACACGCCTTACAAGTTTTCAAATAATATAATTCGACCTACATGTCTCATGAAGGTCTTATAACCGTCGGCTTTTTTCCTGAGTCTTATCTTCAGACATTATGCACCCTAGAACCAGCATGACGACGTTGTACTCATTTCTCAAACTATTTTTCTTATAGTTGTACTCAGTCATAGACAACTGCAGCAGAGGTTATAGTGGCAGAGGAAAGAACAGAGAGACAAGTTGCTTTCTTTCCAGTAATTGCAGCGTTGAAAAGCCGAAATAATACCGATCTGAATAACTTCAGAATAGTGCTCCACAAACTGTTTCAACGATTCAAAAATGTTGTGATCCAATGGATCCCATCTCATTGTAATATCACAGGCAATGAAGAGGCTGACAGGTTTGCAAAGGAAGGTGGAAATCTATCTCAGCCTGATGCAAGCATATCTTTCGAGAAGGCAAAGAGTTTTATCAGAGCCATATACATAAACAAATGGGATGTAGAGCATCCAGGTCACACACAAAATGATGCATACTACCAGCTCAACAGAACAGAACAAGTGGTAATCTTCAGACGTCGCACTGGCCACAAAGTTTGAGATACCATCTATTCAACAAGCTAAAAATAGGAACTACCGATCAGTGTAACTGCGCCCTCCCCTTAGCTCTGCAGTAGTGGTCCACCAGTGGCTATATCGCAAGAGTATCTAAAATGGGTCGTCAAAGGTGTCTTGGCATAGTTGTAGGTAGAAGAGTATTGACGTTCTATCCCCAGGGATGTTTCACACGATAATTCAGAAGTCAAGAGCAATGCTGAATTGGTAGGGCAATTGTTAACTTATATCTGATCCGTCGCCTTTTGTGAAGAATTAAGCAATGGTTTTAGTCCATTCAAGCCCCAACCTGGTGTAACTCGAGCCAAATTCTTTTTTACGGGCTTTTCTTTAACTTGCAACGTATGTCACCTTCAAATCGATTTTTGGATTACTTCCAGATAAGCAATAGCTCTGAAACTTGGCATAGTTATGTATTTTCGATGGGAATACAATGATCAGTCGTAAAAATAATAAAATGAATAACATTAAA
This sequence comes from Oreohelix idahoensis, assembly GCA_024509875.1. Lineage (NCBI taxonomy): Eukaryota > Metazoa > Mollusca > Gastropoda > Stylommatophora > Oreohelicidae > Oreohelix > Oreohelix idahoensis. Next base: position 708,454 of record JAMPIV010003918.1, on the reverse strand, counting down.
ATTAATATTAATTTTTTTGTTTGTATTGTTTCATCAGTGAAATTGGCGATAACTGCAAATAATCTAGGTGTATTCTTTCCAACAAGATTGTCTTTCTTGAGATTAATTTTGAAACTTCTCCTCCCTCCCCCCTCCACACACACACACTATCGCACGGAAGTTACCCTTTTTTTATTCAGAAGAGCGCTATCTTTGAGTTGTGATTCGGAAACACGCTTGTTCTAGCTAATTTCACTGTGAAAAAACGTTAAATCTGTCAGCTTTCGATCAGGTGATTATTTTTTTTTATACAGACAATGTCTAGCGAACCAACCACATCATGTTTATCAAAACGTAGGTCTTTTTTATCTATAGAAAAGGCTAGGGAGCTGTGTATGTTTGATGAGTTTAGTGAAGATGATGTCATTGATGATTTCGAATTTGACGTTAATGAAGAAGCTAGTTCTAGTGACGAGGGGGCGTGGTCACAGCCAGGCTTTAGTGCTACAAAACGACAAAAAGTTTTGACCAAATCATCGACAAAAGGGGGGAAAAGCATTAGTACCAAGGAGCAACAAGGGGCAATTGGTAATGAATGGATTTCAGTACCAAACATCAGTATTACAGAGACCCAAAATGCATTCAGATTTCTTCCCAAATATGGTCGCAAACCAGGAGTACACGATGACTTAGGTCTTAGTGAGGCATCAACTCCTTTTGACTGCTATAGGACATTGTTTACTGACGACATTGCAAATTCAAAAGTACATTCTGTAAATGAGTATGCAAAACTTAAAGTTCTTAAAAATAATCTATCCCTAAAAAGATCAAGATTTTCCAGCTGGACAGCACTCTCAAACTATGAGTTGTTAAAATTTATGGCTACAATAAATGCTATGGGCATCATTCCAGACCTTCTATTAGAGACTATTATTCATCAGAAACTGATTGCCTTTATGCACCCTTTTATCACAAAAACTTTGATAGAGATAGATTTTTATCTATCTATAAAAAAATGTTGCATGTGGAAGAGCCTGATGCTGAGGGGAAAAGTAAAGTGCAGCCCTTCATCAACTCTTTGATTGAAAATTTCAATAATGCTTTTACGCCCTTTGAAAATGTTTCGGTTGATGAAATGATTGTAGGATTTAGAGGGAGATGGAAATACGAGCAATTTAAAGCCACTAAGCCTAGTAAGTATCAAATAAAGAGTTTTGGTCTTGTTGACAGTACCACTGGGTATGTTTTATCCCTGCTTACTTATTATGGAGCGGATACCTCATACGATCCAAGCACAGACACCAATAGTGGGATGGCAATAAAAGTCTGTGGAACTCTATTACAGCAAATTAGAACTGGTTATCATATATTTGCAGACAGGTTCTACACAACAAGAGCACTCATTGACTATTTGCTTCAGCAAAAGCAATACTATACTGGCACCCTCCAGTCAAACCGAATTGGCTTTCCATTAGAAAAAAAAGCACTTTCCATACCACACATGGAACGGAAATGCTGGCAAACTAAAGATTCATCTTTGCTTTGTATAAGAAAGCAAAAAAGCCAGTAATCATTGTTTCCACTAAAACATATACAGGAATGACTACTATGACAAAACCACAGCCAATAACAGTCCATGACTATAATCAGAGCATGAATGGATGTGCTTGGGTATTATGGCATTCACAAACGACGCAGCAACAAGTGGTGAAAAAAAATATTCTACTGGATAATGGAAATTACTTATACCAATGCTTTCATCCACAATAGGCCCACAGGCAGTAGAAAAATGACATTAAAACAGTTCAAAATATCTCTGATTGATGCTTTGCTTCAGTGGGCCGCAGATCTAATGCCCGAGCCACAGAGGAGTATCAAGGCAACACCTGGATGACCAAGGACAGCCAATCCAATTCAGAGGCTTGAAGGAGCTAAGCATATGATAGCTTACACAGAAAAAGACAGAAGATGTAGAGTCTGCAGCAAACCAGATTCTCCAAAAAGAACACATTTTATTTGCGAGGGTTGCGATGATTATCCTCACCTCCACCCAAAACACTGCTTCAAGATATGGCATACACAAGCCACCATTGACTAAAATGTAAATATCCTTTCAGATAAAATTGTGTACATATTGTTTATGCATAATAATGTAAGTACAATACAATATATGATTTACTTTGAATTTGACCTTTTTGTTTCCAAATTTTAATAATGATGGTACGGTACGCTGGAGAGTCTCTTAAACATTAACAAAACATCACAGAAAGCTGAAACTTGTAATTAATATTCATATATGGATTAGTGTTATTTAAAAAAAAACCATGGTGCACTTTGGATAATATTTCAGTCTTTATGCATGGGTTGGTGGGTACATTTTTCATTCACTAAAATGAATTTTTTTTTTTAAATTGTTTACTCATAATTGAATATAATATGAAGAATAGCACTTAAAAGCCCCAATATTGTAATTCTAAATATATTTATCTTTACTGTGAAACATAATTTGTGTGCCTTTTTGTTGTGTAATATCAACACAATATATGATTTAATTTAAAAGTTCACGCGGCCTTGAATATCTTCTTTTTTTATTTTAATGATGATGGTACGGTCTGCTGGATGGTCTGTAAAACATTAACAAAATATCACAGGAAGCTGACACTTGTAAATAATATTCATATATGGATTAGTGTTATTCTAGAAGATGCTGGAGCAGTCTGGATAACGTTTCAGTTTTTATGCATGGGTTGGTGAGTACATTTTTCATTCACTGTCGTAAATTTATTTTGAGAGAAAGAGTCTTAAAAATGGTGGTCCGGTTTAGAGTGGAGAATGATGATGAAAGCTCAGTTATAGAAAATGTAGAGAGTAAATAGTTGCTTCACAGAGTGCTGGGGAGATTAAAGACAGACTTATTTACGACAAATCGTCCCTCTCAATCTTCTCTTCAGACTCTCCTGGTCAAACAATTATTTGCCAGTCTCCAGACACACACCTGCGCTCACACCGATTTGGTGCTTCAACCACACAGACGCACGTGAATACAAACTATATTAAACAAATAGGGGAAATTTGGGCTTTGGGTATTCCAACACAGTACTAAATAAGTTTATGATGTTTATTAACCTTAAAATCCAATCACAAATATCAAGTGTTACATAAAAAAATATCATAAGTACAGAAAATACAACTAACAAGGTGGGATGGGGGGGGGGGGTGAAGAAGATTGGTATCGACTAAGCCCTTCCCGCTTGTATTAGACAAAGATAAACCCAGTCCAAAGATAGATAATTATCAGGAACATAGGTAATGTAACCCACCAGTGAATTTAATTACTCTGAAAGAGGTGTTACAATATTAGGTACGGGTGGTAGAAAAAATCATGTTATTCCCAATTGTTCTTCCCTTTACTAAGCAAATGAAAGGGAGGGGGGTAAACAGAGTTAACAAAATATCCCACTTAAAGGAACAATGCAGGGTATACAGAAAATGTATTACCCGGTAGGCAAGTTAACAAAATGGTTTTTCAAAAAAATTAAATCTCCTGTCATTCATGCACGCGCGTGAGGATCCACACTCATACACTCACACACACTTACCGATTGCAGCATCAGACAATTGATAGAATTATATAAACAGCAATTACACTCTTGACATGTGAAAATGTCTAGTACTTCGATGTCCCGCCCCAGATGTAGCGAGGTTTGCTGATAGCAAATATTCCCACTTATCGCCGGACTTGAAGCCTAAGAGTTCTTGTGTTTCATTATATAAAAAAGGAGTCTATGGGATGGCACTGACACAATTCAACACAGGGGTGAAAATGAAGTGGTCTCTTTAATTTCGCTGCTGGAGGTAAAATTCCTTCAACGCGTGATGATAGCAACTGACCGGTAAGTTTTAAATCCAGTGAGGAAAACCTAGGCCGAGTCACAGTTCAGGTAAATAGGTACTCTCTCACAACAGAGCAGTAAATAAAATATCGCTACTGGCAACTGTTCATCTTCCAGTTTATCTTACAGGTTGAAATTTAATTTGATGATTTATTTAAATGTTCTTGGGTAGGCTTTCTTTCATGTAATTATGATAGTTAGGTCGCATCGGACCGCCACAAGATTAAATTTTAAAAAATGTTCCATCAATATGTCTGGAAGTTTTAAGATGTATGATTTCTTTATTGCTGGGATCGCAAAGGTTACGATCACTCTGTATGAAAGAAAAGACATGTAATATACTGAAAAATCAAATAACATTCTAAAGCGCGATGAATTTCCCGTTAAGACTATCTATATATATACCCTCGCGTATTTAATTATGTATTTAATAAAACACTGCGCGAGTTCTAATGGTTAAAACACACATCTATATATATATATAGGACTTAACTAAGTTTATTACTTATAAATTCCTTCGCGACTTTAAAAGTTACTCTAGCATTTAAGCCTATATTATTTTTATAAATAATATAACAGGTATATCATTACATTTACAACTGGAACTATTGAGATGGTTTAATTTAATAGATTTAAATTAACACAAAACCAATGAAGTAGAATGAATGAACCAGACCACTGATCACTTTACACAATTATATTTTACCGTTTTGCACAGAATAGAATTCACTGCAAATATATATGAAAATCCAGGGGAAAATCTAACACGATTTCAAATATAGCTAGTGCTTCTGTCAAGGTCTGGCCAACGAGTGATAACATGCATTTCTTCATGGTCTGTATATATTTAACATAAAATGTAAGATGAGTGGGACATGAGAAAATTGACACCTTTTTAGATCTCATGAGACTTTTTGGGGATCTGACCGCCAGACTAAAGAGAGATGCCGCCCCTGGTCTTCCGTATCTCCGCTCGTTTCGTTCGCGACGGCTTTCCCGTGCGCTCCCACAGCGATCGTTCTGTGATTAACACCGAGAAGCGAAATACCGACAGGAAACTTGCGTCGCGTTTCAGGGACCACTACTGCCTCTTTGATAGCGTGCCGCTAGCCTTTCCTGAGATCTCTTCCGTGTCTTTGATCGTGGTCGCTACTATCGTTTGATGCTGGCAACGCCCCCCACTGGCCAAGTTAATGAAAATAACTGCATATGATTGCTCAAGAGATATTCGTGGGCGTGATTTAACCTCTCCTTAAATCAATGCGATGACCACAATGAACAGTAGATAAACTGTCCACATATTAATCAGCAAACGTGTTGACCATCTGCGTGGAAAGGTTGCATAGCTAATGAGTCCAGGTGAAAAAAATCCCGTTTGACGAAAAGTTACCAAAATATTCGGGGGCACTGATGCTATCCGAAGGGGTCGTTACGAAGGGTCGTACCATATCATCCAACACTTCAGGGGTACCGATGTTATAAGAGGGTTCTTACCATCATCTAACACATTTAGGGACGGCTAAGTTGTCTGTCACATTCACTAAAATGAGTTTTTATTAAAATGTAGTCTATAAAATATGTAGAATATCACTAAAATCCTTCATATTCTAATTCTACATTCATTTATCTTTACTGTAATGTATAATATGTGTGTCTTTGTTGTATAATAACAATACAATATATGATTTAATTTAAAAGCTTCAGGCGGCCTATAATGTCCTTTTTCTTTCCAAATGACTATAATGTTTATATGGTTCGCTGGATGGTCTGTAAAACATTAACAAAATATCACAGGAAGCTGGCACTCGTAAATAATATTCATATTTGGATTAGTGATTTTTTAATAGACCCTAGAGCACTCTGGATAATATTTCAGTCTATTGCATGGGGTGGTAAAAACATTTTTGATAGACTAAAATTAGTCTTTTCTTGAAAGTGGTCTATATTATTACTCATAACTGATTACTATATGTAGAATATCACTAAAAATCCTTCATATACTATCTCTACTTTCATTTATCTTTACTGTGATGTATAATATGTGTGTCTTTGTTGTATAATAACAATACAATGTATGATTTAATTTAAAAGCTTCACGCGGCCTATAATGTCCTTTTTCTTTCCAAATGTCTATAATGTTTATATGGTTCGCTGGATGGTCTGTAAAACATTAACAAAATATCACAGGAAGCTGACACTAGTAAACATTATTCACATATAGATTAGTGATATTTTAAAAGATGCTGGAGCTCTCTGGATAATATTTCAGTGTTTATGCATGGGTTGGAGAGTACATTTTTCATTCACTAAAATGAGTCTTTTCTTGAAAGTGGTCTATATTATGACTCATAACTGAATACTATATGTAGAATATCACTAAAAATCCTTCATATTCTAATTCTACATTTATTTATCTTTACTGTGATGCATAATATGTGTGTCTTTGTTGTGTAATAACTCAGAAACTTTAGAATTTATAAAGGTACTGCTTTAAGGTAAAAGAATAATTCTGGCAAAACTGATGAAAAAATTCCGGCCTGCAAGAGTTTAACTTCTGCTTTATACTTCATTAGATACTTATGGATAAAATATATGATAAGCGCTTAAGCGCTCCACGCTTTTTGTTAATTTGATGTTAAATATTTTGACTGCAAGCTATAACTCCGTGAAAAATTATTTGTGGCTTTTTAATGCATTAAAAGCCTGTGTTTAAAATATTCTTTTTTGTATTTGTATCTAAGAATTAGCTCTATATATGTAAATGTATGTCTAAGTGCATATATATATATGTATATATATATATATATATATATATATATATATATATATATATATATATATATATATATATATATATATATATATAAAAGAGTCTTGCTGATACGTTGCTTTCACACTTAAAATAACTGAATCAACTAAGATTGATATGTTTTTAAAATAACGTGTAACACATTTAATAATCAGTTAGTTTAACAGGTTAAAATAACGATGAAGTGATGGTGACTTTTAGAGTTAAATAAAATTTCTCGTCATTGAGACGTGGGATGAGGATTTAAATTTAAATGTATATTTAATGTCCGTTTGCCGGTGCCTTTTACAAGCACTTAGCTGGTATGAGTGAGTCCTGCAACATGGGTTTCGTCAATCCTTCTGTGATGATGACACTACACAGTCGGATAGCTTTGTTGTACGAACCGTCTGATAGCTTAGTACCCCGACGTTTAGACAAAATAAAAACAAATGCCTCTGCTAAGTACATTTGTGGGCTGAAATTAACAGGCACTTTGTCTCGCTGTGCACCCACCAATGTTATTCTCTCTGAATAATTAAATTCTTTTTTTAGTATACATAGCGTAACTCAGGGAAATCACCAATATTCTTCTAGGTATGAAATTGGGAAAATATGTGCTTGGACAGCGCAAAATCAATGATTTGCCTGAATTAAAATTAGCAAGGTACATATATCTCCCAAAATGATATGATACACTTGAGGCACTTGTCATGTAATCATCAGTCATCACTGCTCCAGTCGAAGTCTGGGGTTACCTCTGCTGTCGGTTGTCTGTATGACTAGCAAGAAGAATTCACCTGCTTTTGCTGTAGTGGTTTATGAATATACTATTTTCATATGTTGAGGTTGTTATATATATAAAACCACTTAGCAAGAAAACAATTCAAATTCAGATTGTAAAATAAATGTTTACATTTACCCCAAAGTTACTTTTCGGAACACAATCTCCTCACACAGTTTAGAATGGGCACAGCACTTTATTAGATGCTTCGAATCATTTGGTCTGTAAATGTTTTATTCCTCAAATGATGGGTGATCTGACTCCTTAGGTCTCCAGTCTTTGTATTTAAAAATGCGGGTTTACTTTTAAGCTTTAAAGTTGCCCAAACACTTCTAATCTGTCACTTATAATTTAGGAACTTAGGATCTTATCGTAGCAATGAGAGACCTCAATGCGAAAGTCGGAACACACAATACATATAATGAAAGAGTAAAGGGAAATGCGGCAGCGGAACAGCAAACGAAAATGGGGATAAATTAATAAGTTTCTGTAACATTAACAACCTGGTCATTGGAGGAACACTTTTTCGCACACAAAGAAATTCACAAATTAACATGGAAATCACCAAATGGCAGGGACAGAAACCAGATAGACCACATGATGAATAATGGTACATGGAGACATGCATTACAAGATATGAAGGTAAGAAGAGGTGCAGATGTGGGAAGTGACCACCATTTAGTCGTAGCAAAACTGAAGGTGGAATTATAACTGCTGGACCAACTGTAACTACAGAGAAAAGGTTTGACATCAGCAAATTAAAGGACCCCGTTACCAGAAAAGCTTTTGCGTCTGATATAAAGACACGATATCAAATTGGCAAAGGTCAGGAAAAGACATCGTCTGATGACCTTAATTCAACACCATTTCAACAATATATAAGGAAAGCAGCAAATCGTACCTGGGATTCCAGGAAAGGACGAAGCAAGACTGGATTACAACAGAAAAATTAAACACCATAACGACGAGAAAGGAAATGAAAAGAAAGAAAACAGGAGCGAAGTCCCCCAGGTTAAAGAAACTATATAGCGAACAATACAGTCAGCTGGAAAAGGAAGTTAAGCGCCAATCCCGAGCCCAAAAAAATGCATTTCCTAGACGATATTGCAAGACAGGCAGAAGAGGCAGCACTGAGAAATGAACAAAGCACAGTATGCAAAATAACTAAAACCATCAGCGGAAAACGAGGTGCAAACAATATTACATTAGTAAGAGATAACCAAGGAAATCTCATCACGACAGCAAAGGGACAGGAAACAAGATGGGCAGAGCATTTCAGAGAAACTCTGAACAAGGAACCACGAGAGACACAGTTGAATGTTCCTGAGGTTGAAAACGATCTAGATGTTAATTCAGACATTCCACGGAAAAAAGAAATCATCACGGCAATCAAAGGGTTAAAGAATGGAAAAGCGCCTGACCACGATAACTTAAATGCAGAGCTATTTAAGACAGACCCTGAGCTACTGGAACCACTATTTGCACTTGTCTCGAAAACAGGGACAACACCAACGGAGTGGAACAAAGGAATAATTGTCAAATTGCCCAAGAAGGGATACCTTGCAGACTGCAATAATTGGAGAGGAATCACTCAGTTCCCAGCAAAATATTAGGCAGGATAATTATACATAGAATTTCAAAAGCAGTAGACCACAAACTGAGGAAAGAACAGGCAGGATTTAGAAAGAACAGAAGATATGCAGATCATATATTTACCCTCAGAAAAATTATAGAGCAGTGTTCAGAATGGCAGAGACATTACATTACAGAGAGATAAACATTAATTTTGTTGATTTTGAAAAGGTGTCGACATTATACATAGGGACAGTCAGTGGAAAATACTGAGGGCTTATGGAATTCCAAGCTGCATAATGTCAATCATAAAAAAGCCTCAATGCCAACTTAATGTGTAGCGTAGGGCAGAGCAACCTAACCTTTGAGGTGAAGACAGGAGTACAACAGGGATATCCGTTATCAACCACTCTATTTTTAACGGTCATAGGCTGGGTGATGCGATAGACAGCAGAGAGCAGTCCAAGAGGAATAAGATGGACTACATTTTCTACATTGGAAGATCTGGAATATGCAGATGACATTGCACTACTTGCACACTGTGGTAAAATGGGATGTTATAAATATTTATAGGGGACTTAGTGTACTGACTGAGATCAGCTGTGAAGGTATCTGTATCTATTAAGTGTGGTGTATTACAGATGACCTTACTTGCTACCACATTTATACCTCAGTCAGAATTATTTTGGAATATTGTGATGACTACGTTAAATGTCTAGGGTTATGAAAATGATGAAGTGTAAGTCACAACAACAACAAACAGATAAACAATTTAATTTATTCCACAACACTTTACAACACACTGTGACACTCACACACATATAACAATCTATAATACTATTTTAAATGAGTCAAGTGTTTAAGTTTAAAAAATATATGTATTAATTCTTGTCAATAATGGATATCCTGATTCAACTACACAGTGAACCAGGAATCACAATCAAATGTAATTACAAGTATTATGTACACAGGTTATATATATGAACTTTGTATTGACAGAGTTTATTATTATTATTCTATGTGTGTAATTTGTGCAGTAGTAATATGAGGTAATACTGGTTTTGTTCAAGCCTGGTTGTTGCTTTTCATCATGACTTCAAGTGTTTGATTATCGGGGAAATAGTATTGGGAAAAGTTCACAATTCCTGTCATTTGAACTAATTAATTGTCCCTTTGTAGTTAACAAAATGTAAATTTTTGAGGGGGCACATAATGTTGAGCTACTCTGGCCACAGAAGCTTATCTTTCGTGATGGCGGCAGGAAAAGACTCCTCTGCTCGATTGCTTCCTGTGTTCTGGAGACACCTCACTGGTCGCTATCTGGACCCAGGAGTATGCTGTCAGCCTCTGGATTCAGCAAAACCCAGACCAGGTGCTGCTTCAATAACTAGGACCACAGTCCCTGAAACAAGAAGGTTGTACCTCCTATTTCAGAACTAATTTATAATCTATTTCCAGACTGAACACAATACATAACAAACACTGAGTTCAGAGCGGTAGGCCAACTGCTATCTTCATCTGAAACAATTTACACCAGTATTCTCCTCCTAAATGGTTACTACGCCTCTGCAATTCCAGCCTTAGTTCCTTCTAGTCAATAAGATAGGTGTCAGTGTACTGTTTGGCAATTCCATGCAGTTTTACTTTTCTCCGACACCTTCTGTTCAGGTTGGAGCACTATATAGGCCTTGCCTCATGTTCGCTACTGAACCACACACATATACAGACATAAATTATCAATTTACATTCAATTTTCATTAAAAAGATATTGAATATATCAAGCTTACCACAATTCATGGAAATAATACACAGATACGTTGACTGGCGATGAATAATGGCACAAATTATGGCACAAATTCCGATCCGCCTCTGTCCCAGGCTTTTATTTAGAAAAATATGATCTGGCTCTCAACGCACTGTTTCTTAGTAAGTTTATTTTAACATGTGGCACTGAACTGACGCTCCTAATTGCCTATATTGGCGGGTCTAACCAATCGGGCCATGTTTACACAGCTTTTCAAAAAAAGTACTCCTACTCACGTTTCCCTAACAACAAAGATTTAGTATTTGTAGCCCGACTAATCGTGTTTAGCCTTACATTTACTTCTATCCAATCAAATAGGATTTTACATGGTGGCCCATTTCCCGTAAAATGGTGGTTTCAAAACCTGCCACTGCGCAATTCTGATTTTGGTGTTGTCTGACAGCACCACCATTTTATTTTGGCTATAATTTGTTAATTCCTAGACTATTTGCGTAACGTTTAACATATTCTTTGTCAGCAAGTCCTAAGGAACCCAATTATATACATTTAATGGAGCTAGGTGGCTGCGTTCAAAATGTGCATTTTATTCTATCTCCTGTCAGGCTTTCAACCGTAAACCAGTCTAATGTCATGTTTCCCAATAAGCATTTTTCAGGTTTTTAAACCTAACTCTCGTATGGGTAGTGTTTTTTATCACTGTCCATCTGAAAAAAAGTATTGCTTCTGGCCTTTCGCTTGGGGAGGGTGGCATTAATTGTATATCGCGAGACGCGTGTTAGGGTTGCATGCGTTCCTGCTTTCAGCCCTCCCTTCTCTCTATCCTAAGTTCATCTGTCTTTTGATCACGCCGTGTATAAAATGAAATTAATGGAAGTATTAATTTAGGTCATTACGCGGTGTGCCTAGCTCAAGGTTTTCTTAGAAATGCAGTACACGTTTTATTGTAGAAAGCGTGTAGTGATGCAGTAGGCTTTACTATCAACGTGAAACGTTACAATTTGCAGACGAAGTAGAAAACAAGGGGGATTTTTGTACGCCATTGTGACAGCACTGTACTTTTACCATTTCTCTTTCCTTTTATTGAATTTATGGGTTAGGCTTTACATTTGCCTTTTAATTTATATATGTGGATTTAGAATGTTTCACGACACACACTCACATCAACACATCAAGGAAGACACGGATAGACTTAATAAGTATAGCCAGCAGGTGGGTCTGAACATCAATCTAAAGAAGACAGAGGTCATGATACTCAATGTGAGCAACACCGAGCCCATAACAGTAAGGAATCAACAACTGGAACAGACAGACACCTTCACGTACCTAGGACGCATAGTAACACCAGATGGCGGAGCAAGAAAAGACATCAACAACAGAATAAACAAAGCAAGAACAGCCTTTTACAGTCTAAATAACATCTGGAAGTCCTCTCAGTACAACACAAGCACAAGCACAACATTAAGATTATGTCAGAGCTGTGTGCTTTCTGTGCTTCTCTATGGTGCGGAATTCTGGAGAGTAACAGAGAATCTTTTGGCTGAATACCATCACCAACCAAGATCTGCTTACTCGGAGCAAGCAAGGGGACATGCACACCATCATAGCTGGCAGACGCTGGATTTGGGTTAGCCATGTCCTCAGAAAAGACCCCGAAAAATAGGCCGATCAAAAAAAACAACTTGGCGGAGGACTGTGGAGGCTGAGATGCAAAGAATGAATCAGAGTTGGGGCACTGTACGAAGGATGGCCACCGACCAAGCAAAGTGGTAATCAATTTATTGCTGTCCTACAAGACACCACCAGGCGTGTTGGCCACTGACTGCTTTGATGGTCGGCGGCTAAGGATCAAAGAGAGAGAAGAGAGACTCCTGCAAGTTTCCAGTCTTGGTATTTAAAAATGCGGGTTTACTTTTAAGTTTTAAAGTTGCCCAAATACTTCTAATCGGCCACTTATAATTTAGAAATTGTTAGTTCGATCCTTCTCTCTCTGGCTTCTGGGAGTTGTTAGTTTGACGTTGAGATGCAGTCTGATTTGTGACGACGATTTCACTAGGTTCTATCTCTCATTTCTCAGTTTAAAATCCCAGGTTAACTTCCGACAAATTTTCTCAAATCAAACCAATTGTAAGCTCTTTAGCACTATCTGGGTAAGGGTGTTTGAATTCATAATTTCCGCCGCGTATTTTAAAATATTAGATTTTAAAATTCCATCGCGTGACCTCTTTCTAATAATGCTGTAATACTTCCGCACCTAACAAATTCTGTGAGCTTATTTGATGTTCAGATGCTACCTTTCAATATTGTCTCCACCAGACAGGTTGTTTGTTACGATTACACAGGGATGGTCCCGTGAAAACGATTATCTCATTATCACCTTTGTTTTCCGGATCTCTCATACAGACAATATGGTTTCTATTCATCGCTCGTACGACACCTTATTGTGTCAATAAAGAGTATCTCTAACAAAAGTGGATAGGCGACTCAACTGATAATCGTATTATAGCTGACCAGTGTAATTAACTGGGTATTGTTACGATTCACTTGGCGGAACGTAAATACGTCTGGGAGTGTTCACAGCAAAAAGAATTTAAGGGCAATAAATATTCCAAATAATAGAACGATGAGTGAGAAAAAGAAGGAATGAACTGATACTGCCGGAGTGGAGGAGAGTTATAAAAAGTGCACGACTAATTAATTTGTCACACTGCTGAACATCTTCTTCAGAGATGTCGAACATATGCGGAACAGAGAAAGCGCATATGGCCGTTATAATCATTGTTATTATTAATCAGAATCGACCTCGCTGCACTCCGGGCAAGCCCTTAGGTGCTCAGTCTCCCTCAGCAAATGTCGAAGAGTATGATTGCTACTTGTACCTGTAGCACGCTGGTTGTACATACGACGGATGCATCCTTTCTCACGTCCACGTCTGCTAGTCCCACGTTTGTTGGCAAACTCCGACAGTCTCAGCCTTGTTGATTCATCTATTGCAGTGTCATTATCCAGCAGGCGATCATTAATGGCCCTTAGTATCTCTCCTTTATCCATGTCCAGTGTTCCCACTATTGGTGCTCTCGAGGCCAGTCTGTCAGCTCTCTCATTGCCACGTACACCTGCACGATGAGGATAATAGATCCACACCAGTTCTTCAAGACTTGAGGATTCTATTGATGTTTTTCATTCCTGCAGCAACCATCCGTTCTGAACTTTCCGAAGCATGGCTTTAGAGTCTGACAATATAACTGCTCTGGTTGATGGAGTTTCAGACAGCCACCTCAGTACTGCAGTAACTGACTCTTTCACTATGGAGTTGTTCAAAAAGCACAGCATCAAACAGGCATTGTTGGAATTGACCTTTGATCCGCTTTCCTCACACCATTTAGAAACCGCCTGTAGTGTCTCTTATATGCCTAGGACCATCTCCTGTCTGTCTGAGCCAGTTCTGTACATGAGTATGTCATATGCGAAAGTTAGTGTTTGTCAGAGTCCTGTTGGTTGAAAGGCTGCTACTTTTGCTGTGTAGATGTTAAACAGCAGTGGTGATAGTGGAAAACCCTGAGGTAGTCCTGGGCAAATACGCGTTGGTTCTTATGTCCAAGTTCCTAAGCGAAATGCAACTGTTCTCTCCATTAAGGCAGCTGCTGTCCACCTTGTTATCCAAGGGTTTACACCACATGCCATTATACAGTCTATTAGGGTTGCAATGTCCACACTGTTATACGCATCCTCTAGGTCAAGTGCGACAGCCACCGTTTCTCTTTTACTCTGGAATCCCTCGTACGACATTGTTCCAGCGTTACCCCATGCTGTTTTCATAGACCTATAGCTAGCTACCCAGGGTATCAGGAAGGATGTGTACGTTTTCGAAGTGGCTCCTTTACTTGTCTTGCGACTATCTTTTAAAGTAATTTACAAAAACATTCTGTAGTATGATAATTAGATAGCTGCTGAGCAATATGGGGTCTTTCCCAGGTTTAGGAGGTGGCCGAAGATAACTGTGTAGCCAGTCTTCCGGCACCTCAGCATTCTGTATGCTGGTATTGAAATTGCTCACCGTATTTATAATAGCTGTGTCGTCTTACTTACTTAGTCGTTCCTCTTCTACCGTGAGGTGTAGAGGTTTGGGAGACAGAGCGCCAGACTTTCCTATCGCTGTCTTTATCCTGGCCTGGTTCCATTCTAGTTCTCGGTTATTCAAAGATTGTCTAATGTTGTCCTCCTAGCGGACTTTGGGTCGTCCTGGAGGTCTGGATCCCTGGCTTTTTGTTTCCCATGCTTGTCGTGGTACCCGATCTTCTCCCATTCTGCAGACATGGCCAAACCATCTTAGTTGGGACTGTTTTACTTGGGTCTGCAGGGGGTGGGATTTTAGGCCTTGACGTATCGTCTGGTTGCGGACCATGTCTCTTCTTGTTACTTCAACCACCTTCCTCAGATACCTCATTTCTGAGGTTTGGATCTGGTTTTTGGGGGTTGTAGTCATTGCCCATAACTCGCATCCATATGTCAAGACTGGGACATAGGTGGAGCGGTATACAGCCACCTTCGTTTTCTTACCAACCTTTCTCTTGCTGAGGAATCCTCGATTTATGGCCCGAAAAAGTCTCCCAGCTGTTGCTTTTCGAGTGGCCAACTCTTCTTTATGCCTCCCTTGTCTGTGTCGTCGAGCTGATTAATGTGATGGTAATGTACACCATCAGGACCCTGAGCAGTGTTTCTGCTGGTTTTCGATGTGTACACCACATCCTCTTCAGAAATGCGATCAACGTATATCTGATCCAGCGCAAAATTATTCCATGTCGGAATATTTTGAAATTACCCCACCCAACAAGCATGTTTGAAATTATTGGAGCCCTGAGTAGCTTCATAACAAACATATGCGGGGGTAGGACAGGCAATATAACAGGACCTTTTTCGCAGCTATAATTCACTGTGAGAAATCGCTTGCCAAAACGACACAACTAGACAGCGAGAAGTAGAATTTACAATTCCATTTTTCAGACTGGACTAAAACCATTAGTAGTCCCAAGTTCCACATGGAGCAGGGAGGGAAAGATGAAAGAAATGATGTACATTCTAAGTTTAATATTTACATTTTAAAACCAGTGTAAATGTCTATGTAAACATATGCACTTTAAAATTAATTAAAGTTTCAAACTTCTGAACCAGCTTAGATATAAATGAAAACATATTCAATTTATATTGTGAACACTTTTCAATCAATGGATATGTAAATGGAAACATATTCTATCTGTACTGTTAACCATTTCATTTAAATGTAAAGAAAGTTTTCTTTCGAGGGATTAAATTTAATTCTCATCCAGGGTAAATTCTGAGTAGATGGGATGGTAGAATAAGAGAAAGGGGACACATAAGTATTTGTCGGGAAACGCAATTCTCAGGAGAGCGTTTCGTTTGTTACTATTCTTTTACCATTGTTGTTGTTGGTGGTACCAGTTGAGGGTAAAATCTCTGGAACAAGAAGGGTACAGTGGCCTGAGCTTTAAGACCCTCGTCTTATCTATAGACCAACTTTGTAGACACTCCCTGAAACTTCTGGAAACGTGATACGCCTGACATCCTTGACCAGCGACGAGCGTTATCAGTGACCAATCAACCGAGAACCAACCCATCAGCGGGAGCAGAACCTACCACTGGCAGATTTGAAACCTATAAGCTGCCACGTGAACTGCTTTATAAACTTTTATACCATCACAACAGTGATGATACCTTTCTAAAAGAAAAACATTATTCAGTCTTTTAATTCCTTGTTAAAACTAAATGATTATTAAATTTGTTATTTGTAATTATGCAAATCTAACTTCGATGTAATCATTTTAAATGTACTGCATGTTTGTCTACGTCAATTTACTAAATACCTTTTAAGCAGAGCTATACCATAATAATAAGAATTCCACTGAGTATATCAGGGTGGGGCTTGACGAGCTAAAATAATAATTGCTTAATCCTTCACAAACGTTGTCGGCAGATCATAGAGTTAACGTGCTCTGCCAATATCTTGCCCTTGAGCGTCATTATCCTTCTTTCAACTCTGCCAAGAGTAATCACGTGTTGTAATAGGATATTGATTACTTCTTTATTTTCAGCGGCAATCGGTCATCCCCTGTACCTGCTTCCTACGTCACCCAGTACCTCAGAATCTATTGCAGCTATCTGCAATTACCCATCACCACAGCATATTCGGACTGCTTCCATCGCCATCCACTTACGTAGGCACATACTGCCAGACCCACTGACACCCCAGTATTGCTGCATATACTGACAGGGCACCATAGATCCTTGTTAGTCTGCTGTATGCTATACACATCTGGTTTATTCAACTGCATCACTAACCATTACCGGAGATGCGTCTTTGACACCATGATGGTTACTCGTTTCCTTCCAGACGTCATTGACAGATCACTCTGCGAGAGTCACTGTCGCAGCACATGCTAGATCTCCTTCACCTGCTATTATCGTCGCAAGTCAAAGGCGGTTGGCAGCGTATTGGTTTTGTACGTAGTCCATACATAGAGAGCTTATCTCCATCGCCTTAGAACACCCCAACTAGTGGGAGAGGTATAGTTATTTCCTAATTGAGGAGTAATTAACGCGGGAGTTCACAGCTAATATCAAAACGATTTAGGTGGAGTTTTACAGTAATTTCCTTGCCAGATAGGTGATTTCCTTCCAAGATTATTAACAACACAGGATTGGCCGTCTTTGCTATGGAGGACTTGAAGTGAACCTGGATCGTTAATTAGACATCCGTATTCATGTGGCGTTGACTGTGTGAAATCAATACTATACGCTAGTGTTCTTGATTTTATATTGTTGTGGTAGAACATCACAAGCCCATCAGAGCTAGTGAGGTTATTATTTTTTAAATTTTTATGTGGATTCTCATTAATAAATATATTTATATATTCTAAGCGGTCAGAATTCACTTTCTACCTGTCATATGATGTCAACTTGCGCTGTCCTTACTGTAACAGATTAACCTATTTAGCAGAGAGGCCAGAGGAAGTGTATGACATTCTAAACATTGTCTCGAGTGTGGCTGGAAGAAGACAATAGTTACCTAATTACATATCTCTTCTCTCCAGAAGTCATACCGCCCTCCTTATGTAACATTAGTGACTCTATCTATTTCTATTTTTACACTACTCCTTCATTCTCTGTCTAAACTCAGACATAATCTACTTCTATACTCGTGACACCAAACTATCTATCTATCTATCTATCTATCTATCTATCTATCTATCTATCTATCTATCTATCTATCTATCCCAGCTATCTATCTATCTATGGGAGCCGCGCTGGTGTAATGGTTAAGACCTTGCGCTAGCGACCAGGATTTCAAGGTTCAAGCTCGGGCGCCGGCATTTGTAGGAGTGTCATCGACCGGGAATTTGACTGAATAACCTGAACGGCTCCTGCAGATAAACCCTCTTTGGATGGGAAGGAGCAAAGCTCCTGACCGGGTTGGAAGGAAAGTCCACTGGCTCCCCAGCCTCGCAATGACATGTCATTGGGCCAAAAGGGCTGGAAAGCTCGAGTGCCGCTGATTAAAAGAAAAAAATCTATCTATCTATCTATCTATCTATCTATCTATCTATCTATCTATCTATCTATCTGTGATAGGGTGGGCGAGATGATGATGATGATTATATTGTGATATGTCTGATCACTCTCTTTTCACACTCGCACCGACCCGAACAACAATAAAACTCTTGATTCTAGAGGCAGGGGCTGTATTTATTTTTACAACCCTATCAGTGACACTTAAACACACGAAGCAAACAAATAAACCAACGAACATAACACCAAACAAAACACCCAGCATGTGCCCGATTGCTACTCTGAAGACGCAAACAAAGCAAGGGCTGGTTAAAATCATAGTTAAATAATGATACTCTCATCCTTCCACGCCACCTGACACTCTCAGCTATCACACACACACACACACTCATGCATGTCGTCCAATGAGACTAGTATGGTGTTGTGCATGAGGCTGGCAACCTCACCGTGTAACACAGATTGCTACCAAAACTACTACTGCACGAGCATCTGAATGCTTCATACGGATGAAACCACACTGGTGGCCCCATGCTCCCACAGGAGCGGAGAAGAGAAATATATATCTCCAAGTGAGCCCACGTGCTCTCACAAACCATTCTACACATAACCATAATTAAATAATAATAACATGGACATAAAATAATATTCTTTAACTACATGTACATCAAATACTCTCAATAATAAGAGTAAACCACCACCTCGAACTGATCCATCTCAATATTCGTCACTGCACTCTGAACATGTCGTAAGTGGCGACTGGTGCGCCTGGTAACAAGCGTGACGTATATGACCCCTGATGAGATTGGGAACTCATCACACGAAACACATCGTTACCGTCACCGAAACAACCACAGCAATAGCATCAAAATGCTTATTGTAGGCCTGTAATGGACTCCAGCTGTATTGGTGTTTCCATGCTCCGCCGGGAGCAAACAGAGAAACACCTGTCTCAACGTGCCTTACGCACGCTCTCCAGAAATCTAAATACATATTCTCACTTCAAAGTAACCCATAAATATATACAGTAGAATAATCAATAATCGTGAAATACACTCAATTACTTTTACACTAAAAGAAATAAAATATAATTACTCTTGACTTAACAACTAGAACTAGTCATCACATAAAGGAAATTTACCACGAAAACTCTCTCTTCTATTACTGGGGAAAATTACATACTTTCACCCACGTGTCGATTCACGCGATATAAAACTGCGTAACATTAAGTGATAACTAAGAGTGTTAAATGCAGACTCCTTGGCGTCTTCTTTTACGCACGGTCATCAACACGTGGTCCTCCCGGCTGCCATCTTCCCAACTAGTTAATATTATCTAAATTGCAGTTTCTGATAACATTTCTGTCCAGTTTCATGTACAAAATACTTTCATACTATCTTCGCCTTTCTTGCCCGGTCTGATGACTGAAATAATCGCTCTTACAGCCGCAATCTGGACTAAGCATGCCTAATAAAACCTATTAAACATTATTTTCACTCATCTATCATTTCGAGACTAAATCATAATGCCCTAAAAAGACATTTCCTTTGAGAACACATCTATCTATTTATTTAGACCTAATTCACTAAACATTAAAATAGCCACATCGATATAATTTCAGAATTATAGAAAACTAATTCTAATTTAAATTAACTCACGTGCTCAAGGCATTTACAGCTTGCCTCTGTGTGTCTTACTTCGTCTGTTCTCTCTGGGCGGCTGTGGCAAAGTAGGCCCGCTTGCCGGCCGCTATCTCTTTTATAAGCCCAGGTCGAATCACTCAATTTACTGCGCGCTAGGCGTATTGATTCGGCCGCATACATAACACTCGCGATTTTTGCTCTACCAGGCATGAAAACACAGATATACACAACTATTTCTAGAGCAAAAACACCACTATCAAATATAACACACAACTATGCACCAAAACTAATCTCTAGGCGTTATTATGGCCTTTTCATCAATCTTGAAGAATTTACATCCCAGCATGCTTCGCGCACATCGAAAATATGGGCGATAAATGTGCCACTCACAATGAAGGGGGAAGCTGGGGTATCTTCCCGTGAAGGGGTAAGCCGGGTGTCTTTCCGGCACTATCACATATCTATCTATCTATCTATCTATCTATCTATCTATCTATCTATCTATCTATCTATCTATCTATCTATCTATCTATCTATCTATCTATCTATTTATCTATCTATCTATCTATCTATCTATCTATCTATCTATCTATCTATCTATCTATCTATCTATCTATCTATCTATCTATCTATCTATCTATCTATCTATCTATCTATCTATCTGACTGTCAGTCTCTCTGTCTGTATATATCTGTCTGGCCGTCTGTCTGTCTGTTTATCTTTGTATCTGACAGTCAGTCTGTCTGTGTACTTGTCTATCTCTACGTTTGTTTGTATATCTGTTTACTTTATTCATCCAGAGGTTTCCGCGTTTGACTTTAATGTTACGAGGGGCGTTCAGAAAGTAATGCACCACATCGTTTTTCTCAGCTAATAATAAAGATATAAGCATGAAATTTTGCACACTTCAAATATAGCATGTGCCAATTGTGTGCGCTAAATTGCACTGCAACCGGCCAAATAATACGGCTGCTCTGAACCGTTGAAGTGGAGCGTGTTAGCAACTTGCGTTATAAGCAGCGAATTGTGATAGAATTTCTGGTTGCAGAGAAGGAAACTGTTGTGAACTTTTACAAGCGTCTATGTGATGTGTATGAAAGTTGTGCAGTCGACAGGAGTACACTCAGTCGCTGGGTTCAGAGAATCAAAGAATCAGGAAGGAGAGATACGGATCTGCTTGATCGGCCGCGCTGTGGACGTCCTGCCACAGCCACCACGCAGAAATGTTGAAATCCGCTGAGGGCATTATTCTTACTGATAGGCGAATCACTACTCAATAATTGGCCTTACAGCTGTCAGTCAGCATTGGTAGTGCAAATGCAGTTATAAAAACTCTCGGATTTTCTAAGGTTTACGCAAGATGGGTTCCTCGAAGTCTCACAAATGACCACCGATAGCAAAGGAAAGCAATTTCTTCTGAAATGTTGGAGCGTTTCAATGCTGATGGAGAGAACTTTTTGGCTAAGATCGTTACAGGTGACGAAACCTGAGCCCATCATTTTGAAACTGAGACAAAAAGACAGTCAATGGAGTGGCATCACCCGCAATCACCACGAAGAAAGAAATTCAAGACAATTCCTTCAGCTGAAAAGGTCATGATCACTGTCTTTTGGGACATTGAAGGTGTGATTCTTGTGGACGTTATGCCAAGAGGAGAAACAATCAATTCGCAAGCTTACATTAAGACATTGAAAAAACTCAATCAACGTTTTCGCAGAGTTCGGCCGCACAAGAATCCAGCAGACCTGCTTTTCCTTCACGACGATGCGCGACTTCACACAAGTCTGGCAACATGGGAAGCAATCACCAAATTGGGTTGGACTGTACTTCCCCATCCTCCCTTTAGTCCCGATTTGGCACCCTCTGATTTTCATCTATTTGGTCCACTTAAAGATGCACTCCGTGGGACAAGGTTTGAAGATGATGAAGGAGTGATTCATGCAGCGAAGAAATGGCAACATGATCAAGACAAAATCTGGTACGGGCTAGGAATACATGCACTTGTTTCGCGCTGGCATAAAGCCGTACAAGTTGATGGGGATTATGTTGAATAATACCGATGTTTACATGACATAAACATGTACATTGTGTATAAATTTCATGCTTTTTGAAAAAATAGCTCCTGAGAAAACGATGTGGTGCATTACTTTCTGAACGCCCCTCGTAGTTCGCAAGTGCATAAGGCGTTTTTTTTAATTGTTATTAATTTTTATTATTTGCTACATGACAAAAAACACTCTTTTTCAATTGCAGAATCAACAACAAATACTTTTTTGCTTTGTGTGTTTTTTTTCATTAAATAACAAAAATGCGCAAGGTTTATTAAAATTTCATGAACTGATCTCTGCTTACAACATTTCGTTACAAAGGTTAAATTCAGGTCAAAAAGACATACATTGTTTAAAAGGTCTTGCCTAGTTATTTATAACTTGAAATGTTAATGATTACTTTCTTCTGTTCTGTTTTTTCCCTCGTATAATATTTGCATGTGCAAACACTGAATTGTTGGTCCTAAACCATTACCTCTCCACTCTCTCTCAAATTCGGGAAAGATGACTTTATAAAACCGTATAGGGGACTTTTCTTTTTTATATTCTAATACTGTCCTGCCACTTATAGTCTGTAATTCTGTCATTTTATAAACGTAATTTACAACATAACTATCAAAACATATGAATATCGCGCTTAGAGATACCACAAGGATATGGTACGTCAATAGAGAAATACATAAAATTTGTGAACTTGAAACTGAAACTCAAATTTTTGCATACTGAGGTCAATTTTAAAATGTTGAACGCGGCCCCTGTGACAAAACGGGTTGGCCCCTATCGATCTTTGTTTCTCTCCGGCGGTATCGGTACATTTGTGGTACTGATTTTTATTATTTGCTCTCAATTGTCGCAATTTTCTTTCTTTTCTTTCTTTGTTATTTTTCTGCTAAGTAGCAGATATTAGATTTTATCAAATTATTCGACACTCCTCTCTGTGATGTCACATGTTTGTTACCCGGTCATCCTGGCTTGTGGTGAGCAACTGAGATAAGGTAGTCGCCGGCGTGTTTAGATTGAACCGCTGATAAGACGACTCGTTTGGTAACCCAGATGGGCAGACACGGATTTTTGCGTACACATACCACAGATAACGAGATTAATGTCTGTGTGACACATGTCGGCAGACAAGTGTGACATAATTGCTTTCGGGCCGACTTGTTATGACAACATTACTTTCTAATAAAGTAAAGTATTAAAGCTTAAACACGTTGTCATGTGAGTTCCCCGATCTGTCTGTAAGTTTGTACAGAAGGGCATCGGACATCCTATTACCATATATGGGAGAGTTGACCTCTGCCTTACTGTAACCGTCTGTTTTGTAACGGCCACCATAAATGTAACGTACTGTGTATGAGTGATGTGAAAGCTGGCAGAGTGAACGTGTCGTTTATCACCTGGACTGTGTAATGTTGCGGTGTCGATGTAGGTCACCAGAAATGTAACGGCCAGGAATGTAACGGCCACCAGAGTGAGGCACTGCCAGGGGTACTATGGTCACTCACAGTAAACAGCGTACATGTCGTAGATCTGTGATATTGGTATTATGATGTGCTGAGTGTGGGTGTAGACGAAAACGCGAATGCTTGAGGCTCTTAATAAAGTCAATAATGCACCCATACACTCACATGCAGTAGTCAATGAAGAATAGAAGACTGCTGGCACGTTTCAAACATTTATTTACGAAACTGACAGTAGCATCAACAGGACAGTCAAATCGACGAGATCAAAGACTTCACATAGATAATAAATGACTGTTAAATGTCTGGTAATCAAAGGCTTGCATCATACATCAAACATCATCTGTCCTAATGTTACAATATTTAATGTAGCTTCCGTACCATTGACTCAGCGCGTCAGGTACTTAATTAGCTCTGTCGTCCAACAAACGAGCTCCTAAATTGCGTAGCAATAATACATAAGGCTGTTATTCAACTGGCATAGCTCGCCAGGTATATTTCCTCTTGCTGAAAATATTGGCCGTAATACAGGGCCTCAATATGTAGACAGCTGTGTATCCTTTTTAAGCAGGCATAATCAAACCGTTCTAAACATATATATATACGCCAACCTGTGGCGTCCACAATAATTTATCATCATCATTAGGCTTCTGTTCACTTGAAAACATATAGTCTCATTTGGCTAGAACTAGAAGCAAAGAAGTAATTCTGTCTCTCATGATCTGTGAGCTTCACTCGACAGATAGGTAATTTCAAATGATATGCAGCCAAACGCATAGTAAAAAGAATGTCATTTACCTTCATACAGAATCTTCCGGATACACACTTAACAAACAATCAGTGGGGAAAACATTGACATTTCAGTCATATCGAAACTTTCCAATCCCCATGATGATCTAGAGGAAAACACAACGGACATCGTCGTCCGACAGCCCAGATCACAATCTAGATGACGGAAGTCACAGTTCGCGCTCAGAACTCTGCGCATGCCTAGACAGCATAAAAATGAGCATCGCTCAGAAAGATCAACGATAACGATTGAAAGAAAGAGAAGAAAACCCTTTAAACAACCTGTCATAGAAGTTAATACCCAATTATCCAACTTTGACCAACAAAGTTTCACAACAAAAGTATTAAATAGATTTACCTATATGACTCCGTCAAAACGACAAAAGTATAAAATGGATTTACACATTATGACTCCGTCAAAAACGACAGCAACACTTACGTTCAAAATTATCCGATGTCAGAATATTTTTGAAATCATCACACCTTATCCGCATGATTTGAAATTATTGGATCTTTCTGATTAGATTCATAACAACAATGCGTGGGAAGATAGGAATATAATCTGACCATTTCGCAGTTTTATTTCCCCGTGAATTCCACGCACGCCAAGACAACATCAGACCTCGCCAGAATGAAGACTAGATTCATAATTCCTTGTTTTAACAGGACCTTTTATTGGAGAACCAAATAAGACTTACAAAGCACAGGAAATCTCTACATTTTAATAAGGAACACCGGGACTAGGAAACTGAAGACACACACGGAGTCAGAGAGGGAATCCCCAGACGCGTTTAAGAGACCGACTCGTCTCTTTTATTCATCTGAGCAACAAGTCTGTAGTCAAGATTGGCGTAAGTTGTCATTTACATTTTATCTTTGATTACTAACATGTGAACTAACACACACACACACACACACATATATATATATATATATATATATATATATATATATATATATATATATATATATATTACCATGTGAAGTTTAATGTGTGAAACTGGCTTGTGGATGTCAAAGTCATTTGAGGCTGGCAACCTCAGAGTATAGAATCATGATTTATGAACCACCACTGCACGGACTGGTGATTGCTTTATTGATAGTTTCGTAAAGAGACCTAAAAGCATAAAGTAGTTCCAGGTTCCCGATGGAGCAGGGAGTGAAAGATGAAAGAAATTATGTACATTCTAAGTATAATACTTACATTTTCAAAGCAGTGTAAATGTCCATATAAATATAGCCATGTTAAGTCATATTTTGAGTTAGAGTTAGGTGTTAAGGATTTTTGTGTACGGGGCTGGTGTTTGTTGGTAAGTGGTTTATTGTCATGAGATACATGATGTGTATACATGTGTGTGGGTAGAGAATGTTGTAACCTGTAAGAGTGTATTATTAAAGTATGCAAGCTTGGAATGTTACATTTAAAAGTTCACTGTTTATAAGCATGTAGCATGGTTGAAGATTACTCAGGGGCGTTCATGTGTGAATCGAGGTTATGGGCACATGAGAAAAGCGTGCGGAGTGAATGTAGTTAGCATACTTGTCAGAGAAGTATATTGAGATGTTAGGGGAGTCTGTGGCCATCCGTCGTGGGAGACGGTCGGTGTTTTCTAGGGTATGTGAATAGTGTCTGTGATTTAGATTACGATATATTGGATGTGACGCGATGATGTTCCGCGTAAGGTGTATTTACAAGGCATTTATATATTGTTATTTACCAGCGCGTTGTGTTCTGTCTCGCGCTTGGAAGTGGATGGATTAAAAGGCACGTCGTTTTCCCGTGTCAGAAGGAGGTCTATGGTAAGACCATTAAATGTTATTGTTTGAAGGTGCGTTGTTTGCTTTCCCGCGCCAATAGGAGGTCTACGTTATAACACCCTGGCTGTTCCAGTGTTTGGAAGCCTAATAGGAGCTTTGATAGAAAGCTTGTGTGTATCGACAATATAAGCGCGTTGTGGTTTTCCCGCGCTGTGAAGTTCTGGAGGAACTTGGATGCCTGGTGGTTAGACCAGAGATAGAAATATATGTGCGAGGAGTGAATGCCGCACTTACGTTGAATACAGACCATAGAGATATATGTGCGAGGGGGTGAATGCCGCACTTACATTGAATGAAGTTGTTACCAGTACGTTAAGATGACTGTACTACATATTATAATGATGCAAGTATTTTGTACTATTGTTACTGATGTCCAGGACTATGCTGTTGAGATTATATGTATGGAACTGTGACCCAGACTTCTGTCAAGTTATTTATTTGCGTACGTACTGCCTTGAGTATCAGTCCAATTTATACACCAAATATTATACAGTAAGGTGCTTACGAAATCTATCTCGTGACATCTATTTAGGAGTTCATTATACTGGGAAACAGTACGTAACAAGTTATGTAATCATTCCACCAGTAACATAAGTGGTCTACAAAGAATTACACTTTAACAGCCACTTTAAAATTATTGTGTTGTCAAGCTTTAAACCAATGTAAATGTCTATACTGCTCAAAATCATACAGGAAAGAATAAAAAGTAAATTAGACAGCGAAATCCAAGAAGAACAGTTTGGTTTTAGACGGAACAGTGGAACAAGAGAGGCAATATTTTGCCTAAGAAGATTAGCAGAAAAATATACAGAGGTCCAAAAAAGTATGTATATGTGCTTCATTGACTATAAGAAGGCTTTTGACAGAATCCATCATGAGAAAATAATTGAATGCCTCAAAGACATAGGTATTGATGGAAAAGATATAAGAATACTCAGTAACCTTTATTGGGAGCAAACTGCCACAGTAAGATCGGGAAGGAATTATTCACCATACATAGACATAAAAAGAGGTGTCAGACAAGGTTGTGTGCTGTCCCCCTGCCTATTTAATTTATACACCGAAAAAATTTTCAAACAGATACAGGAAATACCAGGACTGAACATCAGTGGAAGATCAATAAACAACCTTAGATATGCAGATGATACCGTGTTGTTAGCTGAAAGCGAACAGGAGTTACAAGAACTAGTGAAGCAAGTGAACAGTATAAGTCATGAATATGGACTCGACATTAATATTGAGAAAACTAAAACTATGATAATTAGCAAAACAGACGATAAACCCACATTAAAGATAAGCGTAAATGGGAAAATCCTGGAACAAGTCAAGAGCTATGTATATCTTGGTCATATAATAACAGAAGATGGCAGATGTGAAACAGAAATCAAGAAAATAATAGGAATGGCCAAAGCTACATTCAACAACATGAAACATATACTGACATCCAAACAGTTATCTCATAAATTAAAACTGAGAATCATAAAGTGTTATATATATTCTGCATTTCTGTATGGTGCAGAAACATGGACGATGAATAAGCATTTGGAAGAAAGAATTGAGGCTCTTGAAATGTGGATATATAGAAGAATGGGGCGTATCTCATGGAAAGAGATGAAAACAAATAAGGAGGTCCTAGAAAATCTAGGTATGAAAAGAGAACTAATGAGAGAGGTCAAAGTTCGGCAGCTAAAATACTTTGGCCACATAAAAAGGCATAACACCTTGCAGAAGACCATAACAGAAGGGAGAGTTGAAGGTAAACGTGCAAGGGGAAGACAGCGCTATAAGTGGGAAGATAACATCAAGAGATGGACGGGAAAGAGTCTATCAGAGTGTACCACCAAGACAAGAGACAGAAGACGTTGGAGATCCATTACAGCCAACCTCCGTTGTGGAGATGGCAACTGATGATGATGATGAAATGTCTATGTGAAAATATTCATTTTAAAGTAATGGAAGATTCAAACTTTTCAATCAGCGTAAATATAAATGAAAACATATTAAATTTATATTGTGAACACTTTTCACTCAGTGGAGATGTATATGTAAACAACATTTATCTGTATTATTAACCTTTTCATTTAAATATAAAGTAACTATGAAAGCTATTCTATTTAAATGTAAAGAAAGTTTTATCCCGAGGGATTAAATTTAATTCTCATCGAGGGTAAAGTCTGAGTAATTGGGATGGTGGTATGGGAAGATAGGAACCCATAACTATGGGATGGAAAACGCCATACTCAGAAGAGCGTTTCGTTATATTCTTTTACCATAGTTATTAGTGGTACCAGCAGAAAGAAATGTCTCTGGAACAAGAAGAGAACCGTGGCCTAAGCTTTAAGACGAAGGACCCACTTGGTAGACTCTCCTTGACGTTTCTGGGAATCGAGCTACCCCCGACAACCTTGATCAGAGACGAGCGTGAGCAGAGTGAAACGAACCAACCCATAAGAAGGAGCAGAACCGTCATTGGTAGCTAAGTTCAAATATATGCTGCCACTTGAACTTCGTGTAAAATCTTACATTTTCTGAAGACTGTGAGGATAACTTTTCTTAATCCATAACTATTCAAATTATTTCCAACTGTTAAAACCTAAAGTGATTATTAAATTTTGTTATTTGTAATGTTACAAATTTAACTTCGATTTATTTATTTTAAAGTTACGGCATGTTTGTCTTAGTCAAATTACTACACACACTCTAAACAGAGCTATAATAAAATAATAGAATTCCACTGAGTAAATCACGGGTGGGGGTTTAAACGAGCTAAACTTAAGAAGTGCTTGAATCCTTCACAAAAGCGTCGGCAGAATTACAGAGTTAGCATACTCAGCCAAAGCAGTATTGTTCTCGCTTATTCTGAATATCTTGTGAAGACTCCATTTGTAGTAGAAGTGTCCTCACCCTTCTATCTAAATGTCTGCCAAGAGTAATCTTGTGCGAAGGTAGATACCTTTGAAGACCATATTATATACTATTGAGTTTTGGCCACTGGTGGACCACTACTGCAAAGCAGGGTAGGCAATACCGTCACAGACCCAACAGTCAAGTCATGTTTGGAGGTTAACTCTAAATACACCAATTAAGCTAAAAGAAATGTTCAAATGGATGCTCATTCATTTGGAAAAAAAAAATTATGAGAAAACTCAAAATTCGTGTTTATGCCCGTGTGCACGATTTCGTCTTTATGGTAATGTGTACTGGTCGTAAAGTTAAGGCAACTTTCATATATGAGTTAATACGTAGATAAGACGTATTGAAATGGTATGACTAGGTCATTAATTCGCAACTGATGACAAGAACTAGATTAGTGTTAGTGGAACAGGAGATGAGAATAAGTTGCTGGCGATGGAGAGAACACACACTGAGGGAACCTGATTATAGCAGTACAAAGCGGCGATGGAAAGAACACACACTGAGGGAACCTGTTTATAGCAGTACAAAGCAGCCTTTATTCTGGAATTCCCAAAATAAGAGAGTCGATATAAAACAAACAAACAAACAGCAAAACTTGGAGAAAAGAACCAGG
The DNA here is from genome assembly GCA_024509875.1 of Oreohelix idahoensis. NCBI lineage: Eukaryota > Metazoa > Mollusca > Gastropoda > Stylommatophora > Oreohelicidae > Oreohelix > Oreohelix idahoensis. The sequence continues at coordinate 678,808 of JAMPIV010003918.1, read as the reverse complement.
GACAGAAGTGATAGGGACGAGAAACAAATGGAAAGACCTTAAGCTAATGGCACGGGACAAGAGAACCTCGTTTGAGTGTGTCAAGGCCTCTGCTCCTTTATGAGTTGAAGAGTTATGATCGTAATTGATGCGTATGATGAAATAAACATGCAGAAAAGTAGCTATGATGAGTAGACACAAAGATAAGTAATTATAACGAGGCACACACACAAACTAGTAGTTGAAATGAAGTAGCATATAAGCTCGTTTTTAAGGTAAGGTACTGTGATAAACTGCCTCTCATTTTCCGGTCGACCTGCCTGCCAAAGACGCGTTTTTCCTACCTCTGATTTTTGTCCACACCCACTTCTACATCTCTTGGCATTTTAATGTATATTCGCGCCTTCGTACGTCTCAATTCTCATTTAGACAGCTCAAAGCGGTCGCTCCTCTCATGTAAAGTTTTGCTCGTCTATACTCCCCGACCAAACTCTATGTTGTTGTTGGTCGGCACGTTTTTTCTAATGTCTTTTTTAATTAGATGGGAGAAGGGGAGCAGCGAGGACGACGCCTTGACAAGTCCGCTGAGCGACTCGGTTTTAGGACTCTTAACAGGTCCGGATGCTTCTCACAACTCCTTGTCAACTCTTTTCTCCTGTCGATCGGGGAAACTCTTCAATTTCTCAGTGTCTTTGTCACGGGCAGTCCCGTCGACTCTTTGTACCCACCTGCGAGCAGGATAACAGAGATCAGAGTTTTTATTAGGGAAATGTTTCCTAAATAAGAGAGCTCAAGAAATTTTCCTATCTATTAGTTGCAACGAACACGGACTTGTTATATGAAGTGAACACTCGAAGTCATCGTAATTCAGTCACACAAAAATCAACGGATACTTTTTCTGTTAGAAAAAATCGGATACTTTTTTCTGTTTTGGGCAAAACAAGTAGTTAAATTGCTCGCAAGTCAAGGAGCGAAACTATCGTTTTAAGTCAGGTTCCGGCATTAATCAACATCATCTAGTACTCTACACAATTACGATGTCACGCAGCTGTCACATAAGAAGTCTGTTTTCTACAACTGTGCTGCCTTACACATTATAAGGAGCTGGCTAAAGCACACACGGGTACTCAGTTGCATATTGACCATACCCGTTAGAGCCCAGATCACATCTGGCTGTAAATGCCTAGTGTGTTAGGCAGTTAACCTGTGGATATTGATTGAAGATATATATATATATATATATATATATATATATATATATATATATATATATATATATATATATATATATATATATATATATATATATATATATATATATATATATATATATATATATATATTCCTCTGGTCCCCTCACCAGACAACTTCAGTTACCCGTGAGTGATAGACCGGAGAAGGGCAGGCCTACTGAAGCCAAATAATTTGGCGGGGGAAACCCCGACAGAAACAGAGTTATTTCAGAAAGCCAGGATAGTAGACATTTCTTCACCGGAGTACATTCACAATTCGATTAGACTTGGTGTTGGGGTTGTTCACCAGTTAGGAAGCTCAACGGTCGCTGCCAGTACGGCCAGCCAACGTCAGAAACTATTTCTTGTACTTGTCCCTTATGTGGAAGCGTTGTTCTGTCCCGTGTAGTGACTCTGTGTGAACTGTTTGTTCAAGTTCTTTCTTTTCTCTTTTATAAAACAAATTGTTCTTTTCGTGTGTGATGCCATAAGGCTTAGTTTATTTTTCTCATTCATTATTTGCATGTATAGTTAACGTGATAGATGTTTAACTTTTTTTCCCTTTATTATTTTGACGGTATGATCTTTAATAAATCTATACAAAACATAAACACCTGATATACAATTTTCCTAATTTTTTTTTTTGAGAGTTTATATCACAAAAAATAGGGAGAGTGGGCGACTTCAACTAAAACAAACGTGGAGGTGAAAACAAAGATCGAAGTTTCCCATTATCCTGGTCGTTGTATATCACTCAACCCTCACATCCTGTGAGCCTGTCTGTTCTACTACCTCTACGCTGCACTAAATTGGTAGTCCAATTTGGACGCCTTTGCCTTTCTTTTCTTTTTCATTCACCCCACAACAGTTATACACAAAAACTAGTAGTTGTGGGGAAGTAGTATACAAGCTAGTTGATACGATAGTCTCTGCTAAGGTGGAGACATTTCACGTCCTGAGGTTAGGGGTATATAATAAGAACATCAACAGTTAGAACGGCCAACGTCAATATCAAACGAATATCATAATCCTCATAGACGCGCGTATCATTTCAAATAATATTTCTTTAATGCACGTATACACAAACATCTCCTTTGATTTATAATGATCCTCCATGAGTCAAACAAAGTCATATTCATAACGTAAATTCAAATTCAATACACATGCCTCCAATATTATAAAGTCCGGGCGGTGTTTATCCATTTATAATCTTTGTTCACTTTACTTATATATTATCCATAATTCATTTCCATCCTCTTATAACTATATATGATTCCTAGTATCAGTCAATTGGGACATATTACACTAATCGAGATACAGGATGCTATAAATCCATTCACCCGATCCTGAAAGTTCAGACACAACCGTCTTCTCAACACTTTGTAAACACAATTCTCATATTACTAATACAAACAGGCTCATGTCATTTGCGCCGATACGCATACAATTCAAACTCAGTCATGTCTTTTGTGCAACATATGATCTCAAAAGAAATCGATCTATATGGTGTGCAAAAAGACTCTCAACACTAGTGTTTAAAGTAATGCACACACAAACAATTAGTTGTGGTGTAGTAGCATACAATCTAATTTTTCAAGGTAAGATACATTTAAAACTAGTAGTTGTGGTGAAGTAGTATATAAGATTGCTTTTAAGGCAAGGTGCACACACAAACTGGTGATTGCAATGAATACCATCACAAATTGATCATTCTCTGATGAGTAATACAAAAACTGCTGCTTATGATAAGGTACATATACAAACTTTTCGTTATAGTCAGCTGCATATAGTACAGCATTTATGAGAAGGCACATGATTCTGCTCTTGACTTAGGGAAGAAAAAGGTACCAAGGAAGGGAACTGGGCACATCACCTCTCGACGTTGGACCTAGTGTAGTAAAGTCTCCATCACTTCAGTCCCCTAAGGCAGTATCTGCTATGGAAATACCTTTACTATTTTACATACAAACACGCCTCGAGTAGTTCCTGGGATCGCTGAGGAAACAAAGAAAATATATTGGATCACTGCTTCCTTATGCCGTAAGTAGCGCTTATCAATGAGCTTGTGCATATGGTTGGCAGCCTTATAGTGTAAAACACATTGATACAGAAACCACAGCTGCAAGAACACGTGCATTCTTATTTGCATAATTCACGCAAGAGATTCGGCTACAGTTATGGCTGCATACTACGTATGGAATGAAATGGAAAATATTGATGACGATATCATACAAAATGCTGGTCAAGACAAGGCACAGACATGCATAGATACACACGCTCACACATTTGATTGGTTTAAGATGATGTCATGATGCGGTAACCACAAAAAGTAGCCGCGATGATGATGTCATGAATATACACACACATTTTTTTATTATGATGAGGTACACACAAACGACTTTATCATGAAACATTCAAGAACCGGATCTGTTCAGTCTGTGCAGTGAAAATATAATGAGATTCTTAAAAGACATATCGGGAATATCCGTTAGTGGACACGATATAAACATCTTTAGATACCATGATGATGCAGTGTTAACAGCGAAAAGTTAAAAAGACTCACAGGAAATTATTTAAACAATAGGGACGGGAAGAGAAAACTAACGGCATTAACCTTAATTGCAAAACGAATGGTCATCCTGAAGAAAATAACTTCTCGAAATATGCACTATCAAAGTAGGTGGAACAGTTTTTAAACACATCACTAGATTTAAATATGTAGACATGTTAATAACGCCAGATGGAAGATGCATCTCAGAAAATAAGACTAGAATATCATAGGTAAAAGCAACATTCCACTAACGGAGACATGTCTTTTGCAACAACTGTTCTTCAATGGAAGCAAGATAAGTGTTAAGTAGATCAAATCCTAACATATTGAAGTGTTTCACGTACAGTTAATAAACAAGCGGGGAAACAGGACAATGAGACACAAAGATATGGTTTTATAGTGGAATGATAATAACATCATGAGCAGTTAACAGAATAATGAGGATGTCCTGAAAGATGATATTTTGGTAATGGAAGCGTATTAGTCATGTTGGAAGGAAGCAATCAACTACTTTCATTAAGCATGTAATGTTGTTTTTCTTATTGTTGATCGAAATCTACAGCATTGTTGTTGCGGGTCTATTTATTATTTTATGATGAGTAATACGTTTACTCAGGCCAAGTCCACATATAGGGATATGTAGGTAAACCCCGCACACAACCCTTCTTCACCAACGATTAATGTCACCACAAAGGTCAGGTTGAACAAATGAATATACAGTTTATTTTTACAAACGTGGCTACACAAATCTTATCTGAAATTCCATTATATCCATTGGCAATATACAAGCAGTCATCAGTAAGCTTAGTATAGTCTGTAGATAAAACGCTGTCCTCGACAGATTTTCACACATTTAATTTACTCACGTTCTTCAACGAAATCATAGTTCCTTTCATACATGAACTGGCATTATCTCACAGAGGTATATGGATAATCCAGTGGTCGAACATCATAGGAATCTGTCTTGAAATCATATAATAATCAGGGGCTCAAACACATGCGTCCATCTGCCTCAAATACACACACAGAAGACTCTAGCAAACGATCGTACACTTCTGCTGATAGCAACTCTAGATGTCTGCTACTCCACTCCGAGGCAATGACGTAACTTCCTGTTACCAAGGACTACCGGTGATAAACAAATATGAAGCCCAGTCAAATCATTTTGATATCGACAGACATGTTATGAATTTTAATCATAACAATTGCACTCCGGGCAAACACATAGATGCTTAGTCTCCGTCCGCAAATATAATGCGAAGAAGAAAGCTGGAATATATCGTGACAGTAAGAATGGTTGTAAGACAGAGACAGATGAAGACAAAGAGAGAAGGTACTGGACAGTCTAACTTTCAACGTCAAAAAGTCATCACCAAAATTGATATACAGTGCCTGGGACATGTTTTGGAGAGACATGCTCACCTGCACCCCCGGGAATGGTATTTGAAGAAGAGTCATGATATAAATTATGTTATCACGAAAGTACAAATGATTTGTTTCTTTCCAGAAAAAGACACGGGCTGTAACCAGACAAGGCATTCTGCAGCAGCATAACGTGGGCAATGTGAAACAACAAATCACAGAATATTCTTAAACCTAAATTATGAAAGAATTACGAAAAACTGTGTTGTTTATAAGTATCGGCAGCAACTTACCAAATCATGCAAGAAATGTCTCTACCCTACACATCAATATCTTCTCAAGATCTTTTGTTGTTGTCATAGTAGTTTCCAACTTATTCCGCACAGAAAGTGTGTGTGGTGAAGAAATAAAGACATAATTTCATGCATGTTTCAATTGTCTTTCTCCCAGCGTGGATCACAATAGGTTTTTTAAAACAACATGCACTTTCTGATCTCAGATTCAACTTTAACTTCGCGCTTTTTTAACATTCGAGTAATCCGCATTTTCAAAGTCTTACAGTCACGCTAATGTTCAGAGTTCAAACATATTTACATAAATAAAATAGACTCGATGAAGCTATAAACTCTGACCTCATTGCACGATCGTTAATTAGTTATTTAACACGAGGCGATACTAGCGACACGAGTTTAGGGATGTGACCTTCTTTTGTAAGCAGATATCTATATGTTTATTTATCTGTCTTTCTAGCTGGGCAGTTGTCTCTCTGTCTGTCTGTGTTTGTCTGTCTACATTTCACACGTATGTTTACTGCATTAACACCTACTTATTACACCATTTCAAGAATGATTACGCATGTCATTAGTATTTGTACTAGTGTAAAAGCCCGTCATAAGACGGAAATTAAATTCAAAAGCATCAATACCTAACTGCAATTTTAATTATTCAGATACTTTTCGAAAAACAATGTTAGTTGTGAACATTTAATTGGCGACTACGCCATCTTTGCTGACGTTTAAGATTCAAGCGCATACGACACTCTTGGGGTGTTTCGTTGTCCATTTTCTTTACTTACACCCAACTTGTTGGAGGAAGCACACGTGGGAATTTTACAAAAAATATTTGTTTTAAATCCGGTGTTAAAGTCTGAACATGCACGCCGTTCACAGTTAGATTTTATTGGCGCATGCACACCAACACTTTTTGTCCGATTACCTGCTCCAACCAGGAATTGCTTAAACGGTCCAGCCAAAAAAGATATGCACACCATCATTGATGGAAGATGCTAGAACTGGGTTGGCCATGTCCTCAGAAGAGGCCCTGACACTATCACAAGAACTGCTATGATCTGGTCCCCGGAAGGACAGTGAAAAAGAGGCAGGCCAAAGACGACATGGCGGAGACCAGTGCAGACGGATATGAAAAACAGAAACCAGAGTTGGGGAACTGCACGATGGATGTCAACATACCGAGCGAAGTAGGGACAGTTCGTTGCTGCCCTACAAGACGCCACTAAGCGTGATGGCAACTTACTGCTTTGTCAGTCAGTGGCTACGAACCCAAGAAGAAGAAGAAGAAGCTTAGTGTAACACAGGATTTGCTTGTGGTCTAAAAAATGTTTGTAGTAGTTTACGTTTGTGCAAAATGATATTGCCTGCTCAACGCTTAACCCTCATTGTTTACATTTTACGAAATGTCACGTATGTAGCAGTAGTAGCGTTATTTGCCCCTGTAGTAGTAGTGGTAGTATATTTTTGTAGTAGAAGCAATGTTAGTAATTTTTGCTCTGGTAGTAGCAGTGGTAGTATTATTTACTTTGATAGTTGTAGAAGTAGAATTCTTTGTTCTTGTAGTAAGTGTGATATTATTCTTTGTTCTGAAGGTAAGAGTGGTAGTAATCTTTCCTCTGGTGGTAAGAGTAGTAGTATTCTTTGTTCTGATGGTAAAAGTGGTAGTATTATTTGTTCTGATGGTAAGAGTGGTAGTATTCTTTGCTCTGGTAGTATGAATGGTAGTATTCTTTGTTCTGGCATTAAAAAGATGGAAATCTTTGTTCTAGCATCAAAAGTGGTAGTATTCTTTGTTCTGGCATTAAAGTGGTAGAAATCTTTGTTCTAGCATTAAAAGTGGTAGTATTCTTTGTTCTGGCATGAAAGTGGTAGAAATCTTTGTTCTAGCATTAAAAGTGATAGTATTCTTTGTTCTGGTAGTAAAAGTGGTAGTTTTCTTTGTTCTTGTAGTAATAGATAAAGTATTATTTGTTCTGGTAGTAAAAGAGGTTGCATTATTTGTTGTGGTAGTAAAAATGGTAGTATTCGTTGTTGCAGTTGTAGTAGTAATGGTAGTAGCAATAATAGTAAAACCCTTCTTTAAAGCGGCCGGCGTGGTACTGACCACATCATCCTTAGTCTAAATTAGCAGAATGTATTTGGTGATAAGATTTTGGCATAGTTCCTAAGGTAGAAGCAATAAGGTTATGTTGCCGTTCCCAAGCAGCAATTTGTACCGGCGTACAAACCTTTACACCATATATCTGACCGACAGTAAGGTCGGCGATAGGTGCTCTGAGCAAACATGCGTGTATATAACCAGTGAAAAATGGTGTCGCAATGTGGACTATGGCAGTCGGAAAAGTCTCAACTGTCCCACCGAATGTCACACATTTCACCATATTACCTGTTGCACAGGATGGATGAACTAGAGACTGTCTGATTCCAACAGTTGCGCATCCAGAATCAAAGAGAACTGAGACTGGATTATTATTCACAAACCCCTTATGTAGAGTAAGAGACCCTCTTCCGTCATGTGCAGCTCGGGCAGGAAGAGGGGGTAGAGGATGACCGCAACTCAAGGTAGTTATAGCTGTAGGTTGGAACAAAGTTGTGCACTCCGGACACTGAGATGCTCTCTCAAAATCAAAAGCAGAGCAACCAATAGCATTAGAGACACTATTATTATTATTACCTTGATTATTCACAACCTGGGGCTCTTGTTGAGCAGAGTTAGCCTGGCGATGCGATCTATTATTTGATCTACCGTCATATCGCGATCTGTCGCGGCTATTATCTCTATTGGAAGCATTGTTATTATTTGAACCCCAGTTTGCTTTGTTGCAATTACTATTTCCCCTTTGATCAAAATATCCATTTGATGGGTTTTGCTGTCTCTGAGAAAAATTACCATAAGGTTGATAATCTCTATTGAATTTACCTCTTTCAAAGTTCCTATAATTATTAGAACCAAAATGTTGAGGACTGTTAAACTGCCTCCAGTTCCCTGAAGACGAATCATTACGTGATGGACCCCCTTGATTCTGTCCAAAATTATTATTACTCCTCCTATCTTTCTCTGTCTCCGGCAAAAGAGACTTAAAGCGTATGCGATAACCTTCTTCATCCAGTTGGTATTTTTTAATAAGGCAGCTCTGTCCACATCATAGTTATTTGCGTCAGGACGCATAATTATAGAAAGTTCAAATCTAACAATTTGATAGAAGGAAAGTTCATAATTTGATAGAAGGAGATATCGTCACAGTCAGAGTTGAAAACAGGCATTTAATATCATATGATTTAGTATTTGCCTTATTAGAAGTTATTTGATTGTTTGTTTCATTTTGAGCATTACCCATATTTAACACATTTATTTTTTCCAGCTCCATAGCTAAGACTCTCGTCGTGTAACATTTTCTGTTTTTCAGCCTCCATTTGCATTTGCATTTTTTTCTATTCAGCTTCTAATTTCTGTTTTCTCTCTTCAGCTTCTACTTTCTGTTTTTCAGCCTCCATTTCTAATTTTTCATTTTCAGCTTCTAATTTCTGTTTTCTCTCTTCAGCTTCTATTTACTGTTTTTCAGCCTCTCTTTCTAATTTTTTATTTTCCATTTCCATTTGGAATTTTCTCTCATCTGCTTGCATTTGCATTTGCAATCTCCTATCTTCAGCTTCCATTTTCTGTTTTTCAACTTCCATTTTCTGTCTCTTTTCTTCATCCTTCTGCACCTTGGCATATTCAGCAAGTGCAAACTCTTCTAATTTCTACTCAGTCTTGCCAAGGGATTTCCCTTGTGCAACGAAATAATCCAAAGTAGACATTATGCTGGATTATATAAGATAAATATCTTGTGCAATAATTATAATTTGCGAAACTCACTTTATCCCAACTCCAAGAACTTGTATAATTACTTTACTTATTAATAATATAACTAAGCCCTTATATAATTATTCTGCATAACAATATTGACAGTGTATAACAACATATACCATACGAACAAGAATAGCACGGACAAGATATAAGTACAAATGAACACGTTCGCAGAAATCAACAAAACAAAAAAGCAAAATAAAGGAAAAAATATTGCAAAACTTGCAATGATAACTGCGAAAAAAATTTACAATACAAGGAACAAAACAGTGTATAACGAATACAACTGAAAGATAGCAAGAGGAGGCAGACACTCACAAACAAATTAATCATAAACTAAAGAACAGAGAAAAATATTACAAAAACAACATAGGACATCTCGGCACAACTAAACAAAAATCGAAATGACTGAATTCGGTATAGACACGAATTCAGACACACAGTCCCTAAAGAACGCATCCCAGCAGTTTGAAACTGATGATGAACTGCAGACAGGCGTTAATGAATGGTTCAAGACACTGGCGGCAGACTTCCTTGACACTGGAATTAAGAACCTGGTGCCACGATACCAAAAATGTGTTGAAGTCAATGGTGACTATGTTGAGAAATAATGTAAATGTGTGGTTCACTTTTGGCTGCAATAGATCATTTGTATATATGTTGGTTTTTTTTAATTATTTTAAAACGGGAATTACTTAAAAAACGCGCCTCGTAATATCCCAGCTTTTTCTGTCAGTACGTAACGCCCCCTAAGAAAGTAACACGCAACCAAAGAAAACTGCGCAAATCACGGTGTGCATGCGCCATGTGAACAGCGTGTTCAGACTTTTTTTTACCGTCAGAAGTGAATTAAATATTTTGGTTTTTTAATAGTAACACTCGGCAAAGAAAAGTGCGCAAGTGTTGGTGTGCATGCGCCAATAACATCTCACTGTGAACGGCGTGCACGTTCAGACTTTAACACCGGATATTAAAATTAATATTTTTGTAAAATGTCCACATGTGTTTCCTCAAAAACGTTGAGTGTAAGTAAAGAAAATGGACAACGAAACACCCCAAGAGCGTCGTATGCGCTTGAATCGTAACCGTCAGCAAAGAGGGTGCAGTCGCCAAAGTCAAGAAACACTTCAACGACTGCAACAAGAAACTGCTTCTCGAGTGTCGCAAATAAGAGCACGTGAAACTCATGAACAAACTCGAACCAAACGTGCAGTGAATCTGATTGCTAAGCGACAATGCCATGCTCGAGAGACTGGTGAACAAACCCAAGCCAGACGCGCTGCGGATCTGGCGGCACACCATCAACGCCAAACTGTAGAGACCCTGAGCAGACTCAAGCCAGACTAGCAGCACGTTTTGCAGCATACCGGCAATCGCTAGAAGCCATTAGTGAAAGTATTCTTGGCGAGTTTCGACATGCAAACGAATATCATATTGTTCATAGCTGTGGCTCGATGAATGCAATTTGCCAATTTTGCGGTTCTCATAATTGTGTCCAGGTACGCCGATCAGTTGGAAGGTTCAATAGCTGTTCTCACAAAGGGAAAGTAAAATTGGAGACGCCAAAAGATGCCAACGGACACTCTTTAGATTATCCGGAATTTCTGCAGCCACTCATGAGTAATTCAACTCATCCTCACTACAGAAATTTCCGTGAAAACATTCGCTCATATAACAGTTCTGTGTCATTCGCTTCAGTGGGAGGAAAATAAGCATCCTACCCAGGACGCAGTCCTTACGTTTTTCGTGTTCACGGACAAATATATCACCGCACTTCTGATCTTCGTCCACAACAAGGTAAACCACTCAAGTTTGCTCAATTGTACGTCATGGACAGCACACAGGCCACAGCAGAACGGATGACCTTGCCAGAAAATAGCAATTGCTTGCCTGAAGTCATTTGTGAGATTGAAAGATTTCTTCGTGCAAACAACAGAATCGCCGACAGCTTTCGCATGCTGAAGGATATCGAATGTGAGGAGATCCAGAAGGCTGATCGAGAAGGAAGACAGCTCCCTGTCGTCAGTATGGTCCTGCGTAGAGATCGTCGGTTGGATCAAAGACGTTACAACAAGCCTACATCGAATAAAATTGCAACGGTGTTTATCAATGCTGATGGCGAGCCACCATTTGAAACTGACATTCGCATTTATCCGATCAATCCTCGAAATCCAGATCAGCGATTCGCTCACATCAACATTCTCAGCCCTAATTTGGATCCAATGATGTATGTTATTTTGTATCCTGACGGACAGCCCGGATGGCAGCCGAAAATGCAAACTGAAGGCTACGTAGAGAACGAGCAGCACTTACGAAAATACATCACCATGCTTCAGAATAAAGTCGCACAAACAGCAATTAGAGACAGTTTCAATCCAATCATCAGCGCCGGAAAGTTGACTCAACAATGGATTGCAGATTCATATCTGCCGGTTGAAGCAAACAATCACAACTACGTGCGCTATCGCCAGGACACTTTGAGAGCGGAGCTCTTTCAAGGTCTCACTGATCATATCGCGAACAACGCTGCAAATCTTGGAGTCCAACCTGGTGTTCCAGTCATTTTGCCCCCATCGTTTGTAGGTTCCCCGAGAAATATGAGAGAGCGCTGCAACGATGCCATGTCGATTTTTGCAAAATTTGGTTCCATTGATCTGTTTGTGACCGTAACAGCAAATCCCAGGTGGCCAGAAATTGAGGAGACTCCTCAGACAGGTGAAACTGCATCAGACCGTCCGGACTTGGTAGCACGCGTATCCAAATTAAAGCTGAAAGGCATTATGGAAGACTTCACGAAGCATGATGTTCTTCGCAAAAGCATGGCTCACGTCTACACCATCGATTTCAAAAAACGGGGCTTGCCACACGCTCACATCTTGATTGTTCTACAAAATGATGATAAATTCAGGACAGCTGCTGCAATCGATCGTATTGTGTCTGCTGAACTTCCAGACATTGAAGCCGACCCAAGACTGTTTAAGATCGTCACTCGCTGCATGATGCACGGTTCTTGCGGTACTGCAAACACTGGAGCACCATGCATGGAGAACAATGCGTGCAAGAAAAAGTTTCATAAAGACTTTCAAATAGAAACACAGGTCAATGTAAATGGATATCCCTAATACCGTCGACGTCCAGGAGTTACAGCGGTTGTGAGAGGTGTTGAATTGGATGATCGCTCTGTGGTCCCTTATAACAAATACTTGCTCTTAAAATATAACTGCCATATAAATGTTGAGATTTATTCGTCAGTGAAGGCGGTTAAATATATTTATAAGTATATTTACAAAGGATATGACTGTGCAAATGTCGAGGTAATGGAGGGGGAACAACGAGTTGCACACGATGAGATTACCAACTACATTGATGCTCGATTTGTAAGTGCATGTGAAGCAATGTGGCGCTTACTGGAATTTTCGATGCACGACAAATCTCAGGCGGTCATAAGATTTCCTGTTCATCTTCCACAACAAGAGAGAATAACATTTGAAGAGGGACGTGAGGAAGAAGCTTTAGCAGCAGCAAGATCAAGCATCACCAAACTTACATCTTGGTTTGCATTAAATTCTGCAAATCCAGATTCTCGAAAATTCATCCACACATTGAAATTCCAATTCATTACATCTTCAAAAGTGGACATTGGAATCGAAGACAACGTGGAACCAATAAAGTGATAGCAAGAATGTACACAGTTGCCGCGAATGATCAAGAACGCTTTTACTTGCGTTTGCTTCTTTTGCTTGTTACGGGTGTTCACTCATTTGACGATCTGCATACAGTTGATGGAGTTACTTATGTAACCTTCAAGGAAGTAGCATTTCATCGACATTTATTGCCCTCTGATGAAGAATGGGTTAAGTGTTTGGACGAAGGTGTGATTTTTCAAATGCCATATCAGATGCGCCAATCATTAGCTTTAATTTGCGTTTATTGTTCACCAACAAACGCATTCTTGCTTTGGGAAAAATTCAAGTTGGACCTGGCTTTAGATTTTCAGAAGGATCATCAAAATGGAGCAGCTTTCAGCTTGGCTTTACACGACATCAATTATATATTTCAGCAGCACGGATTCCATTGCAGTTTTTTCCATTTACCCCAACCTACTGGAAAGTACAACGATCCGATTAAATTCAACGCTGTTGAAGTGAAGAGCAACAAGAAGCTGAGCGTCGCATCATGAGTCTCAATGCTCAACAGATGGCTGCTTTTGAAAGAATAACGGAAGCGATCAATTGTAAGAACAGTCCTGATAGCTGTTTTTCCTGGATGATCCTGGTGGTTCTGGGAAAACATACCTATACAACACGTTGATGTGCTTTATTACCAGTTCCAATTTTAGAGACTTCCGTTTCTAATATGAAACAAATATTTGAGGCAGCTGACGCAATTCGCCAAGCGAAGCTCATTATTATTGACGAAGCGACAGTGTTACTGTAAAGTCCTGTTCGTGAGTGAAGTGAATGTTAGTAGATTGAGCGTGTCGTGTTATCCTGGACAGTACCAAGTTGTAGTGAAGATTTAGGTCACCTGCGTGAGGCACTGCCAGGTTGTACTGTAGTCACTCACAGAAACAGCATACATGTATTCTGACGTATAGTACTAGAATATTGCTGTGGGATGATGTGGTGTGTGTGTGTGTGTGTGTGTGTGTGTGTGTGTGTAGACGAATGCGTTGTTACTGGGTTCTGAACAGCTTTACACTGAACCCACTCTCATCCACATGCAGAAGTCAGTGAAGGAAGGAACTGCTGCTGACGTTTCATTACATTTATTGCACAACATACGATAGTATTATGGACGACACAGTCAATGGCACAATAATCATGGAACATATTATGATGGTAAGCACTTGCATAATCACTGATGTATGGAGCCAACAATGATGGCCTGTCAATCCACTTTCTGCTTCTATATACAAGAAAAGTTCTGGAACCCTGACAGAACCCCTGTCAGGTACCCCTGTACAAAATATACCGCACGGGACAGGGCGGTTTAATGGTCTAACCAAAAGGCTAAGACTTCTGCTGGCGTCTCATGCCAGACATTTCTTCTCCTGAAGAACAAAGGCCGTGACAACGGACCTTTATGGCGATATCATTAGGCCGCAAGTAGCGGGCCTCACATATCAGGTACCTTGTAGTGTTATATATATATATTCATGTACCAATTCCTGCCACTCCCACCGTCTGAATAGCGGGTTACTCCAGTAAATAACTTTCCTCTGGGCTTCTAAGGTACAAAAGACAACTTGGTCTTGGTTCCCGTTCTCAAGAACCCAAGATGGGGCTCTATATAATAAGTCAGCTGTGAGCTGTGTTCACCATGGCTTCTAAAGGCAATCGAAATGTAATAAAATTGACTTCATTACCTTATTTCAGAATCCTATATAACACAAAACACTACACTGCCATTCCTGGCATATGGAATTCCCTTGGGGAAGGAAAGATGACATCTTAGTCATACAAAGAACTTCCAGATCCACGAAAAATGGCTAGGAAAACTTATCGGACCTCTCTCCGATCAGAACGCCCAGGGTACACTCCCAAGACGGAAGTTTCCCGGTCTCGCGCCAAAACCTGCGCATGCCCAGAGATGGCACAGACCTGAGCGAAACTAAGGCAAGACGAACAGTCAGCATAAGACAAGGGAAGATAACCAGGAATCAAACCTGTCACTAACGTAAATCACCAGTTCCCTTTTCTTAGACTGTCAAAATAATTAACAGGTTGATGTCTTTAAACATATATGCAAAATAGACAGCAACAGTTACCAAAGAATGGACTGAGGTGCATTGATTTGCTGCTACGTGAACTTATGCAAAATGACAATCCGTTTGGCTGTAAAGTAGTTGTCATTAGTGGTGATTTTCGTCAAACGCTTCCAGTTGTTCCGCTAGGAAAGCAGACAGACATTATCGAAGCATGCATAAAAATCAAGTGAGCTGTGGCAACACTTCGAAAAGATCAAATTAGTCTCAAATATGCGAAGTGAAGGACGAGACGCTTTCAATAAGTGGTTGCTTGACGTCGGTGCCGGCGCTCTTCCACAAATCACAGGTTTGTCGCACAATATCATTGAGATTCCAGATGATATGAGCATTCGCGATGAAAACATTATTAGCATCATCTATGGTGAAAATTTATCAGCACTTTCAATGGAAGAACTATCACAACGAGTCATTTTGTGCACCAAGAATAAGGAGGCTTTAGATCTAAACAGAGATATTATAACAAAACTTCCGAGTGAGCTAAAAATCTATTGCAGTTCTGATGAAATAATATCTGAAGATCACAGTGATGTTATGTACTATCCGATGGAGTTTCTTCATTCGCAAACCCCATCAGGTATGCCTCCTCGTGTATTGGCTTTAAAAAATGGTGCCATCGTTATGCTTCTCTGCAATTTGAATCCGAAAAAAGGATTGTGCAATGGAACGCGATTGATCATTCGAAAATGTCATTGCTATTTCCTAATGCGGAAGTTTTGTCAGAATCACATAAATGAGATATTTTCAACATTCCTCGAATTGACATGGCCCCTAGCGTCGCCAATTTCCAATCATTTCATCATTTGCGATAACCATAAACAAATTTCAGGGGCAAACATTTGAACATGTTGGAATCTTTTTGAACGAGCCAGTCTTCTCTCATAGACAGCTGTACGTCTTACTGTCTCGATCGAGAAATCCCAACAATGTAAAAGTACAAATTAAAACAACAGAAAATCATGGTGCTCTATTGATGGACAATCGAATGTTCACAACTATAGTGCGTTTCAAAAAGGTCGGTCGACGATTGACTTCAAATATCTCCATATTCCTTGCACTGATAAACATGATTTCTTGCATGTAGTCTGACATTTTCAATGTCCCAAAGGTTTTATAAAATTAAATGTTGTAGGTAGTGTGCTTTTCTTGCAACGGCTAATTCCTTTGATCTTTTTGAACGAAGTAATTATTTTGTCCTGGAAGAAAATAATTTACCGTAAATGAAGGAAGTTGCGTATTTTCGGCAAAGGCGTCTATACAATTCGAATGTTAGAGGGGTTTGTTAACTGATTACTACGTGAGGTCCTTTTTTATTTCTTCGAAATATTTGAGAGAAAAATAACGCCTATTCGTTGTAAATGTTACTTTTTATACTAAAACGTGAATGGATGCATGAAGAGGTGAAAGTACTGTGTATATTAAAGATAGTAGTGAAATCGCGGAGATAAAAAGGAAATGAATTGATTTACATATACACATAGATGGAGGAGAAAACATATAAAACATATAAGGTATTTACACACTTATTCCGAGTCAGACGAGTCTAACATATTGATGACTATTCTCGGCTGAACGAACGACAGTCCATCTTTTTTCCAATAGTCATTTTCCTCTTTTAAGACATGGTCTTCACATTTACACTAATAATCTTTGTCTATCTGCGAGCGGGTGACATATGTTAGTTCTTTCATACTGCATAGTTTGAAAGTTTTATTTTCAGCTGCCACCTGTCCTTTAACTTTTCCCAAACGAGTTCAATTGGGTTTAAATGTGAATGATAAGGTGGCAGTCTCAAACACGTATGACCATGATGTTGAATCAACTTGTCTATATGGAAGATCTCGGTCTTTTGTGATTTCTTAACAAGGGACAGTAATTCAGGTTCCAGAAACCCCTCGTTAAATGGAACGTCTTCTTTTTTGAGCCAAATCTTTATAGCATCTTTTGTACTCGAAGATGTCGGGATTTTGTCTTCTTCTGCCACAGCGTTGTGGTATGATGCGTTGTCCATTATCAGTCGTTGTCCTTTTCCCACTGGGTACACATCTTTTAATCGTTCCATCTGATAACTGTCATTCCTTTTCCCTTGTGTGGTGAGCATTGATCCAAGTTTCATCCACATACACAATATCATAATCTTTATTACGCATTTCCCGTACTTCACGTAAATATTTACTTCTCATAGATACTACGTGCGGCTTCTCGCAGATGACGTTTCTTCCACTAGCGTACTTCCTAAACGTAAAGCCAATGCTTCTAACAGTTCTCCATAATGTTGATTTTGACACATCAATGTCATTGTGTGTTCTCATCCGAATTTTCAGTTTTCT
Source organism: Oreohelix idahoensis (assembly GCA_024509875.1). NCBI lineage: Eukaryota > Metazoa > Mollusca > Gastropoda > Stylommatophora > Oreohelicidae > Oreohelix > Oreohelix idahoensis. The sequence continues at coordinate 661,447 of JAMPIV010003918.1, read as the reverse complement.
TAGTGTCACAGTTTTTTTTTTGGAATTAAACATTCTACAAATCTCTCTTATAATCACATCCCTGTCAAAACTATCTTCTACTTCCTTTCTTCCTTGCGTCCTGGTATTGATTGAACTGAGAATTCCATTAGATTTGAGTAATTGATAAAATTAGCGTTTACTTAAACCCAAAGCGTGAATAGTTCTCTTTTCAGGATTTGAGAGACTCCGATACAGTTTACCACGCTTAGCTTCTCTGCAGAAATATTTATACATCTTCACTGCCATTGTATGCAGTGTAAGGAACGTGACTTTCATACCCATTGTATTACAGACCTAGAATACCGCAAGAAACGCCTATGCACGGTAATACACAATCAGTAGAACGGTAACTGAACACACCGGAAGGATCAATGTAATGTTCAAAACAGTGCGGTAGTGAGCTGAAACACGGAGAAAATCACATAAAATACGTTCAAAATGTTAAATTGAAATAGTTCACAAATATGAAGGGGTAAGCCCTCTCAATACATGGTTGGACTAGGAGGTGATCGATTTTGTATACTTTAAATAAAGAAAATTTAAAACCATCAGTTTGTTAACGAGGAAAAAAATGACCCCCTTGGGACATAGCGATCATTAGGTCATATGCAAAGTTGCAACAATTACGATCAAGTGGTTGCAGAGATATTGAATATTAAACAGCGACAAACATTGTGAAACGCACTATAACAGTGTTTTTCCAACAGTATCTGAATAATTAACATTGCACTCAGGTATTGGTGGTTTTGAATTTAATTCCCGTTTATGACGGGCTTTTATACTAGTAGTATATATATAATTCATTACCGTGAATCAGGTTTTGCTACGGACTTTTAAAAAATAAATTAATTCTTCTTGCCCTCTTCCATACCACCAGTGCTTTCAGTTCATCTTTCACAACGAGATTATAACGAATAATGCATTAATGAAATTATACAACAAATTGAGCTGACACCGACCGAAGTAACACATCCTTTCACAGAAGGGAACATTTTCCCTCCACAGGCGTCGTCAGCGAAAGAATGATATTTTTTTCTTGTACGGGGAAGCAACTCATATTTCTCAAAGTACCTTACTAAAAGTGAGTTACTTCTCATATGTTCGTTGTTCGAGAGCACGAAATTGATATTTCTGATGTTCATCATCATCAACATACCGCTCTGCTCCCACTGGGGCGTATGCCTTAAACATTTGACGCCAAGACTTTCTGACCTGTGCCATCTGTTCAGGGTTTTGCTATGTCTGTCTCTTTATGTCTTTCTTTGACTGACTCCAATCTGATGATGGAGAACACTATTTCTTATGCTGGAAAAAGATTTTTCTGAATTTTTCTTGAATAGTGTTTATGATTTTGGAGAATAATATTTCTGATGTTGGAAAATAATATTTCTGATATTGGAGAACACAAATTTTTTTATGTTGAAAAAATAGTATTTCTGATGTTCGAGAACAATATTTTAGATGTTGGACTACAATATTTTTTATGATAGAGAATAGTATCTCTGATGCTTCTGTGAAAAATTTAAATGATGTTGCAGAACGATATGTTTCTATGTTGAAGACTGATAATACATACTGATGAATATGATAGCGTTTCTAATCTAGGAGAGTAGTGTTACTGATGTTGAGGAGCAGTGTTTCTAATCTTGGAGGGTAATGTTACTGATGTTGGAGAGTAGCGTTTCTAATCTTGGAGAGTAATGTTACTGATGTTGAGGAGCAGTGTTTCTAATCTTGGAGAGTAATGTTACTGATGTTGGAGAGTAGCGTTTCTAACCTCGGAGAGTAATGTTACTGATGTTGAGGAGCAGCGTTTCTAATCTTGGAGAGTCATGTTACTGATGTTGAGGAGCAGTGTGTCTAATTTTGGAGAATAATGTTACTGATGTTGGAGAGTAGTGTGTCTAATCTTGGAGATTAATGTTGCTGATGTTGGAGAGTAGCGTCTAATCTTGGAGAGTAATGTTACTGATGTTGAAAAGTGACGTCTAATCTGGGAGAGTAATATTACTAATGTTGCAGAGTAGCGTTTCTAATCTTGGAGAGTAATGTTATTGATGTTGGAGAGTAGCGTTTATAATCTTGGAGAGTGATGTTACTGATGTTGGAGAGTAGCGTTTCTAATCTTAAAGCGTAATGTTACTGATGTTGTGGAGTAGGGTTTTTATAATCTTGGAGAGTAATGTTACTGATGTTGAAGAGTAGCGCCTAACCTTGGAGAGTAATGTTACTGATGTTGAAGAGTGGCGTCTAATCTTGGAGAGTAATGTTACTGATGTTGTGGAGTAGGGTTTTTATAATCTTGGAGAGTAATGTTACTGATGTTGGAGAGTAGCGTCTAACCTTGGAGAGTAATGTTACTGATGTTGAAGAGTGGCGTCTAATCTTAGAGAGTAATGTTAATGATGTTTCAGAGTAGCGTTTCTAATCTTGGAGAGTAGTGTTACTGATGTTGGAGAGTAGCGTTTCTAATATTGGAGAGTACTTTTACTGATGTTGAAGAGTAGCGATTCTAATCTTGGTAAGTAAAGTTATTGGTGATGAAAAGTAACGTTTCTAATCTTGGAGAGTAATGTTACTGATGCTGTAGAGCAACGTTTCTAATCTTGGAGATCACTTTTACTATGTTGGAGAGTAGCGTTTCTAATCTATGAGAGTAATTTAACTGATGTTAAAGAGCAATATTTCTTATGTTGGCCAGTAAGATTGCCGATAACGTCAACGTAATATTACTGACGATTGAGAGTAATAATACTGTTGTTTTAGAGTAACGGGTTCTGATGATGTTGGAGAGTAATAATACTGATGTTAGAAAGTGATGTTATTTTGTTGGATAGTAATGTTAATGATGTAGTAAAGTAACGTTTCCGATATTGTAGAGTTATATTACTGATGTTAGGTAGTATCGTTACTGATATTCGGGAGTAATATTACTGATGTTGGAGAGTCATGACTCCAGCCATAGTGGAAAAACGTGACGTAATTAAGAGGTTAAAGTGGACACAGACTAACATAATTCACGTGTAATATTTCAGCTATTTGTATATAATTCTTACTATTTCCTTTCAATATGTTGTCTCTCCAGTTTATATGTCTACCTTATATGGCGGTCGTCTCACTTTAATCTTCTAGGATTTTGCAATCTGCCAGTTCGCGATTTCTGTTCATGTATAGGCCTACATACCTTACCAGGCAGTGGTTTAATTTGAGAGCATATGGTACCGATACTTAACCTAACGCTGTCATATAAACTTTATAAAGCGTGTGTCGTGTATGGAATACACTCTAAAATCGATATAGCGTCCAGTATTCTTCCCTGTTTATATACTATTTACCACTTTTGTCGACTCGAGTCGATGGACTTGAATTCGAGTCGGACTTAAGTCACTAAAACGACTGGACTTGATATTTCATTTTGATATTATTTTGTTTGTATTTTTATTGTTTTTAATAGCGACTCTACTGGTCTCTGGACCTTCCATTTTTTTAACCAGCTTCGTTGTCCTCATTCACACGGCACTAATATGGAGAAACCAAAAATGGCTTTGTTTAAATAAATAAAATCAAAGAAGTAAAAAAATAAATAAAGATAAAAGCCTGCAAATAATGGTTTATTATTTTACATTTTTAGTTACAGTCATCATCATCATGTGTGCTCCTTATGGATCATAGAGTCACTACCTCAACTAATCCCCTTGCAGGAAGCTTACATCAAGCATTTACTTCATCTTGAAGTGGGCGATTCTGTGGCAATTTGTTTTGTATGATGAAATTGCCAGCCTCACACAATTATTTGTAGTGACTGAGATAATTATTTGTAGTGACTGAGATAATTATTTGTAGTGACTGAGATAATTATTTGTAGTGACTGTGATAATTATTTGTAGTGACTGTGATAATTATTTGTAGTGACTGAGACAATTATTTGTAGTGACTGAGATAATTATTTGAAGTGACTGTGATATATATTTGTAGTGACTGAGATAATTATTTGTAGTGACTGTGATAATTATTTGTAGTGACTGAGATAATTATTTGTAGTGACTGAGATAATTATTTGTAGTTACTGAGATAATTATTTGTAGTGACTGTGATAATTATTTGTAGTGACTGTGATAATTGTTTGTAGTGACTGAGATTATTGTTTGTAGTGACTGAGATTATTACTTGTAGTGACTGTGATAATTATTTGTAGTCACTGAGCTAATTATTTGTTGTGACCGAGATTATTATTTGTAGTGACTGAGCTTATTAATTGGAGTGACTGTGATAATTATTTGTAGTGACTGAGTTAATTATTTGTAGTGACTGAGATAATTATTTGTAGTGACTGAGATAATTATTTGTAGTGACTGAGATAATTATTTGTAGTGACTGAGATAATTATTTGTAGTGACTGAGATAATTATTTGTAGTGACTGAGATAATTATTTGTAGTGACTGAGATAATTATTTGTAGTGACTGAGATAATTATTTGTAGTGACTGAGATAATTATTTGTAGTGACTGTGATAATTATTTGTAGTCACTGAGATAATTATTTGTAGTGACTGAGACAATTATTTGTAGTGACTGAGACAATTATTTGTAGTGACTGAGATAATTATTTGAAGTGACTGAGATAATTATTTGTAGTGACTGAGATAATTATTTGTAGTGACTGAGATAATCATTTGTAGTGACTGTGATAATTATTTGTAGTGACTGTGATAATTATTTGTAGTGACTGAGACAATTATTTGTAGTGACTGAGATAATTATTTGAAGTGACTGTGATATATATTTGTAGTGACTGAGATAATTATTTGTAGTGACTGTGATAATTATTTGTAGTGACTGAGATAATTATTTGTAGTGACTGAGATAATTATTTGTAGTGACTGAGATAATTATTTGTAGTGACTGTGATAATTATTTGTAGTGACTGTGATAATTGTTTGTAGTGACTGAGATTATTGTTTGTAGTGACTGAGATTATTACTTGTAGTGACTGTGATAATTATTCGTAGTCACTGAGCTAATTATTTGTTGTGACCGAGATTATTATTTGTAGTGACTGAGCTTATTAATTGGAGTGACTGTGATAATTATTTGTAGTGACTGAGATAATTATTTGTAGTGACTGAGATAATTATTTGTAGTGACTGAGATAATTATTTGTAGTGACTGAGATTATTATTTGTAGTGACTGAGATAATTATTTGTAGTGACTGAGATAATTATTTGTAGTGACTGAGATAATTATTTGTAGTGACTGAGATAATTATTTGTAGTGACTGAGATAATTATTTGTAGTGACTGAGATAATTATTTGTAGTGACTGAGATTATTATTTGTAGTGACTGAGATAATTGTTTAAAGTGACTGAGATAATTATTTGTAGTGACTGAGATAATTATTTGTAGTGACTGAGATAATTATTTGTAGTGACTGAGATAACTATGTGTAGTGACTGAGATAATTATTAGTAGTGACTTAGATAACTATGTGTAGTGAATGAGTTAATCTTCTGTAGTGACAGATAATTATTCAAAGTGACTGAGATAATTATTTGAAGTGACTGAGATAATTATTTGTTGTGATTGAGATAATTATTTGAAGTGACTGAGATAATTATTTGTAGTGACTGAGATAATTATTTTTAGTGACTAAAATAATTATTTGGAGTGACTGAGATAATTATTTGAATCGATTTTGACTATAAACAGTTTTAGCTGAGAAAAACAATGAAATCTACTTTTAGGTGCTTGAGACTCCACCAGACATGTACTAAAAGGCTCGAGACTCAACTTGCGACTTGTTAGGTAGGACCTGAGGACACCTATTTACATCCCTATATACGGTACAGTCTTAAACGATGCGTCACTCTACGTCCTCCGTGTTTGCTCAGCTGTCTGAACCTTACTCGTTACGTTCTGAGCCCAGCTGTGATCAAATACTAACAGCAACAACAGTGTAATCTCTCACACTAAAGTCTAATATTTCTGCATTCTTTGCAAGTTTGAATTAGTTACCTGTGCCTCTGCTGACACATGTTCGCTTGTGTGTACCGCCCTCGCTAGTAAGTAAAATATTTAAATAAAGAAACCATGTAGGGCCTAATTTCACAATAGTGTTACCGGGACCTAAAAAAGGAACAAAGAATAATAACACTGTATCATCATTTTCCTACGTGTTCATTACAGAGCATGGTGCAACCACTGTAGCTGGTTACCTTGCAGAAAACCTGCACCATCCATTCTCATGCTCTTGCAGCAGTTGTTTCTGTGACAATTTGTTTTACATTATGAGGTTGCCAGCTTCATGCACGTCGTAAAAGGCGACTTAGAAGGTCTGGACAGGGGGTCGATAACCTCCATCATGTAGAAAAAACCTCAACACACAATATAGACAGAACTGAAGTCCTATGCTCCTTGGAGAGATGAACGACGTTGTTGAGGGTTTAGTGTAGACTGTGGCAGAAAAGACAGTCTCAGTACCAGCCATAAAATCAAAGCACTATTCACAAATTCCATTATTCATCAACTTTCTGTGCTGACTAGGCTTTCAAAAATTGTACGTCAAAACCTTCTGAATCTATTAATCTGATTATGGTCTTTTAATGTCTAGTTTGTCCATTTCATGTTTGTCTCCGACTATTGCTTTTACTTTGAGGATCCCCGAACAATAACTGCCTTGTAGAGCTGGCAGCCTATTTCCTAATGTTTGTCCTATTCCTTTGAAGCAGCTCGATGAATTCCTCCTTGACCTCTGCTCTCTCATCCTCATTTGGCCCATACACTATGACCAGGTTGACTATGGTTTCTCCTTCTTTTAGTTTTACAACCATAATGCGCTCTGAGACAAAGTTCCATCCCTTGATACTATCTTTTTGGTTTTTGGCCACAATGCAACCCACGCCCCCTTTAGCTCTTTCAGATGTGGGTACACCACTGTAGAGCAGCGTGTTGCCATCGAGATCCATGACTCCTTGTCCCTTTTTCTTCGTTCCCGTTATAGCCAGGATTTCTAGTTTTATTTTCCTCATCTCTTCCATCAGCTCCTCTTCTTTTCCATTTATACTTCTTGTGTTCCAGGATCCATAGGTTGTAGTCCGTAGTTCGTTCTAGTTCGTCGCCTTTAGAATCAGTCCGGTTTTCTCTCTTGTATTTCGCGTATTAAAGCCTGTTGTGCCTTTGCATGGTGGAGGGGCTGTCTCCTAACGATCTCCATGCAGGCCGCCCTCCTCCTTTTTCAACCGGACTTGGGACCGGCCTAGGTGGAGTTTCAACGAACAGTGAATGACTGCCTAAATGAAATTATCATGCTCGGAGATTTCAATGCCAGAGTTTGAAATGGCCACGCTAGATGGGGTGGAGTTATCGGAAGATATGGAGAAGATACTCTCAATGACAATGGAAAGCGACTCCTTAGATTCTGCAGTGAGCAGAATCTGATCATTACAAACATAAAGTTCCCCCATAAGCGCATACATGCATACATTAGATGTGAACCAACAATGAATGAGAAGTCAGTGATCGACTATGCCATAGTTAGGAGGAGCTCATTCAAGTATGTCCGGGATGCTAGAGTCTGGAGAGCACGAGAGATTGGAAGTGATCACTACCTGCTAACAAATCAAAAGAACAACCGAAAGAGTTGTTCAGCCTTCGAACTGCCCAACATCACGCAAGAAACTAAGTAAACGAACGGGAGAATTAGGCATTAATACCTAAAAACTGAGAGAGCCAGAAATTAAGACCAGGTATCAGGGGCTTAATGATACAGTGGTGAGAAACACAGAAGAACAACCTGATGACTTGGAAACCCTCTGGCTTAAATTCAAGGACATCATAAAGACAGCTGCTGCAGAAGAATGTGGTGAAGTCCGACTTGGGAACAAGAGAAAGAGGACACTTTGGTGGACAGAGGAAGTCAAAGAGAAAATAAGAGAGAAGAAAATGGCATGGACACAATACTTAGGAGCTAAAACACAGCAGGAAAAATAGAAAATATGTGACACTCAGAACAGAAGCAAAGAATAAGGTGCCAGCAGCCAAACAGAAGTCCTGGGAAGAATTTGGAGACAAGCTAGAAAAAGATATGCAAGAAAACCAGAAATTGTTCTATAAGACCCTAAAGAACTTGAGGAAGGAAAAACAATGCCCTCTTAAATTTATAAAGGACAAGCAAGGCAAATTGCTTACTGCCCCAAAGGAAGTAATGGAAAGATGGAAATAATATTTCTCAGAACTTTTTGATGATGAGCAAGGTCAAGCATCAGAAATGATAACCACTAGCACAGAAGAGAAAACCAATGGTGGTGATGATGACATAAAGATGGAAGGACTGAAGGCAGCACTGGCGAAAATCAATATGGGCAAAGCAGCAGGGCTTGATGACATAACACCAGAAATGATTAAGTACATGGGAGCAGCAGGCGACCTATTACTCTTAAGGGTCCGCCAGGAAGCGTGGTGCAACAAGACCATACCAAAGGATTGGGAGATTGCCATCATAACACCGATTTTCAAAAACGGTGCCAATCGGCAATGTGGAAACCATAGAGGCATGTCTCTTCTCAGTGTCCCTGGTAAAATCTACTCTAGAATCCTAGAGCAGAGACTCAGACGCCTAGCTGAGCCACAATTGGATGAGGTCCAGCGTGGATTCCGAGCAAACCGAAGTACTCAAGACCTAATCTTCACACTCAGACAGCCGAGTGAAAAAGGCCCTTGAGTATAAGAGTGAGATCCATCTTTGTTTCATAGATCTGGAAAAGGCGTTTGACAGGGGCCCCTGGAGCAAGCTTTGGAACTGTTTGGCAAGAAAGAACATTCCGGCACCTCTGATTAATGCTATACAGAGCTTCTAAAAGTCTTGGAGAAATTATGTGAGGACAGCAAACCATAAGTCAGAAGAGTTCAGGACCACCACTGGTGTAAGACAAGGTGATATCCTGTCCCCTTATCTTTTCATACTCCTAATGGACGATGTCATCAAGGCATGTAAGGTAAGAACAAGAAAGTATTCGGTAGGGTACTGGAAGATGATACAGGTCTGTATTTCAGAGCTGGCATTTGTTGCTGATGTTGCCCTGATTGCTAAATCAGAGGCACATCTCCAATCCAACCTGCAAGTCTGGAAGGAAAAGCTGGAGAAGGGAAGGATGGTAATAAGCAGCTCTAAAACAAAATCCATGGTGATATCACGAGAAGAAAGAAGGCATCATATTAAGCTGGGAGAATAGGTCTTTTCTTAACTTCTTGTTCAACTGGTATTTTTCTGGGTCTTGTCAATTGTTCAACATTGGCATCTTGTCATTAGTTCAACATTGGTATCTTGTCATTAGTTCAACATTGGTATCTTATTAGTATTAGTTCAACATTGGTATCTTGTCATTAGTTCAACATTGTTATCTTGTCATAAGTTCAACATTGGTATCTAGTCATTAGTTCAACATTGGTATTTTGTCATTAGCTCAACATTGGTATCTTGTCATTAGTTCAACATTGGCATCTTGTCGTTAGTTCAACATTCGTATCTTCTCACTAGCTCAACATTGGTATCTTCCCATTAGCTCAACATTGGTATCTTGTCATTAACTCAACATTGGTACCTTGTCATGAGCTCAAAATTGGTACCTCGTCATTAGCTCAACATTGGTACCTTGTCATTAGCTCAACATTGGCATCTTGTCATTAGCTCAACATTGGCATCTTGTCATTAGCTCAACATTGGCATCTTGTCATTACCTCAACATTGGCACCTCGTCATTAGCTCAACATTGGCATCTTGTCATTAGCTCAACATTGGCATCTTGTCATTAGCTCAACATTGGCACTTCGTCATTAGCTCAATATTGGCATCTTGTCATTAGCTCAACATCGGTACCTCGTCATTAGCTCAACATTGGTACCTCGTCATTAGCTCAACATTGGCATCTTGTCATTAGCTCAACATTGGCATCTTGTCATTAGCTCAACATTAGCATCTTGTCATATCAGTTCACACATCTTGTCATATCAGTTCACACATCTTGTCATATCAGTTCACACATCTTGTCATATCAGTTCACACATCTTGTCTGAGCACGCTGTCGTTCCCGGGGGTCTGTGATGAGACATAGAAAGAATAGGATTGTTACTCCCTGACACATGTCGTACAAGGCAACTAACATGAGGTTGTGTATAGGGCTGGTAACCTCAACATGTACAACAAATTGGTACAGGACCACTATAGCAAAGAGCAACTAACTGCTTGGTGCCGGCTGGATGTTAGGGGATTAGTTGCAGTGGTTTCCCCCTGCTCTAAAAGAAGCCAAATAGAAAAGGATGATCGATGACGATGATGATGATGACGATGATGATGATGACGATGATGATGATGATTCTGAGCAAGCAGCCGTTACTGACCGAAATTTTTATATTTTTGTTTTTGTTGTTTTCTGTTTCAGACCTATACAAGAGAACAGTCCTAGCATCTGATTCGATTTTTTTTTGGGTCTGTTTGTCGTATTGGACCTGATGTCGTTTGATTACCATTTATTGTCCAATGCCATTAAAGCTCTATTTGGTTTTATTTATTTTTTAATATTTCAATATCCCCATCCATTCTTCCAGCTTGGTCTACTTTACTACCAAGCTATGTGCAATAGCTCGCATCCTGCACGCATTTTTCTTGGCGAAACAAGCACTATATTAAAATGAATTATTAATAGTAATCACACACAAAATAAGTAAATATCAGACATTACCAAACCATACTGGTGTTTTGCCAAAAACTGTTCTGTTTACTAATGTCGTTACGTTGTAATATGCAAGGAAAAGAAATATGCCAAGAAGCTGAATCATCGTATAATAATCCTCAAAGAAGCAAGGATATTAATGCTGCAACAAGTATCGTTAATGAAACAGCCCTTGTGGCCAAGAAATGAGAGCTTTTTAAATTTTACATAATCTTTAAGTCTCACCGTGTAAAGATGCTCTCTATGGCGCAACCTTAGATTGGGCGAAAAGAAGCTCTCGCGGCAAGCAGAAGTGAGGCGACAACGTCGAAGGGAACACGAGGGAAAAAAGCAGCTAGGGGTGTAATGTCAGGGGCGCATTTTCATAGTCAGTTATGACTGAAGGGACTATTATTATTATGATTATTACTTTTTAAGTTATAGATATAGCTGCATTTACTGACATTAGAACAATGCTATTTCACTTCACGATATCTTTTAAAGAAGCTGCTTGGTATGAAGAGGCATCGGAATTGTCAAAAGAATTTTTATGAGTTTTGTAAGTTCAATAACTGAGTATGGGCTAGGAATACTCACGCTGTCAGTGTCACAATGTGATCGACTGGAACGCGTTCAAAATGAAGGGATGCAACTAGTTTTGGGCTGTACGCGTGATACCCTCATTGTGATTTTGAGATACATGCTTGATTGCTGTCGATTAGGTCCAGATATGCGATGGCCCAGGCAAAAGCTTAAACGCGGGTAACCACCAACAAAAAGCACCCCCTACATGATAACGCAGCTGACATCAAAGGTGCAAGAGTAAAGAGGAGGATGTCATGGGTGGCACAGGCAGAGGCTACGATTGGTCAGGTGACCAGGGTTGAAAATATATCCAAACGGGAAGAGTGGAGTAAGTCAGGGGAGAACTGGATAAACTAGCAGCAGGTCATCATTTGCCTAGGCAATGCATTAGCTGGGTAATTGTATTGTAAAGAGGGAAATATCTTTCAAATTGAAAACAAAAATTAGAAGCATGGTGTCAAGGCAAAGAGATGGTTTGACAAAGGACAGCAAAACAGTGAGAAGATGCATCGCGCTTAAATGCGCTACTCTACTAAATCAAATTCACCTTTTACTTGTAATTGTACTATCTTCTATTTGACTGCGAGACTTGGACAACCTATGCTAAGCAAGAAAGAAGGCTCAATACCTTCCATCTACGGTGTCTTCACCACATCCTTTGATTTCGTGGAAGGACAAAGGGACAAATGTGGAGGTGCTGTATGCACTGCTTAGATAGCGCAGACTACACTGACAAGGCCATATCCGCTGCATGGAAGATGGTCGCATCCCCAAAGCTATTTTCAAGGGCAACTGGCAGATGGCAAAATAACAGTTGGGCAACCGCAGCTGAAGTTCAAAGATGTGTACAAGAGAGACATGAGGGCACTGGACAAAAATCCAGCAACCTGGGAGGATGAAGCTACCCAGCGCACCACGTTGCGATGCTCACTGCGGCAACACCTCAGATGGGGCAAAAAGAAGCTCTCACACCCAGCAGACGAGGCAAGAACACGTGAAAAGAACACCAGATTAAGAAAAACTAGCAGAGGGCTATCACCTCAAGGGGGGCATTATCACAGTCAGTTATGACTCAAGGGGCTACTACTACTACTTACTTACTTACTTAGTCGCTCCTCTTCTACCGTGAGGTGTAGAGGTTTGTAAGAGAGAGCGCCATATTATTCTATCGGCTGTCTTCCTCCTGGCGTGGTTCCATTCTAGTCCTCGGTCCTTCAAAGATTGCCTAATGTTGTCCTCCCAGCGGACTTTGGGTCGTCCTGGAGGTCTGGATCCCTGGCTCTTAGTTTCCCATGCTTGCCGTGGTAGCCGATTCCATGTTCCGTAAGTCGTAGTCCGTAGTCCGTTCCAGTTCGTCGCCTTTAGAATCAGTCCGGTTTTCTCTCTTATGTTTCGCGTAATCTGGTTTTTAAGACAAACAGGTGATTGGCCTGGTGTGCCTTTGCATGATGGAGGGGCTGCCTCCTTACGGCCTCTATGCAGGCCGCCCTCCTCCTTTTTCAGCCGGGCTTGGGACCGACCTAGACGGAGTTACTACTAATACTGCTACTACTATCTTCAAACTCTATAAGTCTCATGTCTGAGTTTAGTTTTGATCCAAAGAAAGAGATATTCAAACTTGTAAAGAAGAAAAAAATCTCCTTGCCTCTAAGACCACGACAAGAACTTTGCACATCGTACTGCATTTATTAAATGGAAATAATTCAACCAAAACTACAGAGAGGGTCCTATTGCCGTAGGGGAATGACTTGTTAGAGTTACTATACCAGGTTCTACTTTTTATATGGTGGTAGTGACTAGTTCCCTTCCTTGCTCCCCCCACCCCCTAACTCAAGAGCAGAGTCAGGAACCTACTTACAGCTGGGTACACCGGAGGGTGACGCTACCATTTTTGATCCCGCATCCCAGTAACTTCACTGCGAGAGGAAAACGCTCTAACCTCTTGCCAATCGGACACTCAGTGCACATTGATGAAAGGAGATATCAATGGCAGTTGAAAAGGGACAAAATTATAATTCACTTCCTACCAGGGTTGTGGAGTCGGCCAAACAATTTTCCGACTCCGACAGCTGAAAATTGAGATGTTCGGCTCCAACTGCCGACTATGAAACCGACTACAGTTTTTTTTATTTACTAGTCAAGAGGCAAAACATTACGACCTTGTATGAGGTTATATGTAGAAGTATGGTGTATGTGTGAATAAATAAATACGTGGCTTTCGTAGATTACATTTGTAAATATTCGTTCATTCTTACAATAATGCAAACAAAAAAATCAAAGAGTATTTTAAAATATGATAATTTGAATTTGCAGAACTCTTGCCGCTTCTAATTCTGCGGTATGCAGAAGACTATTCTTTTTAAAACTCACTATTTCAAAAACAATGTATTTTTTACTTCGTTGCTTAAAATGCAGTAAAGTTAATAACAAACAACTACTGTGAAATGTTATTTCAATTTTTGTAACCGCCTGTCGTAAATTTCCGATAGGTGATTAAGAACAATGTTAGGTCCCGTCTGAACAGAACTGACAAAGGTGATGACTCAGTGCGAGATAAGGTAAACAGATAGATTTTCACTAGTGAGTTGGTGAAAAGGTAGAGTTTGTCCCTGGATTTGAGAAGCTACTCTAGTCCTGCCTATCGGTTACGACTAACATTAGTTGTTCAGACAGTTCCCTTTCTATATTAATATGTGTATATATATATATATATATATATATATATATATATATATATATATATATATATATATATATATATATATATATATATATATATATATACTCGCAAAGAGTCGTGGGCCGGCAGTCAGTAATCTGGTTTCGCTTTCGGCCACTCCTGTCCGACTAGTCGGCAGGCGGCCAGTAGTTCTCGCAAAAATAAAATCGCCGGGATCCGCTCTGCACAGAGCGCTGTCTCCCTCCCCGCGCGAGCGACGAAATGCTCTGTACAGACAGTTATCTGGTTGATCCTGCCAGTAGTCATATGCTTGTCTCAAAGATTAAGCCATGCATGTCTAAGTTCACACTGTCTCACAGTGAAACCGCGAAAAGCTCATTAAATCAGTCGAGGTTCCTTTGATGACACGATCCTACTTGGATAACTGTGGCAATTCTAGAGCTAATACATGCTCACGGTAAGCGATTGAGGGCAAGTTCCGTATCCTACTAGAGACTAGGCTGTTGCTACTGGTGTCAGACTGTATCGGCTAGACCGTTCCTCTGACGTCCAGGCCGGGTCTTGCTGCATGGGCAACAGCTTGATCTAAAATTGCCCAACCTCGTGCCGCCGAAAGTTATTTCGGGAGGTACGCTCCTTTGGACAGAAATGACTGGTAGGGAAGATATATATATATATATATATATATATATATATATATATATATATATATATATATATATATATATATATATATATATATATATATATATATATATATATATCACAAAACTATCAAATCAATCTGAAATATTAGGGCATGGCGCCAGGGGCTACTTCCGACAGTGGGAGAGGTTCTAGCCTTCCATTTGCGGTGTCTGCGCCGCATCCTCGGCATGTCGTGGAAAGATAAAGTGACAAATGTCGAGGTGTTGTCACGTGCTGGCCTTCAAAGTATGTATACGCTTCTTAGACAACGCAGACTTCGCTGGCTTGGCCATGTTCACCGCATGGAAGATGGTCGCATCCCAAAAGATATCTTCTACGGACAATTAGCAGATGGCAAGAGAACAGTTGGGCGACCACAGCTGAGGTTCAAAGATGTGTGCAAGAGAGATATGAGGGCACTGGACATGGATCCAGCAACATGGGAGGATGAAGCTGCCGATCGCACTAAGTGGCGATGCTATTTACGGCGCCACCTCAGATTGGGCGAAGAGAGGCTCACACAAGAAGCAGAGGTGAGGAGAAAACGTCGAAATAAGCAGCTGAGGGCTGTCACCTCAGGGGCGCTTTCCCATAGTCAGTTATGACTGAAGGGGCTATTATTATTATTATTATTATTATTATATATATATATATATATATATATATATATATATATATATATATCCACCACTCACATACACACACAGATAAGTGACGACAATTAGACGCACAAACGTGAAACCTATAGTAATGGAGTATGGATATTGGGACGAGCTGACAGACACTGGTAATAAGATTTATGTTAATGTTTATTTATCATAAAAAGAAACTTCACAACAGTTATTATAAGATATCAAAAATACAAAAACCATAGGTTACAGACTTAAATAAAGAAGTAGACCCACTAAGTGTACCTCCCTGTGTAGAGACAAAATCCCACAAAAAAAGAAGTTAATTAACCCCCAAAAGGTCAAAAGAATATCACTAGGGTCTAGGATTTTACTATACTGTAAAGAACAGTGTTTCTACGTTATTCTATACTGAAAATGAACAGTATTAGAAACCGAAAAGAAAGGCATAAACAAAGTGAGTATCATGGTTATACAATATAAGAATTATTCATTCCTTCTTCCGTTCACTCTGACAGACAAGTGGCCACCTTTCAATCGTGCTTACCTAATTTGTTGATTAACATGTCTGGAACAGAACTCCTGAGTAAGCGCCACAGATCCAGTGTTGGTTTTATTTGGCAAACGAAGCCCCAGTTTTTCCAAATTTACTGATTTAATCCTCTGATTTGGAAAAACGCTTGCTTTGTTACTATTTTATTGAATCTGTTCGTGTCACCTCAATTTGTCCAGATAGGTAAATATTCACGCGTTCTAGTGTTCATAGTGTCATTTTCTTGAAATTTTTCAATATTTAACGGAATGTCAGGTATGTAAATCTGTTCTGATAAATCTTTGCCACAACACACGTGGTCGGTAGCCGGAAAATGTTAGTGTTTTTTTTATATTTTTTTTCTCGTCACTGCGGGCTGCCTGTATATATATATATGTTTATATATGTATGTATATATATATATATATATATATATATATATATATATATATATATTTTTTTTTTTTTATATATATATATATATATATATATATATATATATATATATATATATATATTTTTTTTTTTTAAATATATTTATATATATATATATATATGGAAAAAAGAAAATCTGGATATCTATAGATCCAGTTACTCGTAATTCTTATTGTCTTTTGTTGGTACTCGCTCTCCTTCTGAGTAAACCAAGAGGCCGAACAAGTCAACCTTAAAGACCCGCTCTTAGCTGAAGAATGTTCGTATTGCGTCTGTTAGACGTAGACTTAGACCCTTTTTTTTCAGATTTATATGGAAGCCGCTGGTAGGTTTTGGGCATGTGACCCAGTACTAGATATAGGAAGAAAATACAAAATACTTAACCACAATATAGTATTCTCAAACCTATCCTAACCCGCGTAAAATATAATATTATTATCCACTTCGGTTATTTAACTTAAATTAGAAACTACAAGCTTAGAGCTTGTCTTATCGTTAAAAAACACCGTGAAATAAATTCTAGTCATTTACAAAATTAATCATCGTGAATTAGAAATAAATATATATTTCGTCAGTACTCATAATGAATAGTGCATTTACTAGTTGATTAAAATAGCTCTTACTGGTTAATATCAGTTAGTTAGATTAACGCTACAGCCGGAACAATTTTGCTATAGATTATTTTAATTCTGCTAGTCAATTAACACACAACAAAATCCTAGTGAAATATAATTGACAGACCTTAATCAGTAAATCACTCTACACAGAAAATCTTAGTGAGATATAATGATGGACTTAACAATTAAATCTCTCAAACTTCTAGTATAATATTTACCGCAAACACAGAAATTTAGAACTTCTCCAATCGAAAATATTAAGAAATCCACTTTAACAATGGTCTAGAAATCGAAGCTAGTTGGTTCTGAACAATCCTGTGGGTACTGAATAATGGATTTTAAAGGATACGGTATCTATCTTAAATTGGTAGAAATTCACTAGCACTTGCTAATTTTGACGCCTTCGCTCAGATTTCGGGGATTTCTTCGGTCCATCTGCGAATCAAAGTTAAAATTGCCACCTTTCCCGCCTTCAGACTCTGGCAACGAGCGAACGATCTTTTGATTTGGCGACTCTCACCGTATCTAATTTACATTCACGAACGAACGGATGAGGGGGGTAACTGTAATTATTTCCCCTTGGTTTCAGATAATTCCGCCTGACCAATTACTAACAAAAGTACGCCCTTTTGACTTAACACACTTGATTTTTCTTCGTAAGCTTATCTCCCCCTGAGAAAGGGCAATCCATCACAGGTACGACTTTTGAATAATCGCCCTAGGTTCTACAAATATTCAACCCGTCCCCTCTCTCTCTAGGTGAAACATAGTCTGTATGTAAACATTCCTCGTAGTTTATACGACATAGAGAAAAAGAAAATGTACGTGGCCAAATTTAGAGTTTGACAGATATATAGAAGTGAAGGGGTCTGCGTTTAACAAAACGTGCATAACTAATTGAGGAAGCCAGGTGAAAACAATTGGAAGCAAAAGGTGTAGATGTCATGTAATATATTTACATACTTCTGTCACACCGCCCCCTCCCCTTCGCATGGATCAATCGTGGATCAGCCTTGACTTAAGTTAAGTGTCGTAAATTTCGGAGTCGTAGTCAGGACATTTTTTATGGACTCCTTTCCAAAATGAAACAGAAAGGAGAGTCCTAACCACAAAATATATAGAGAAACATTACCGAAGCAACACCTGGATCCATGCATACACAGATGGATCAGCAACTAATGCAAAAGACGATGGGGGTGGAGGAGTCTTCCTGAGCTTAAGCAATGGCACACAAAAAAGATAGCAGTCGCAACGGAAATTTTCAAGTAACTTCAGAGCAGAGGCAGAGGCCCTAAAAACTGCATCAGAAATTCTAATGACAGAAGAAAGCCCAGAGAGACCAGTAGCTATCTTCTCAGATGCACTGTCAGTGATTACAACGCTGAATAGTCAAAGTAATGCTGAGCTGGATGACCTAAGAGTAACACTTCACATACTATGTCAGCAATACAAAAGAGTCGTGATACAGTGGATCCCTTCTCACTGCAACATCCCTGGAAATGAAGAGGCTGATAGATTGGCAAAGGAAGTGGGAAAGCGTCCTCAACTTGACACACACATAACTTATGAGGAGGCCAAGAGTTTTATCAAGCGCAGGTACAGGCACAAGTGGGAAGAAGAGCACCCAGGAAATACAAAAAATGATCCGTATTACCAGCTCAGCAGAAGTGAATAAGTGGTAATCTTCAGACTTCGCACAGGTCATAACAGATGGAGATACCATCTGTTCGACAAATTAAATATAGGAACTACTGATGAGTGTGACTGTGGCACCGATAAAATGACTGCCGAATATCTGCTTCACAGGTGCCCAACATACAGTACTTTGCAAAAAAAATGGCAGTCATATTGCTCAGCTAAATAAGCTGAAATCTAATTAAATATGCATGTTCTGCCCCAAATTTGCACTCCACTGAAGTGAGCAAACACTACCAAAAGTAAAAAAAAAATTAGCGTAGAGTAACGTCCCTTGATAATAGAGCAGACGACAATTTCTAATGCTAGTGGCAGAAAATGGATACAAAGTCAAAGTGTATGTTAATTTCACAGTTTTGGAATGAAGGAAATCAAACATGTTCCAACATTTCTAAAACCTTGAACATTCCTGAGCGGACTGTCTACAGAGTTGTGAGTAAATTAAAAGCAGGTAATGGAATCGAGCGAAAAGAAGGTAGTGGGAGGCCAAGAATTTTGGTCACAAAGGACCATCGGTGTCTCGCCCAAATCGTTCGGGCTGGGCCAATGAAGAGTGTAGAAAACATACGGCAGCGCATTATCGAGTTGGGAAGCCCAGAGGTATCTAATGCTATTGTCAACCGGGAGCTACACAGGATGAATTACACAAAAAAGCGGGTAATTACGCCACCATTGCTCACAGAGACTCACAAACAGATGCGCTTGAACTGGTGCCACGAACACCAAAATTTGTCATGGGACAATGTGATTTTTTCAGATGAATGTTCTGTTTGGTCTTATCCTGCTCAAATAAATATTTGGACGAAAGGCTCTGTAACGCCTGTGTACCAGCGACCAAAACATACCTAGAAATTCCATCTTTGGGGAGGGGTGTCAGCAAGAGGTGCCACCCCACTGTGTGTTTTCACAGAAATTCTCACGAAAGAAAGGTACATCGACATACTAGAGGGACACCTTCTGCCATTTATGCAGCTCATGTACCCCGATGGGTGCACATTTCAACATGACAATGACCCAAATCGTACAGCTCATACCCCCAAAGCATGGCTGCAAGAGAAGAATGTGATAGTGCTGAAGTGGCCCAGCAACAGTCCCGATCTAAACCCAATTGAAAACGTTTGGGCACTACTCAAGAATCATTTAAAAAAGAGTGGACTCAGAGACGTTGAACAATTGAAGAAGGTAGCTGAAAAATACTGGTACAGTCTGACTCTCAATTACCTACAAACATTTGTGGGAAGTATGCCTCGCCGCATCCAGGCTTGCCTTGCTGGAGAAGGCAACATTATATTGTACTGAAACCACTGTTAATAAATAGGGGAGATACCAATCTTCCTCTGGACATACAGTTTTTATTATTATTTGCTTCTATGAGTGTGCTGCGTTGCGAAAATATGACTGCCATTTTTTTTGCAAAGTACTGTATGAGGAACAGAGAAAACGCATATGGCCATCACCACTACCATTCCTGGAGAAAATCTAAGGAGATATCAACAGCCTCAGGCTGACCACTGCTTTCTTTGAACTTTTTCAAGTTGACATTTGAGGGTCTTTGAACTTATTCAAGTTGACATCTGAGGCTCTTTGAACTTATTCAAGTTGACATCTGAGGGTCTTTGAACTTATTCAAGTTGACATCTGAGGGTCTTTGAACTTATTCAAGTTGACATCTGAGGGTCTTTGAACTTATTCAAGTTGACATCTGAGGGTCTTTGAACTTATTCAAGTTGACATCTGAGGGTTTTTGAACTTATTCAAGTTGACATCTGAGGGTCTTTGAACTTATTCAAGTTAACATCGGAGGGTCTTTGAACTTATTCAAGTTGATATCTGAGGGTCTTTGAACTTATTCAAGTTGACATCTGAGGGTCTTTGAACTTATTCAAGTTGACATCTGAGGGTGAACGAAGAAGAAGAAGAAGGAGTCCTTCTCCGACTCCACTAAAAAACGACCGACTCCAAGACCCCCGATTCTTAAGCCATGCTTCCAACGTTCGGCACCTTACCTAGTCACACCGTCCTCGTTGACCAATTTATGCACGTGACCTAGACTTCTGCAGCTTATGCAAATACCAAAAAAAATCTATTGTTCCTGCAAATCGGAATGAGTACTGCCCCGCGGGATACGCTTTGCATTGATCTAACGGTTGCACGTGCTGCTTAAAATTCATGCCACGTGCTCCGGTGTTCCCTGCAGACAGATTGGCTGGACGCTAAAATGGAGTTTTTAATCAGGATGATTGTCACAGTTGCCCGTCAGACACAAATTGAATTTCATGAGATTTATTATGACATTTTTTGTTGACCTCTTTGAGATTACAGATTCAATTTTTTAAATGACGAAATATTCTGTTAAATATTGAAAAATATAAATTCCGGTTATTTATCAGTATAACTTTTTTTTTTACATACTGAGCAAGGTCGCCCTTTATAAATGCGGTACTATATTTAGATCATGCTGGTGGGGCCCCCTTGACTTGAGATTATATTTTTGTTGTAGCACGTTTTATGTCAAAATATAGCTAATAAATACCGTTATTGTTGTCTTAATACAGTGTAATCGCATACATTTCTGATATCTAATTTGAAATAATCTTCGTTCCTTACATTTTTTTCTTATCTTGGGGCGGGAACCTGAGTGCAGGGCTTCCTGTGTTCACGAGGTTTTATTGGATCTAATTAGGTCAATCGACCTAATACATACCTCGCTACCTCTTGGGATTCCAGAGCAAGACATGACTTGTAATACTACAATATGTTTGCTCAGTGTCTGTACTATTCATTCATAACCCTCCACTCCCACAGGAGCATGGGCCTTCAACAAACACATGCCAAGTCGTCCTGTCACGTGCCATCATCTCAAGTTCTTTCCACGTTCTCCTCATCATTTTCACCTCTGTTTCCAGCTCTCTTTTCCGTGTGCTTCTTGGTCTACCTCTGCCCCTCTTGCCCTGGGTGTTTCAGAGCAAGGACTGCCTTGTAATACTATCAACAGGTTTCCTCAGTGTGTGTCATATCCATCGCCATCGTCTTCTTCTCATTTCTTGTTCCACTGGCACTTGTCTGGTTCTTTTCATCAGTTCCACGTTGGTAACCTTGTCATACCATTTTAATCCCTCTATTCTACGCAAGCACCCATTTATGAAAGTCTGAAGCTTTTTTGGTTGTTGTCTTTGTTGTTCTCCGTGTATCAGAGCCATATAATAGTACGGACTTCACATTTGAGTTGAAAATTCTTATTTTCGTGTTGAATCTGATTTTGCTTGATCTTCATATATTTCCCAATGCAATGAAAGCTCCTCTTGCTTTTTGTGTTATTATTTTGATATCACAGTCTGTCCCTCCAACTTTGTCTATATTGCTGCCAAGATATGTGTACGATTCTACATCTTGTATTGGTGCTTCTTCAAGTTCAACCCTGTTATCATTACTTGCATTTATTCTCATTATTTTTGTCTTTTCCCCGTGTATTTTCAGACCCAATTGCTGTGACCTCTTATCGAGTGTTTTCAATTTATCCTGCATCTGATCATGGTTATGGGACAGAAGAGCCAAGTCATCAGCAAAATCCAGATAATCCAACTGCTTAGTCAGAGTCCACTGGATTCCATATCTGTTGTGCGTTGTCGATGTTCTCATAACCCAATCTTTTGCTAGTAAGAAAAAAAATGGAAACAAGAGGTATCCCTGTCGCACTCCCGTTCTTAACCCAAACAGTTCTTTAAGCTGTCCTTCATGAAGAACTCTGCATGTCATGTCTTCATATGTTTTATTTATTAAATTAATGATCTTCAGGGGAACTCCATAACGCCTCATCAATTTCCAAAGTGATTCTCTGTCTACACTGTCAAATGCCTTTTCGTCGTCCACAAATCCAATGTATAGTGGTGAATTCTATTCCAGACTGTGCAACTATTATTCTCAGTGGCTATCTGATCTGTACAGGATTTTGTTTTGTCGAATACCTGTTTTTTCATCTCTCTGTTTCTTGGCTATGGACTCTTCATTACCAGAGTCTTATTCTCATCTCTTGTTTAATATTGCTTACTGTGACGACAATCATAATTCAGTCGTAAATTTTTCTGTGACCATCTTTGCTTCCCTGCACTGTGCCATTCCTTTTCTATTTTTATCCTTTGCGCTTCATCTACCGATAATTATCTTCTTCTCGGGTTAATACCATGTAATTAACCATATTGTCACATTCCTAAACTTTTTATCTTTTCTTTGTGAACGTCGGTGTTTAGCAAAGGCGGTGTCAAGAATTTCTTCCCCTGCTTTGCAGTAGTGGTCCAACAGTGGCCAAAACTCAAGAGTATCTAAATGGGTCGTCAAAGGTGTCTACAAGATTACTCATCACAGAGATGTAGATAAAAGTGTAATGACGCTTCTACCTTAAGGGAGTTTTCACACGTTGTTTTCAGAATTCAAGAACAATGTAGCATTGGGCTGAACAATTGTTAACTTATATCTGATCCGTCGCCTTTTGTGAAGGATTTAAGCAATGATTTTTAGCCCGATCAAGCCCCCAGCTGACTTAATTGAGCGAAATTCCTCTTAGAATGGTATAGCGCTGTTTAGAGGTAAATATATGTCTAAATGTATATATATATATATATATATATATATATATATATATATATATATATATATATATATATATATATATATATACATTTAGACATATATTTACCTCTAACACAATTAATTTCGCTCATCTCCGTAATGAGTCTGATAGTGGTAAAACAGATGATCATCAAAGAGATAACGTGCACCCGACATGCAAAAATATGACTCAACCTTAAGGTTGTCTGGATTATAATAATCTTGGAAAATTAGGACAAGACATATCGGGTAAAAATTTCATGCAGGTACTTTAAGCATTTAAAGGTATGCAACTTTATGTTGTTGTTGTTTAACTATGGCTGCTGAGCTTCTCTCTCTGTTGCAGCCAGTACCAAGTTAAAGACTCCTTGGTATTTTCTACACTGTAGATCTAGGCTTTTCATGTGGCTTTCTTGCCTTTCCTAAACGTGTTGAGTTGAAGTCATGCGCTCCAGTTGCTCCAGCCCGGCTTGCATTTAAAAGATTGTCACATTCGGTCCCAAGCTAGCAGTAAAAAGCGCGTGGCATACTGTGCATTCCCAGCCATCCAAGGGAGCTCTCCAACGATGCAGAGCTAAAATACGGTGCTCTGTTTCTAGACTCTCCCAAGGAATTGTCACGTTCTGCACAGAGCCACTTCTCAGCTTCCCGTGTATATCACTGGGTCCACAGTGAGATCCTTCTGCATGCAGTCAACCAGGTATATGCCTGGGGTTTAAGTGACTTCTCCAAGCTTAGTGTGCAATGCTGGGTTCTCAACAAGTTTCACCACAGGGGGAATCCCTGGAAGTGTGTGGATGATTTAAAAAGTAAATGAGGGTGTAATTAGCCTCACAGACAGAGGTTCACTTCCACATACGTATACTGTAGCACTGTACACATCTGGTGGTCATATAAAGATGACTCCTGGCAGGCCTCCAAGCATATGCAACACTATAAAGGTAATATAACAGCAAAAATTTACAGTATCCAATCATAATCAAAATTAAGTGTCTTTTTAAAAACAAACACAGACGTAATGAAAAGCAACACACACATACAAAACAACTACAGCAAGAAAGGAAAAAAGAAAAAACCAAACAAACCAATAAACTAACAAATCCAAAACATCTTTACAGTAAATATGACAATAATTTGAGTATAATCGAATTAGGGTGGCATAGAACTCCTGAAATGTTTGAATAGTCTTCAATTGAATGAGTTGGGACTTGGTGTGTTTTTCTTTGTCCTCCCTAACTCAGAAGCAGAATGAGATAAATAGAACGAACAAACAAACTTTATTTTCAAAGGGTTTAGAATTGTGCGCGCAGGCTCGTCTTACATTCTGCCCATCCTTTTTCTCGTCTCCTATACTTAATCCATTTTTCCTACACATGCATTTTAAATATTATTTTTAATGTAATAAAATTAATAAAAAAAATAAAATGAAATACAGTAAAACAAAGTAAAATCCCAACATTGCAACAGTATGATAATAGTTACACACATTTATAGGACCTTATCATAATCAATATTGAACAGGGCAAAATAATCCTTACAACATACACATGATATTAGATAATGATTTGGGAACATAACTAAATTAGGGTGGCATATAATCTGCAGCATGACGTATTTGAAGAGTCTGCGATTGTTTGAATATGGACTACGCATGCTTTTTAGGTCGTGTGGAAGATAGTTCCAAGGATGAGCAGCAGAAACAGCTAAACATTTCTTGAATATGTTAAGCCTTGGCTTGGGCACGTGTAAATTGTTTAAGCTTTAGCTGCATCTTCCATTGTATTTGACAACAGGCCACAGATACGTTGGAGTATTCTGTGATAGGATTTTGTGAATGAACTTGGCTTTGTTGAAGCGCTTCTTAGAGGTAATATGCTAAGATATTTATATGGGTCTACACAATGTGTGAGGTTTTTGTCAGAAACTAGGCGCACTGCACTTTTTTGTAATGAATAGATCTCTTTGTATTGGGCATGGAGCAGCTATTCCAGATTATGGAGCAATAGTCTAGATGTGTTTGTATTTGGGACATAAAGAACAGTTTCCTTCCCTCCTCATCTAGAAAATCTTCGATCTTAGCTAACTGGTTAACTTTTTGTGCAATTTGTTTAGTCAGTGCTAGTACATGCGAATTCCAACTTTAATGTTAATCAGCTATAAGTCCCTGTGTTTTGTGTTCATTTATATTTTCAATTAGTAAGGTACCAATGTAGAGCTGAATTGTTGTTTTCTGTGAGTTTTGCAATTTTTGTCTAAGTTGATATTATCATACATTTAGTTTTAATGAGATTTATTTGCATACGATTTTCATTGCTCTGCTAAATAAGATTGACTGTATCACTTTGTAATAACATGTCTAGTGTTTTGCAACTTTTATCACTTGCGTAAATGGAACATTCATCGGCAAATAGGTCGCAGATTGAGTGCTTGATGTGTAGGGGAATGTCAATTATGTATACGGCAAAAAGTAGAGGACCAAGAATAGAACCCTGAGGAACACCGGTATCGATCATGGTTGGGCTTGACAAGGAATTATTTTAATACACTACTTGCTGTCTGTCTTACATGAATGATTTAAATAACAAGTTTAAAGTTAACTTTTTAATTTCTTATTAAAACAACGTGATCTATCATACTGAATGCTTTTCTAAAGTCTACAAAGAATGTTCCACATAAGTTATCGTTACTGATGTTGAGGTGTCAATAGTCTATCATCTTAGTTCGAGCTGTGTGGCACGAATGCTTTAGTCTAAGTCCCGACTGACTATCAGTAAGCAAGGCATATGTAACAAGGTACTGTAGTGTCGTTTTATGTGTGTGTTTTTCCAGTGGTTTAAAAAGCGATGATATCAGAGAAATAGGTCTATAATCATCGAGGTTGCTATTGTCTGATCAACCTGGTTTGGAAATGGGATATACTTTGGCGATCTTAAAGGCTAAAGTAAAATAACTCGTAGCAATACATTGATTTTATATATATATATATATATATATATATATATATATATATATATATATATATATATATATATATATATATATATATATATATATATATATATATATATGTCAGAAAACTACTTACACTATGGATTTTACTACATACACTTGGCTCGGACCACTAGGGGATGACCATAGCATACAGTAGCTGACATTAATTAACAATAACACTTTTAACAGGTAAGTTCCCTTTAATAACACAATGCACACAATGAAGCCCCACATGACTCATAATACATATGAAATACACTGGCTACAACTGCCAATACAGCTTGCATTAATAACAACTTAATATATAAATGTCCTACCCACTGGTATGGCATCCTGAATGAACATCACAAATATCTTTCGCTCGCCGGCGAAAACCTATGTACTAGGATTAGGCAAGACCAAATCACAACTGGCTTAACATCATAGATCTACAAAAATGCCGCTAGAAAAAATACACTGACATTCTAGCAAAATGCACTACATCCCAAGATCACTTGAAGAACAAAACCAGCACCAAATCAGAACGACGATGGCAGACTCACTTCAGCAAAACGCTGACAGGGAACAAAATAACGACCTATCTTGGTCAATAGCCAGCAAGTCAACTAACTTTTAGCGCCAGAATTTGCGTCACTTCCTTTCCCGTCACCTGACCAAACGGGTTTTTTCATTATCTCAATGTTGCCACTCACAGCGTGACCAACTTAATATTATGTCGAACATATATACTGTGATAATATATACGTATATATATATATGTGTGTGTGTGTGTGTGTGTGTGTGTGTGTGTGTGTGTGTGTGTGTGTGTGCGTGCGTGCGTGTGTGTGTGTGTGTGTGTGTGTGTGTGTGTGTGTGTGTGTGTGTGTGTGTGTGTGTGTGTGTGTGTGTGTGTGTGTGTGTGTACAGTTAGTGAATCACTGAGAGCTGGTGCAGCATAATTGCAAATTCCATCAAGTACTGATGAGCTATTTTTTTTAATTCCAAGAAGATAGTTATACACTTCATTAACTGTCATGAAAGGAATGTCGGATGGAACTGAGTTTGTACATTTGTTGTCACAGATTGCTGACAGTTTGTCTAAGTCACTAGGGTGAACTAGCGGAAGGAATGGCACAGGACATGCCAGGTTGATAACTGCACAGATCTAAATGGTAGCTGTAGAATAGACCTGTGACGTAAGTCACCTTCTACCTAGACTTATCTTATGATCCAAGTGTGCCTCATTAATTATCTCTACTGATGCGTGCCGTCTATCAGATGAAATTGATATAATCAGCGGAACAATTTCCGTGGCCAAACAAACACATAGGGGTATGTCGACAGACACGTATCAACTAGAATGCCAAAATAAACGTAACACCTCTTCACAGTTCACGAGATACAATTTATTCAGGTACTGTTACATAGCTCCACCAAGTATAACAATATGTTCAAGTCCAATGGCAAAGGCAGTAATGTGCAGTCTTCATAATGTCGTCAGGCAATCCGTTCCGCTATGGAAACGCTGTCCTTGCATTCTCAACAGTTTAATATAATGATACATTCGACACAATATTGAATAAGTGCTCCCTGTTATACAGATAAGTGAGGGACAACTCAACTGAGTATGTTGGTGCCCTAGTGATGGTAAAACTCAGGGAAAAAACACAGTATACTGCAGGAGCACACACATATGCGACCTCTTGCATTAAAACACAATCGGCAGCTCCCCCTTGCAGACGATAAAACCAAACTTCTGCTCAAATTGGCGTCTGCTACCGTACTATCTTGGTATGCCGTCACTTCCGTTTATTTTGAGTCAAGCAGTAATAAAATATAAGAAATGGAGCTCTGTCGAGCTGAAGATACTCCACACATAATCGTTATGAATTTTAATCATAACACCTACTGATTTTGAAATATTTTGGGTCAGTCTGCTTGACGTCTGCTCAGATATGAGATATTGAAGTGAATTTTTGAGAGAGTCCAGAATTGAATATAACGCGGGCTTTTATACGGTTTCCCAGGCCGTATGATTTGATTGAGCGTTGTTTGATTGAATATCTCTCTCATCAATCTGATTGGTTTAACCTTTCTCTAGCTAAATCTCTTGTTTTTGTTCCGACGAGTTTGACTATTTCACTAGCTCTGCGTTTGACTGGCTATTTTTTTTTTTTTTTTTGGTTCTTCTGATTGGTTGCCTCCCTTTTTGTCTTTAAATATTTAGGTGATTCCCCCGTTGTGAACTCCAAATCGGATTATATTGAGAAAAATTATAAAGATTACTACTTACAGGGAAATTTCCAGAATGTATTTATACATTTCATCACAGAACCCCACTAGGTTACATTTGTGCGTGGGCAAAATTTCACTTTAAAACGTCGCGCGTTTTGAAGTTTCTCCACTGCATTTCCCAATCTTCATCTCGAAGACCAGATCAAAAGGTGACACACAGAAGATCTTATAGGGCGAGATTGGGGCAAAAATAAGTATTAGCTCGTGTAATATTGCCAGTACTAGTGGTCGAAAAAGCCTCTGAAATCACGACTCCAACAAATCTGCCCCATTTTAAAAACAAATAGTGTAACATAGCAACTATTATTAAATCACAAGGGAAGACTGCATATTAAACAGCTGCAGTACTTACAATGGCTATCCTGTGTAATAAAGTCTGGTTAATATAGCCCATTTGGGGGAAGTTGTAACTTGTACATTTTCCTGCTTTCTATTTGCATTTGGCATGTATGAGTTACTTATATACAGTTGCATATGGGATTAGCAACCGCATCCTATAAAATAACTTGCCACATAAACCACCATTGCAAAAGCTGTTGACTGATTTGTGCGAGTTTTCTCACAAGGAACAAATAGCTGAGGTAGCCCCAGACTCCACATGGAGCAGGGAGTGGATGACGGAATGACATTGGTATATTTATAAATACGTATTTTTGTGCCAACGTTTCTAAATAATATTTGTCATGTATATATATATATATATATATATATATATATATATATATATATATAGATATATATATATATATATATATATATATATATATATATATATATATATATATATATATATATACGAGGGGCGTTCAGAAAGTAATGCACCACTTCGTTTTTCTCAGCTTATAATGAAGATAGAAGCATGAAATTTTGCACACTTTAAATAGGGCATGTGCCAATTGTGTGCACCAAATACCACCACAACCGGCCAAATAATATGGCTGCCCTAAACCGTTGAAATGGAGCGTGTTATCAACTTGCGTTATAAACAGCGAATTGTGATAGAATTTCTCGTTGCAGAGAAGGAAACGGTTGTGAACATTCACAAGCGTCTATGTGATGTGTATGGAAGTTTTGCAGTCGACAGGAGTACAGTAAGTCGCTGGGTTCAGAGAATCAAAGAACCAGGAAGTGGAGATATGTAGCTGCTTGATCGGCCGCGCTGTGGACGTCCTGCCACAGCCACCAACGCAGAAATGTTGAAATGCGCTGGGGGCATTATTCTTACTGATAGGCGAATCACTCTCAGCAATTGGCCTTACAGCGGTCAGTCAGCATTGGTAGTGCAAATGCAGTTATAAAAACTCTCGGATTTTCTAAGGTTTGCGCAAGATGGGTTCCTCGAAGTCTCACAAATGACCACCGATTGCAAAGGAAAGCAATTTCTTCTGAATTGTTGGAGCGTTTCAGTGCTGATGGAGAGAACTTTTTGGCTAAGATCGTTACAGGTGACGAAACCTGGGCACATCACGAAGAAATTCAAGACAATTCTTTCAGCTGGAAAGGTCATGATCACTGTCTTTTGGTGTGATTCTTGTGGACGTTATGCCAAGAGAAGAGACAATCAATTCGCAAGCTTACATTGAGACATTGAAAAAACTCAATCAACGTTTTCGCAGAGTTCGGCCGCTCAAGAATCCAGCAGACCTGCTTCTCCTTCACGACAATGCGCGACCTCACACAAGTCTGGCAACACGGGAAGCAATCACCAAATTGGGTTGGACTGTACTACCCCATCCACCCTATAGTCCCGATCTGGCACCCTCTGATTTTCATCTATTTGGTCCACTTAAAGATGCACTCCGTGGGACAAGGTTTGAAGATGATGAAGGAGTGATTCATGCAGCGAAGAAATGGCTACATGATCAAGACAAAATCTGGTACGGGCTAGGAATACATGCACTTGTTTCGTGCTGCCATAAAGCCGTACAAGTTGATGGGGATTATGTTGAATAATACCGATGTTTACATGACATATCCACGTATATTGTGTATAAATTTCATGCTTTTTGAATAAACAACTCCTGAGGAAAACGATGTGGTGCATTACTTTCTGAACGCCCTTCGTATATATATATATATATATATATATATATATATATATATATATATATATATATATATATATATATATATATATATATATATATATATATATATATATATATATATATATATATATATATATATATATATATATATATATATATATAATTTACATTCTTCCGCTCTCCTAACACATTTTCATCTCTGACTCGGTGGGTTGAGATTTAATGCTTAGGGGTGTCGGCTAAAATTTTGAAGAAGACGAAATGGTGAAAGCAAGCAGGGACCACCTAATGCTTACACCAGGAGACTGAAGATTTACGAGAGGTATTGTTTTCTGTCAGTTTTTGATACCAGTTGCCAGAAGTCGACGCTGGACACTATCTATAACAGACGGTCTAGAGGACACTCAAATAGGTAAACTGAAGCGATTACTCCGGGACCTGGCTGCTATCAAAACAATCAACTCCTGAAGAGAAGGAATGGTCAGAACTCCACTGGGAACCAGCAGTGACAGAACAAGAAGTCAACGACAAGTCACCACATTTTAAGCTACGTACCCAGTACTGACAGAGAATACGGATTTTAGTTTTTTTTAAATCTACCAGACTAGTGAGGTCTGGATCATATCTCGGCGATCATTCAAAAAAACTTATCACCGCGCAACCCCCGTGGAAATAACTGACAAATGAAACGCCATGGTACGCGTCGTGTCGGAGGATACGCTAGACTATTCAACATGGAGACAACAAAAGTGTAAATGTTGACAATATTTCGGAAGGAGTGTGCAAATAATCATGGATTACCTAGTTAAAGAAGGACCAAATTCGATAATAGGGATCATTAGCCTTAGGCAGATAGCAATAGATTCACTGGATGTGTTGTAGAGCCGAAGTTATTATGAATAGAAGACAATGGAGTATGAACTATGTTGTGTTTTTCCCCTGTTTCGGCTGCTCCAGTGAATAGTCGGATAAACTATAGGATAAAGTGGATATTCATAGTGAGACAGCTTACTCATATGTGTAAAATAAGCGTAAGATGGAGGACATCGGTGCAAAAATAAGGACTCCAGACATATTTTGGATTTTGCATTGGAGTACAACTCCGCCTGGGCCTGTCCCAAACCGTTCTGAAAAAGAAGGAGGGCGGACTGCGTGAAGGCCGTAAGGAGGCAGCCCCTCCAACATGCAAAGGCACAACAAGCCAATCACCTGTTTCCTTTGAATCATGATTACGAGAACTACAAGAGAGAAAACCGGACTGATGCTAAAGGCGACGAACTGGAAAGGACTACGACTTATGGAATTTGGAACACAAGAATTATAAATGGGAAAGAAGAGGAGCTGATGGAAGAGATGAGGAAAGCAAAACTAGAAATCCTGGCTATAACGGAAACAAAGAAAAAAGGACAAGGCATCACGGGTCTTGATGGCAACTCGCTGCTCTACAGTAGTGTACCCACACCTGAAAGAGCTAAAGGGGGTGCGGGTTGCATTCTGGCCAAAAACCAAAAAGATAATATCAAGGAATGGAACTGTCTCGAAGCGCATTATGGTTGTAAAACTAAAAGAAGGAGAAATCATAGTCAACCTGGTCATAGTGTAGGGGCCAAATGAGGATGAGAGAGCAGAGGTCAAGGAGGAATTCTTCAAGCTGCTTCAAAGGACAGTGGATGACTGCCTAGATGAAATTATCATGCTCGGAGATTTCAATGCCAGAGTTGGAGATGACTGTGGTGAAGTGGGATGTTATAAATATTTATAGGGGACTTAGTGTACTGACTGAGATCAGCTGTGAAGGTATCTATATCTATTAAGAGTAGTGTATTATAGATAACCTTACTTGCTACCACATATCTATATATCTCAGTCAGAATTATTCTGGAATAGTGTGATGACTACGTTATGTGTCTAGGGTATGTGTATGATGAAGTGTAAGTCACAACAACAGACAGATAAACAATTTAATTTAATCCACTACTCTTGACAACACTGTGACACTCACACACATATAACACTCTATGAGAATATCTTAAGGAGTCACTGATAACTTTTCAAATAACAATATGTATTCATTGTTATCATAAAGGTATATGTGTCCTGATTCAAATACAAAGGAACCAGGAATCACAATCAATTTTAATTACAAGTATATGTACAGACTTTATCAATATGAATATTGTAGTGACATATATTATTAAAAATATCCTATGTGTGTCAGTTGTGTAGTGGTAATATGAGGTAATACTGGTTTTGTTTTGTTCAAGCTCTGTTGGTATTTGTCATCATGACTTCAATAGTTTGTCTTTTGGGACTAGTATTGGAGATGTTCTCAGTTCCTGATATTAAGACAATTAAATTCCCCTCTGAATGTTATTTTTACAAAGTCATCTCAAGATGAGGGGGCATAATGTTGAGCTCAGCTGGCCAAATCAGCTTATCTTGCGTGATGGCGGCAGGAAAGGACTCCTCTGCTCGAATTCTCCCCTGGGCTCTGGAGACACCTCACTGATAGCTAAAAAGACCAAGGAGTATGCTGTCCGACTCTGGATTCAGCAAAGCTCTGACCAGGTGCTGCTCAGTACCATCAAGACCACGGTCCCTGAAAACAAGAAGGATGTACCTTCTACTTCATAACTAATTTATACTTTCTTTTTACACTGAGCACAATACATCACAAACATTGAGTTCAGAGCGTTAGGCCAACTGTCAGCTTCATCTGAAATACTTTATACCAGTATTTACCTCCTTAATGGTTACCACGCCTCTGCACTTCCAGCATTATTTCTGTCTAATCAATAATCTAGGTGTCAGTGTACTGTTTGGCCATTCCATGCAGTTTTACTTCCCTCCGACACCCTCTGTTCAGGCTGGAGCATTATAGGCTTTATCTCCTGTTTGCCACTGAACTACACATATATATACAGGCATAAATTAACAATTTACATTCAATTTTCATTAAAAGATACTGAATGGTTCAAGCTTACCACAATTCATAGAATAAACACAGATACGTTGATTAGCAATGAATTCTGGCACATTTACTGGCACAAATTCCCATCTGCTTATGTTCCAGGCTTTTATTTAACACAAATATGAGCTGGCTTCAACGCACTGTTGCTTTATCAAGATTATTTGCACTAGTGGTCTCGAACTAACGCTCCTAAGTGAGTATATCAGCGAGTCTGGCCAATCGAGCCACGTTTCGACAAGTGTTTGAAAAAATGTTACCTTCCTACGTCTCCCTAACAACCAAGATAGTATTTATAGCCCGACCAATCGTGGTTAGTCTTTCATTTGTTGCGCTCCAATCAATTTGGAGTTGATATGGTAGGCTATTTCTGTAACGTAAGGTTTTTTCAAACACGTTATAAAAAAATTTTATGAGCAGAAATGATTCCATGTTGTCAGGCATCCCCACTATTTTATTTTGGTTATAATTTATTAATTCCTGGACTATTTGCGTAACGTTTTACATATTCTTTGTCAGCAAGCCCTAAGGAACCCAAATATCCAAATTTAAAAGAGCTACGTGGCTGCGTTCAAAATATGCAATTCCTTCTACCTCCTGTTTCGAAGATGTGCTGTCTGGGTACTGTAATGTTTTCAAACGTAAACCCATATAATGTTATCTTTCCTAATAAGCGTTTTTTATGATTTTAAAACCTAACTCTGGGAAGGGTAGTGAATTTATCACTGTCCGTCCGAAAAAGTTAGTGCTTGTAGCCTAACACGCGTGATAGTAGTAATTGTGTATCGCGCGACGCGGGTTGGGGGTGGCATTAATAGCGAGACGCGTGTTTAGTGTTCGGCTTTCTGCCTCTCCCTTCTCGCTATCCTTTAGTCCATCTGTCTTTTGTTTTTGGTAACATAGTGTAGAAAAAGACATGAATGGAATTTAAAATTTAGGTCAACTTGCATATTTCAAGGTTTTTCTTAGAAAGGCAGCACATTTTATTGTGTGTTTGGGAAACGCGTGTATGTTGCAGAAGGCCTTTAATATCAACGTGAAAGCGTTACAATTTGCCGACGAAGTAGAAAACAAGGGGGATTTCGAGTACCTTCTTTGTGACAGCACTGTTATTTACCATTGCTCTTTTCTTTATTAATTTTATTTGTTAGGCTTCATATTTACCTAATAATTTATATATGTGGATTAGAATATTCCACGACACCTCCCCTCTTAAAACAGACATTATATGTCAGTCCTTTATTCTATATTCACATAGAGAAATTTATTATTATTTCTGGGGTTTACGGTGATTCTCATCACACGGATGGCGGCTTAAAAAATCCGCTCCCAAATTGGTTTTTCCAGATATATACTCAATGCTAAAATTGTATGGAGCCAAAAGTAAAGACCATCGGAGTAACCTGGAGTTCTCATGCCTAGCCTGTGCTAGAAACGATAAAGGTTTGTGGTCTGTTTGCAACTTAAATGCCTTCCCATATAGATAAATATTGAATTTCTTTATCGCCCTTATTACTGCAAGACATTCTTTTTCGCTAGTTGAGTAGCTGATTTCAGCTTTATTCAACTTTCTGCTAGCATATGCCACTGGGCTTAATTCCCCATCCAATGCATCTGATTTCTGTAGTAGAGTTGCACCTAACCCAATATTACTTGCATCCGTCCTTACTATGAATTCTTGACTTAAGTCAGGTAATTTCAAAATGGGTTTACTTGTGAGCTTTTCCTTCAATTCTTGGTAAGTCATTTCACATTGTGGTGTCCATGTAATGCGATCTGGATGTCCTTTACGTGTCAATTCAGTTAACGGTGCACATATGGAATTAAAGTTTTTGATATACTTCTGGTAGAAACCACATAATGAGACAAAGGATCTCACGTCCTTCTTGGTTTGTGGTCTCGGGGCTTTCTGTAGTTTCTCTAAATTCTTTGGGTCAGGGGTCATGTTTCCCTGATAAACTGTGTGTCCCAAAAATTCCAATTCTTTACATCCAACGCAACATTTGGTTGGTCGGGCTGTTAAATTTGCCTTCCTAAGTCGATCAAACAGCATGTTCAGAGAGTCAATGTGTTCCTCAAATGTTTCTGTTGCTATAAGGATATCATCCATAAAATTTGTTATACAGGGATTATTCAGAGGATCCAATAATTTTCTCATCATTCTAGAGAAGATACTAGGCGCATTCTTCAATCCAAATGGCAATCTATTAAACTCATAGTGTCCTTCTGAGGTACTAAAAGCTAGGTATGGTCTAACCTCAGGCTTTACTGGAATCTGATAGTATCCTTTACTCAGATCCACTTTTGAGAAATATTTAGCTTTATTTAGCCTGGCAAACAGCTGATTTGTATCCGGCAATGGATCCACCTGTCCTTCTGTAATAGCATTCAGTCTCCTGTAATCTATACAGAGTCTATGTTCTCCAGAGGGCTTCCTTAAGAGTACCACACCGGAACTATATGAGGATTCACTGTGCGAAATAATTCCTTCCTTCAACAGATAGTCTATCTCTTCCTTCAAAGCTTTCTCCTTAGCAAACGGAATCGAATATGGTTTCATACAGACAGGTGTGGGGTCTATCAGTTTCATATCATATTCCAATAGGTTTGTATGCCCTGGTCGGTCTGTTAACACCTCTGCATGATTATTTAGAACCTGTTGCACTCTCTCTTTCTGAGTTTTCGTTAAATGTGTACTGATTTTTACCTGGGCTGCTGTCTCACAGGGGTGTAATGGATATTCAAATGATGTAAGTGGTTCCTTTTTCATCTCCATGGCGATGGACAAGGTCAACAAGTGTGTCTCTTCCTGATGTTCTCTTTCCAAATATTTCTTCAGGAGATTCACATGATAGATTTTTTCTTTCCCCTTCTTATCTATCTTATAATTTGTTCTAGACACCTTCTCTAAAACTGTATATGGACCCTGCCATCCAATTTGTAACTTATTCTGACTCCCAGGCAAAAGAAGCAGTACTTTCTCTCCCACAGCCAAATTTCTGTCCTTCGCCTTCCTGTTATAATAGGCAGCATGTTTCTTCCTGGCTTGTTTCAAATTTTCATTGGCAAGTTTCCAGCCAGTTTTTAACCGAGTGGTCAGCTCATTCACATATTGGTATGAAGATGTAATGTTTTCCTCTGCCTTTTCATCAGTCCACGTTCTTAACAAAGCTACATATGGACCTTTAATTGTGTGGACCTATTTGTCCATGCACCGGTATGGTCTCTTCCACTCGAAGCTTTATAGTGATGATTTTTCCTCCCAGAATTATCATTCACAAAACGACCGCTACCAATTTTTCTTTTGGGGCTGTCTCCCCACTTAAAATTCTTGATGAGAGATTTCCTCTCTACATCTTCTTCCTCCAGTTTGTTTAAGTCCGATTGAGGGATTGTCGGCTTATCCTGGGGTAAGACATCCTTTTGCACTCTCCGCATAGTGGCCATTGTAAAACAGTTAAGTGAAGCTTGTCCGTGAAAAGGGGCTTCCCATTCCATTTGGTCCA
Source organism: Oreohelix idahoensis (assembly GCA_024509875.1). Taxonomy (NCBI): domain Eukaryota; kingdom Metazoa; phylum Mollusca; class Gastropoda; order Stylommatophora; family Oreohelicidae; genus Oreohelix; species Oreohelix idahoensis. The sequence continues at coordinate 624,469 of JAMPIV010003918.1, read as the reverse complement.
CTTTATCAAATCTATTTTTCTTTTTATTATCAGGCCTAATTTTGCCCCGTGGCGTGTCCAGGTTCTGATCCATGTTCCCACTTGTGGGTGTTCCCTCATGTGCTATGCTACACCTTTCTACAAAATTCTCAATGTCCCATCTTGCTTTGGGCCAATAATAATTGTGAGCCACCTTTTGAATGATGGTACCTATTTTCTCATGGTCCCCATCTGGTTTCACATGTAGGCTCCTTATTAAGTCTGCCCTATATCTTTTTGGAAGAACCAGCTGTCCGTGACCTTTGGATCTAGCTCCAGTCTTCCTATACATCAACTTGTTTTTCATGTAAAAATCTCCCTTGCCTGGAGTTGTATGACAAGTTGACAATTTTCTGAAACAAGGCTTGAGTGTTTTATCCCCAGCCTGTGCCTTCCTCATCTCTTCTGGAGTGGTATCCAACATAATATCCTCCTCCTGTCTTGAGGTCGACCTGACCTGAAGGGTTGCCATATACACAGGTTTCCTTCTGCAACGGTCAGTGTCATGATTGTCCATCTGACAATTCTTACACCACCTTTTTCCTTGGTTGAAAGATTTTCTTTCATCATATTTCCTTTCATCGAATTGTGGGAATTTATTTTTATTTTCATACCGTGGCCTATCAGACTGGTGCTTACCTTTGTGTTGATCCCTAGGATCAAATTTATTAAAGTTCTGTGGTGCCCTAAAGTTATCCACTTGTTTCTTTTTATTACCTGTTACCTCTGCTTGAGCTGCTTGATACCTTTCAGCAACATTTAGCAACTCATCCAGCCTCTCTGCACCTTGTTCCATGAGAAACTTTCTCAGGTCTGGAGCCATGGACTCTCTTAATTGCTCTATAAGGACCATTTCCTTAAGATCTTGGGTTTTCCCCAGAGAAGTCCATTTCTCCAAGTATGTCTCTATTCGTGCAGAGAACTGGTGATAGGTTTCACCTGACAGTAGTTTAGCATTCCTAAATTTTTTCCTATAAAATTCTGCATTCTTTTCATACCTTAACAAAAGAGCCTGCTTTAGCATGTCATAATTTTCCTGATCACCTCTGCTCATTTTTGCAAAAACTTCATAAGCTGCCCCACGAAGTCCCTGAGATAACTTTAAGCTCCACCTTTCTCTCTCTAACCCATACGTGGTAGCTAATAGCTCATACCTATTTAGGTAGCTCTCAATATCATCGTCTTTCTCAACAAAATGATCTAAATGAAAATTCATAGCTGAGGTTGAGGCTCCTTGGCTAGCAGTGGCATCAGAGGCAAAGGGACTGGCACCATTTTCAGGAGCATGGCCCTGAAACTCAAACTCCCTTAGTCGTAACTCATGTTCCCTTTGTAATCTTTTATCTTCTGCTTCCCTTTCTGCAGCTAATTTCCTCTCTTCCCTTTCTGCAGCTAATTTCTTCTCTTCTCTTTCTGCAGCTAATCTTTTGTCTTCTCTTTCTGCTTCCAATTTCTTAGCCTCAGCCTCAATCTGCAACCTCTTAATTTCCCTCTCAGCCTCTAACCTTCTTTCGGCTTCAAACCTTCTTTCTTCGCGTTCAATAAATTTGTCACATTCCGTGGTGACATAGGCAACCATAACTTGCCCATCTAATCCTAACTCTTTTGCAGTCTGAACAGCAGCAGATCGAAATTTGGCTAGGTCCGCCATTGTCTATCAGGTAAAGTTATACAATGTCTAACCAACAATTTAATCTCTAAATATATCTAATGGACAACACAGGCACCGTGAGCTCAACCTTATTCAATTCCACCCAAGGATACCTTTTAATTCTTATATTCCCTGAAGTGAATTACCCCCAATATTTTTAATAGGTAAAGATTCAAAATCCCAAGAGCGAGACCCCAATATATGTGGTGAAGTGGGATGTTATAAATATTTATAGGGGACTTAGTGTACTGACTGAGATCAGCTGTGAAGGTATCTATATCTATTAAGAGTAGTGTATTATAGATAACCTTACTTGCTACCACATATCTATATATCTCAGTCAGAATTATTCTGGAATAGTGTGATGACTACGTTATGTGTCTAGGGTATGTGTATGATGAAGTGTAAGTCACAACAACAGACAGATAAACAATTTAATTTAATCCACTACTCTTGACAACACTGTGACACTCACATACATATAACACTCTATGAGAATATCTTAAGGAGTCACTGATAACTTTTCAAATAACAATATGTATTCATTGTTATCATAAAGGTATATGTGTCCTGATTCAAATACAAAGGAACCAGGAATCACAATCAATTTTAATTACAAGTATATGTACAGACTTTATCAATATGAATATTGTAGTGACATATATTATTAAAAATATCCTATGTGTGTCAGTTGTGTAGTGGTAATATGAGGTAATACTGGTTTTGTTTTGTTCAAGCTCTGTTGGTATTTGTCATCATGACTTCAATAGTTTGTCTTTTGGGACTAGTATTGGAGATGTTCTCAGTTCCTGATATTAAGACAATTAAATTCCCCTCTGAATGTTATTTTTACAAAGTCATTTCAAGATGAGGGGGCATAATGTTGAGCTCAGCTGGCCAAATCAGCTTATCTTGCGTGATGGCGGCAGGAAAGGACTCCTCTGCTCGAATTCTCCCCTGGGCTCTGGAGACACCTCACTGATAGCTAAAAAGACCAAGGAGTATGCTGTCCGACTCTGGATTCAGCAAAGCTCTGACCAGGTGCTGCTCAGTACCATCAAGACCACGGTCCCTGAAAACAAGAAGGATGTACCTTCTACTTCATAACTAATTTATACTCTCTTTTTACACTGAGCACAATACATCACAAACATTGAGTTCAGAGCGTTAGGCCAACTGTCAGCTTCATCTGAAATACTTTATACCAGTATTTACCTCCTTAATGGTTACCACGCCTCTGCACTTCCAGCATTATTTCTGTCTAATCAATCATCCAGGTGTCAGTGTACTATTTGGCCATTCCATGCCGTTTTACTTCCCTCCGACACCCTCTGTTCAGGCTGGAGCATTATAGGCTTTATCTCCTGTTTGCCACTGAACTACACATATATATACAGGCATAAATTAACAATTTACATTCAATTTTCATTAAAAGATACTGAATGGTTCAAGCTTACCACAATTCATAGAATAAACACAGATACGTTGATTAGCAATGAATTCTGGCACATTTACTGGCACAAATTCCCATCTGCTTATGTTCCAGGCTTTTATTTAACACAAATATGAGCTGGCTTCAACGCACTGTTGCTTTATCAAGATTATTTGCACTAGTGGTCTCGAACTAACGCTCCTAAGTGAGTATATCAGCGAGTCTGGCCAATCGAGCCACGTTTCGACAAGTGTTTGAAAAAATGTTACCTTCCTACGTCTCCCTAACAACCAAGATAGTATTTATAGCCCGACCAATCGTGGTTAGTCTTTCATTTGTTGCGCTCCAATCAATTTGGAGTTTATATGGTAGGCTATTTCTGTAACGTAAGGTTTTTTCAAACACGTTATAAAAAAAAATTTTATGAGCAGAAATGATTCCATGTTGTCAGGCATCCCCACTATTTTATTTTGGTTATAATTTATTAATTCCTGGACTATTTGCGTAACGTTTTACATATTCTTTGTCAGCAAGCCCTAAGGAACCCAAATATCCAAATTTAAAAGAGCTACGTGGCTGCGTTCAAAATATGCAATTCCTTCTACCTCCTGTTTCGAAGATGTGCTGTCTGGGTACTGTAATGTTTTCAAACGTAAACCCATATAATGTTATCTTTCCTAATAAGCGTTTTTTATGATTTTAAAACCTAACTCTGGGAAGGGTAGTGAATTTATCACTGTCCGTCCGAAAAAGTTAGTGCTTGTAGCCTAACACGCGTGATAGTAGTAATTGTGTATCGCGCGACGCGGGTTGGGGGTGGCATTAATAGCGAGACGCGTGTTTAGTGTTCGGCTTTCTGCCTCTCCCTTCTCGCTATCCTTTAGTCCATCTGTCTTTTGTTTTTGGTAACATAGTGTAGAAAAAGACATGAATGGAATTTAAAATTTAGGTCAACTTGCATATTTCAAGGTTTTTCTTAGAAAGGCAGCACATTTTATTGTGTGTTTGGGAAACGCGTGTATGTTGCAGAAGGCCTTTAATATCAACGTGAAAGCGTTACAATTTGCCGACGAAGTAGAAAACAAGGGGGATTTCGAGTACCTTCTTTGTGACAGCACTGTTATTTACCATTGCTCTTTTCTTTATTAATTTTATTTGTTAGGCTTCATATTTACCTAATAATTTATATATGTGGATTAGAATATTCCACGACACCTCCCCTCTTAAAACAGACATTATATGTCAGTCCTTTATTCTATATTCACATAGAGAAATTTATTATTATTTCTGGGGTTTACGGTGATTCTCATCACACGGATGGCGGCTTAAAAAATCCGCTCCCAAATTGGTTTTTCCAGATATATACTCAATGCTAAAATTGTATGGAGCCAAAAGTAAAGACCATCGGAGTAACCTGGAGTTCTCATGCCTAGCCTGTGCTAGAAACGATAAAGGTTTGTGGTCTGTTTGCAACTTAAATGCCTTCCCATATAGATAAATATTGAATTTCTTTATCGCCCTTATTACTGCAAGACATTCTTTTTCGCTAGTTGAGTAGCTGATTTCAGCTTTATTCAACTTTCTGCTAGCATATGCCACTGGGCTTAATTCCCCATCCAATGCATCTGATTTCTGTAGTAGAGTTGCACCTAACCCAATATTACTTGCATCCGTCCTTACTATGAATTCTTGACTTAAGTCAGGTAATTTCAAAATGGGTTTACTTGTGAGCTTTTCCTTCAATTCTTGGTAAGTCATTTCACATTGTGGTGTCCATGTAATGCGATCTGGATGTCCTTTACGTGTCAATTCAGTTAACGGTGCACATATGGAATTAAAGTTTTTGATATACTTCTGGTAGAAACCACATAATGAGACAAAGGATCTCACGTCCTTCTTGGTTTGTGGTCTCGGGGCTTTCTGTAGTTTCTCTAAATTCTTTGGGTCAGGGGTCATGTTTCCCTGATAAACTGTGTGTCCCAAAAATTCCAATTCTTTACATCCAACGCAACATTTGGTTGGTCGGGCTGTTAAATTTGCCTTCCTAAGTCGATCAAACAGCATGTTCAGAGAGTCAATGTGTTCCTCAAATGTTTCTGTTGCTATAAGGATATCATCCATAAAATTTGTTATACAGGGATTATTCAGAGGATCCAATAATTTTCTCATCATTCTAGAGAAGATACTAGGCGCATTCTTCAATCCAAATGGCAATCTATTAAACTCATAGTGTCCTTCTGAGGTACTAAAAGCTAGGTATGGTCTAACCTCAGGCTTTACTGGAATCTGATAGTATCCTTTACTCAGATCCACTTTTGAGAAATATTTAGCTTTATTTAGCCTGGCAAACAGCTGATTTGTATCCGGCAATGGATCCACCTGTCCTTCTGTAATAGCATTCAGTCTCCTGTAATCTATACAGAGTCTATGTTCTCCAGAGGGCTTCCTTAAGAGTACCACACCGGAACTATATGAGGATTCACTGTGCGAAATAATTCCTTCCTTCAACAGATAGTCTATCTCTTCCTTCAAAGCTTTCTCCTTAGCAAACGGAATCGAATATGGTTTCATACAGACAGGTGTGGGGTCTATCAGTTTCATATCATATTCCAATAGGTTTGTATGCCCTGGTCGGTCTGTTAACACCTCTGCATGATTATTTAGAACCTGTTGCACTCTCTCTTTCTGAGTTTTCGTTAAATGTGTACTGATTTTTACCTGGGCTGCTGTCTCACAGGGGTGTAATGGATATTCAAATGATGTAAGTGGTTCCTTTTTCATCTCCATGGCGATGGACAAGGTCAACAAGTGTGTCTCTTCCTGATGTTCTCTTTCCAAATATTTCTTCAGGAGATTCACATGATAGATTTTTTCTTTCCCCTTCTTATCTATCTTATAATTTGTTCTAGACACCTTCTCTAAAACTGTATATGGACCCTGCCATCCAATTTGTAACTTATTCTGACTCCCAGGCAAAAGAAGCAGTACTTTCTCTCCCACAGCCAAATTTCTGTCCTTCGCCTTCCTGTTATAATAGGCAGCATGTTTCTTCCTGGCTTGTTTCAAATTTTCATTGGCAAGTTTCCAGCCAGTTTTTAACCGAGTGGTCAGCTCATTCACATATTGGTATGAAGATGTAATGTTTTCCTCTGCCTTTTCATCAGTCCACGTTCTTAACAAAGCTACATATGGACCTTTAATTGTGTGGACCTATTTGTCCATGCACCGGTATGGTCTCTTCCACTCGAAGCTTTATAGTGATGATTTTTCCTCCCAGAATTATCATTCACAAAACGACCGCTACCAATTTTTCTTTTGGGGCTGTCTCCCCACTTAAAATTCTTGATGAGAGATTTCCTCTCTACATCTTCTTCCTCCAGTTTGTTTAAGTCCGATTGAGGGATTGTCGGCTTATCCTGGGGTAAGACATCCTTTTGCACTCTCCGCATAGTGGCCATTGTAAAACAGTTAAGTGAAGCTTGTCCGTGAAAAGGGGCTTCCCATTCCATTTGGTCCACTTTATCAAATCTATTTTTCTTTTTATTATCAGGCCTAATTTTGCCCCGTGGCGTGTCCAGGTTCTGATCCATGTTCCCACTTGTGGGTGTTCCCTCATGTGCTATGCTACACCTTTCTACAAAATTCTCAATGTCCCATCTTGCTTTGGGCCAATAATAATTGTGAGCCACCTTTTGAATGATGGTACCTATTTTCTCATGGTCCCCATCTGGTTTCACATGTAGGCTCCTTATTAAGTCTGCCCTATATCTTTTTGGAAGAACCAGCTGTCCGTGACCTTTGGATCTAGCTCCAGTCTTCCTATACATCAACTTGTTTTTCATGTAAAAATCTCCCTTGCCTGGAGTTGTATGACAAGTTGACAATTTTCTGAAACAAGGCTTGAGTGTTTTATCCCCAGCCTGTGCCTTCCTCATCTCTTCTGGAGTGGTATCCAACATAATATCCTCCTCCTGTCTTGAGGTCGACCTGACCTGAAGGGTTGCCATATACACAGGTTTCCTTCTGCAACGGTCAGTGTCATGATTGTCCATCTGACAATTCTTACACCACCTTTTTCCTTGGTTGAAAGATTTTCTTTCATCATATTTCCTTTCATCGAATTGTGGGAATTTATTTTTATTTTCATACCGTGGCCTATCAGACTGGTGCTTACCTTTGTGTTGATCCCTAGGATCAAATTTATTAAAGTTCTGTGGTGCCCTAAAGTTATCCACTTGTTTCTTTTTATTACCTGTTACCTCTGCTTGAGCTGCTTGATACCTTTCAGCAACATTTAGCAACTCATCCAGCCTCTCTGCACCTTGTTCCATGAGAAACTTTCTCAGGTCTGGAGCCATGGACTCTCTTAATTGCTCTATAAGGACCATTTCCTTAAGATCTTGGGTTTTCCCCAGAGAAGTCCATTTCTCCAAGTATGTCTCTATTCGTGCAGAGAACTGGTGATAGGTTTCACCTGACAGTAGTTTAGCATTCCTAAATTTTTTCCTATAAAATTCTGCATTCTTTTCATACCTTAACAAAAGAGCCTGCTTTAGCATGTCATAATTTTCCTGATCACCTCTGCTCATTTTTGCAAAAACTTCATAAGCTGCCCCACGAAGTCCCTGAGATAACTTTAAGCTCCACCTTTCTCTCTCTAACCCATACGTGGTAGCTAATAGCTCATACCTATTTAGGTAGCTCTCAATATCATCGTCTTTCTCAACAAAATGATCTAAATGAAAATTCATAGCTGAGGTTGAGGCTCCTTGGCTAGCAGTGGCATCAGAGGCAAAGGGACTGGCACCATTTTCAGGAGCATGGCCCTGAAACCCAAACTCCCTTAGTCGTAACTCATGTTCCCTTTGTAATCTTTTATCTTCTGCTTCCCTTTCTGCAGCTAATTTCCTCTCTTCCCTTTCTGCAGCTAATTTCTTCTCTTCTCTTTCTGCAGCTAATCTTTTGTCTTCTCTTTCTGCTTCCAATTTCTTAGCCTCAGCCTCAATCTGCAACCTCTTAATTTCCCTTTCAGCCTCTAACCTTCTTTCGGCTTCAAACCTTCTTTCTTCGCGTTCAATAAATTTGTCACATTCCGTGGTGACATAGGCAACCATAACTTGCCCATCTAATCCTAACTCTTTTGCAGTCTGAACAGCAGCAGATCGAAATTTGGCTAGGTCCGCCATTGTCTATCAGGTAAAGTTATACAATGTCTAACCAACAATTTAATCTCTAAATATATCTAATGGACAACACAGGCACCGTGAGCTCAACCTTATTCAATTCCACCCAAGGATACCTTTTAATTCTTATATTCCCTGAAGTGAATTACCCCCAATATTTTTAATAGGTAAAGATTCAAAATCCCAAGAGCGAGACCCCAATATATGTGGTGAAGTGGGATGTTATAAATATTTATAGGGGACTTAGTGTACTGACTGAGATCAGCTGTGAAGGTATCTATATCTATTAAGAGTAGTGTATTATAGATAACCTTACTTGCTACCACATATCTATATATCTCAGTCAGAATTATTCTGGAATAGTGTGATGACTACGTTATGTGTCTAGGGTATGTGTATGATGAAGTGTAAGTCACAACAACAGACAGATAAACAATTTAATTTAATCCACTACTCTTGACAACACTGTGACACTCACACACATATAACACTCTATGAGAATATCTTAAGGAGTCACTGATAACTTTTCAAATAACAATATGTATTCATTGTTATCATAAAGGTATATGTGTCCTGATTCAAATACAAAGGAACCAGGAATCACAATCAATTTTAATTACAAGTATATGTACAGACTTTATCAATATGAATATTGTAGTGACATATATTATTAAAAATATCCTATGTGTGTCAGTTGTGTAGTGGTAATATGAGGTAATACTGGTTTTGTTTTGTTCAAGCTCTGTTGGTATTTGTCATCATGACTTCAATAGTTTGTCTTTTGGGACTAGTATTGGAGATGTTCTCAGTTCCTGATATTAAGACAATTAAATTCCCCTCTGAATGTTATTTTTACAAAGTCATCTCAAGATGAGGGGGCATACTGTTGAGCTCAGCTGGCCAAATCAGCTTATCTTGCGTGATGGCGGCAGGAAAGGACTCCTCTGCTCGAATTCTCCCCTGGGCTCTGGAGACACCTCACTGATAGCTAAAAAGACCAAGGAGTATGCTGTCCGACTCTGGATTCAGCAAAGCTCTGACCAGGTGCTGCTCAGTACCATCAAGACCACGGTCCCTGAAAACAAGAAGGATGTACCTTCTACTTCATAACTAATTTATACTTTCTTTTTACACTGAGCACAATACATCACAAACATTGAGTTCAGAGCGTTAGGCCAACTGTCAGCTTCATCTGAAATACTTTATACCAGTATTTACCTCCTTAATGGTTACCACGCCTCTGCACTTCCAGCATTATTTCTGTCTAATCAATAATCTAGGTGTCAGTGTACTGTTTGGCCATTCCATGCAGTTTTACTTCCCTCCGACACCCTCTGTTCAGGCTGGAGCATTATAGGCTTTATCTCCTGTTTGCCACTGAACTACACATATATATACAGGCATAAATTAACAATTTACATTCAATTTTCATTAAAAGATACTGAATGGTTCAAGCTTACCACAATTCATAGAATAAACACAGATACGTTGATTAGCAATGAATTCTGGCACATTTACTGGCACACATTCCCATCTGCTTATGTTCCAGGCTTTTATTTAACACAAATATGAGCTGGCTTCAACGCACTGTTGCTTTATCAAGATTATTTGCACTAGTGGTCTCGAACTAACGCTCCTAAGTGAGTATATCAGCGAGTCTGGCCAATCGAGCCACGTTTCGACAAGTGTTTGAAAAAATGTTACCTTCCTACGTCTCCCTAACAACTAAGATAGTATTTATAGCCCGACCAATCGTGGTTAGTCTTTCATTTGTTGCGCTCCAATCAATTTGGAGTTGATATGGTAGGCTATTTCTGTAACGTAAGGTTTTTTCAAACACGTTATAAAAAAATTTTATGAGCAGAAATGATTCCATGTTGTCAGGCATCCCCACTATTTTATTTTGGTTATAATTTATTAATTCCTGGACTATTTGCGTAACGTTTTACATATTCTTTGTCAGCAAGCCCTAAGGAACCCAAATATCCAAATTTAAAAGAGCTACGTGGCTGCGTTCAAAATATGCAATTCCTTCTACCTCCTGTTTCGAAGATGTGCTGTCTGGGTACTGTAATGTTTTCAAACGTAAACCCATATAATGTTATCTTTCCTAATAAGCGTTTTTTATGATTTTAAAACCTAACTCTGGGAAGGGTAGTGAATTTATCACTGTCCGTCCGAAAAAGTTAGTGCTTGTAGCCTAACACGCGTGATAGTAGTAATTGTGTATCGCGCAACGCGGGTTGGGGGTGGCATTAATAGCGAGACGCGTGTTTAGTGTTCGGCTTTCTGCCTCTCCCTTCTCGCTATCCTTTAGTCCATCTGTCTTTTGTTTTTGGTAACATAGTGTAGAAAAAGACATGAATGGAATTTAAAATTTAGGTCAACTTGCATATTTCAAGGTTTTTCTTAGAAAGGCAGCACATTTTATTGTGTGTTTGGGAAACGCGTGTATGTTGCAGAAGGCCTTTAATATCAACGTGAAAGCGTTACAATTTGCCGACGAAGTAGAAAACAAGGGGGATTTCGAGTACCTTCTTTGTGACAGCACTGTTATTTACCATTGCTCTTTTCTTTATTAATTTTATTTGTTAGGCTTCATATTTACCTAATAATTTATATATGTGGATTAGAATATTCCACGACAATGACCATGCTAGATAGGGTCGAGTAATTGGAAGATGTGGAGAAGATACTCTCAATGACAATGGAAAGCGACTCCTTAGATTCTGCTGTAAGCGGAATCTGATCATTACAAACACAAAGTTCCCCCATAAGCGCATACATGCATACACTAGATGTGAACCAACAAAGAATGAGAAGTCAGTGATCGACTATGCCATTGTTAGGAGGAGCTCATTCAAATATGTCCGGGATGCTAGAGTGTAGAGGGGGGCCAGAGATTGGAAGTGATCAATACATGCTTACAATCAAAAGAACGAGTGAAAGTGTTGCTCAGCCTAGGAATTGCCCAACATCACGCAAGAAACTAAGTACACGAACGGTAGAAATGAGCATTAAGACCTACAAGCTGAGAGAGCCAGAAATTAAGATCAGATATCAGGGGCTTATTGCTGCAGTGGTGAGCAACACAGAAGAACAACCTGATGACTTGGAATCCCTCTGGCTTAAATTCAAGGACATCATAAAGACAGCTGCTGCAGAAGCATGTGGTGAAGTCCGACTTGGGAACAAGAGAAAGAGGACACCTTGGTAGACAGAGGAAGTCAAAGAGAAAATAAGAGAGAAGAAAATGGCATGGAAACAATACTTAGGAGCTAAAAACACAGCAGTACAAATTGAGAAATATAGAGAATATGCGACACTCAGAACAGAAGCAAAGAACAAGGTGCTAGCAGCAAAACAGAAGTGCTGGGAAGAATGTGGAGAAAAGCTAGAAAAAGATGCGTAGGAAAACCAGAAATTGTTCTATAAGACCCTAAAGAACATGAGGAAGGAAAAACAATGCACTCTCAAATTTATAAAGGACAAGCAATGCAAATTGCTTACTGCCCCCGAAGGAAGTAATGGAAAGATGGAAAGAATATATCTCAGAACTCCTGGATGGTGAGCAAGGTCAAGCATCAGAAATGATAACAACTAGCACAGAAGAGAAAACCAATGATGGTGTCACCTTATCTTTTCATACTCCTCATGGACGATGTCATCAAGGCATGTAAGGTGAGAACAAGACAGTATTCAGTGGGGTACTGGAAGATGAGACAGGTCTGTATTTCAGAGCTGACATTTGCTGATGATGTTGCCCTGATTGGTAAATCAGAGGCACATCTCCAATCCAACCAGCTAGTCTGGAAGGAAGAACTGGAGAAGAGAGGGGTGGTCATAAGCAGCTCTGAAATATAATCCATGGTGATATCACGAGAAGAAAGAATACATCAGATTAAGCTGGGAGAACATGTCTTGGAGCAGGTCGACCACGTTAAATACCTCGGACCTATTATAGACCGAAAGGGGGGCATCAAAGAAGAGTTAGCCACTCGAAAAGCAGCAGCTGGGAGACTTATTCAGGCCATAAATCGAGCATTCCTCAGCAAGAGAGAGGTTTGTAAGAAAACTAAAATGGCTGTATACTGCTCCACCTATGTCCCAGTCTTGACATATGGATGCGAGTCATGACTACAACATACAAAAGCCAGATCCAAACCTCAGAAATGAGGTATCTGAGGAAGGTGGTTGAAGTAACAAGAAGAGACATGGTCCGCAACCAGACGACACGTCAAGGCCTAAAATCCCACCCCCTGCAGACCCAAGTAGAACAGTCCCAACTAAGATGGTTTGGCCATGTCTGCAGAATGGGAGAAGATCGGCTTCCACGACAAGCATGGGAAACAACGAGCCAGGGATCCAGACCCCCAGGACGACCCAGAGTCCGCTGGGATTACAACATTAGACAATCTTTGAAGGACCGATGTGTTACGCACGGATCATTATTATTTTTCGTTTGTATAAACATTTTTCATATGTATGATCATTTTTTTGACTGAAGTGTGTATTATGTTTTCTATGGTCAAAGGGACATAATCCGAGTTATCGAAACTACAATTTTTTAGGAGTTTGCCTTCTCTTGTATAGAGACACGTTCGGTCTATAATTTCTTGAACGAAGCGTGACCACATCTCCTTATTTGGTAGTACCAGTCAACTATGGTAGATGTCTGAAACCTTTCTTAACGCTTCTTTTCATGACCATAAAAGGCGCGACTGTGTAAGACTTTTATCTCGAAGGTTCTTAGAATCGTCTTATTGTGAACGGCAACTCAGAGATTGTCGTTCTGCGCATGTCAAAAGCTGGGAGTTCGTTCTGTGTGTTCCGCCCAGTTCGGCAGTTGAGAAATGGTTTAAGAAGCGAGCAGACGCGACCTGCGTCTTGTGATTCTCTGAGGGAAATACATGGTCTTTGTGAGTTAGTTAGCTAACTAGACTATTTCCCAGTATTATTCACGCCTGCCTGGAGGCATATGTTCATGGTTGATTTTCCGAAATAAGGTAATTCCTCTTGTATCGAACTTTATGCTATCATCTAGAGGTTCGTCATTTTGTCGCCTATTTGCTCGCCTGTGTGATTACAAATGGAGAGGTACTTTGACTAGGATTAAGTCACCGGTATCTGTATACCTGAACTAGTTAAATATATATGGGTCGCTCTAGGCCAACAAGACTATTGTCTGTGTTCCAGGATTCGTTATATCAGAGATCACGTCCAAGTCAGATGGTTAGACTTAGGAACATTATAAAGGTCGAGCTGACCTGTAGCCCATGTATGCTATTCACGTGCAGACAGTGAACGGACTTATTGTATACAACTGATCTGCTAGCATCAGAATGGGAGCATTTATTATTGTTTATGAACATTGAAGATCTGTAGCTGACACTGTTGCAGAAGTTATAGAAATTATTATTATTTATACAGCTTCACGAACTAGAACTCTATGATTTATGAATTTCTGAATCTATTGAACTGTGATGTCTTATGACGCATATATACAACAGCTGTCATTGCTGACTACAGAAATTGTTTTCAATGTGCCATATCATCTTGCTGAACTCGTTAACTATGTTGATGTCATAAGTATCATGACTGTTTTGTGGCGTGCAATAAATGGAAGAAACTTATACAACGAAGTTACCCTTTCTATGACTCTACACGTCATGTTGCCTGTGTGATAACCCTGTGAACTGTTCCACTACCACATACACAGCAACATCCTAAATCAGAGAAGACACCTACATCTTACACTTTAATACCAGGTGTCGATAAGGGTGGCAAGTTACCACTTCAGCTCAAATCCACCCTTATCATTTTTGGTGGCCAATGTGGGGACAGCAAACCCAGACATCATCATCATACTAGATACAACTACAGCATCAACTACCACCTTACAAGAAATTTTATTGAAAGTATCCGGATTTTCTGACAGTTGCTGATTTTGAAACTACCCGGCGCTGCTCGGCAATATTGAAGTTTATGTAAGATTAGAAGGACAAGTACCGAGCGAATGGATTTCCTAATCTGGTGAAAAGAAGGACAAGTGCCGTAACAACTGTTCCGGTCTCAGGGGTACTGTTGCGGGTTCAGAAGGTCAAGTGCCGGTTAAATCAATTTAGAAGATTCAGAAGGTCAAGTGCCGTAACAACTGTTGCAGTATTAGAAGCTCATTTCCTTCGTCATGGCTGTTTATGGGAGCAGAAGTTAATCAACGTTGGATCATTATCCTCAGAATGCTGATTACATCCTGTTCTGCACCGTGCTGACGCTGGATTTATAGAAGTTAAGTGGCCTGTTTTGTTTGTGAACTGTGCCCTTATATTCTAACTGAGCCTTCTGTACTTTCACACTTTCTCCTAGTGTTTTCATGATACATGTTTATATGTTATATGTTATTTGTTATTTGTATATTTATATGTTTATATTTCAGCGGGTTTTCTCGGTTGGGCGGTGTCTTTCAGTAGAAGATACCACGTCACAGAGGTTCTACTGTTAGCGTTTTCGTTAGGGACTGTGCGAATTTCCTACAGTGAAATTTGCTAGCGACAATCGTTGCTATATCTGTTTAGTTGTGACGAGTTGTGCTTTATTTTTGTTTCTTGTATATATATATTTTTTTCTTTTTTCTTTTCTCTCTTTCTTTGTGTTTTTTAGTTTCGATTTTGATTGTTTGTATTTGTAGGTCTCCCCTTTGCTATTATTCAGTTCTTTACGTATATTTTTGTGTATACACTGTAGCGTCATTTGTTAGTAATATCTTCGCATATTTCTTTTTAGTTTTGCTGTTTGTGTATTTGACTTATGCGAATGTTTTCGTATTGTTTGATCTTTGTTGTTGTTTACATTGACTTTGATCTTTGTTGATTGTTTACATTGACTCTGATCTTTGTTATTGTTTACATTGACTCTGATCTTTGTTGTTGTTTACATTGACTCTGATCTTTGTTGTTGTTTACATTGACTTTGATCTTTGTTATTGTTTACATTGTTGGTGACCTTTGTTATTGTTTACATTGTCTTGTTATTGTTTACATAGTTCTTGCATAGTTAGCTTTCACTATTGTTAATATATGCTCATGCACTATTGGTCTATAGTGCACTTATCATAACTAACTGGTGTTTTTTGCTTATGCACTATTGTAGTGCAGTTATGATAAATAACTGATGGTTATGCACTGATTTGAGTAGTGCACTGTTAATTAAGAGGTGACTTGTGATATTATTGTACATTTGATAATACAAGTTGGTGTCAACTCCTGTTTCCCACAGAGATTGGGTTCAACATAGAGATTATACAAGAACTTTATTAAGTCTTGTTGCTATTTAACATTGAAATAAGATAATTAATTATTTCAGGTTCTGTACTCACATTTTAGACATCATGTCTACATTTGAGTACTTTATTGAGCAGGGTAAAGCCCTTGGGAAGACAGGTGATAAGTTGGAAGAATTTGCGACTGTTCAATATGCCAAGGCATTGAAGTCGGAAGAAAAGAAAATGAAAGAACAAACTGAGCAAAAGAGAATAGAGGCTGAAATAGAACAAAAGAAACTGCAGATGCAGGTGGAGGAAAAAAGATTTCAAATGGAAATGGAAAAACAAAAAAGAGAAGCTGAAAATAAGAGACTTGAAAAAGAAGCTGAAAATAAGAGACTTGAAAAAGAAGCTGAAAATAAGAGACTTGAAATAGAGGCTGAAGAAAAAAAGTTACAGGCCCAGGCTGAAGAAAGAAAGTTACAGGCCCAGGCTGAAGAAAGAAAGTTACAGGCTGAGGCTGAAGAAAGAAGGTTACAAAGAGAGGCTGATGAGAGAAAAGCAAAAATGGAACATGATGAAAAAGTCTTAGCTTTAGAGTTAGAGAAGTTAAAGTTATTGAACACTGGTAATGCTAATGATGCAAATAAGGTGTCAAATAAGACTAATGCTAAGGATTTCAAGCTTAATCTACCAGCATTTAATCCCTCAATCGATGATATAACATTTTATCTAGATAGATTTGAAAGTGCATGTAATGTGCAAAATATAGATAAAACATTATATGTGTATCATCTGTCCAAGATACTTAGAGGTGATGCTTTGACTTTGTTGAGTATGGTAGATGTGCCTGACAAAAACAACTATGAGGTTGTCAGGGCGGCATTGTTAAAGAGGTACCAACTTAACGAGGACGGATATCGTCTTAAATTTAAAACCATGTTACCAGAAACTGGAGTTGAATTCTCTGAATTCATCTCAGGCATCCGTCTTACTTTTTTACGATGGGTTGAGTTGTCTAAGACAGAAAATACATTTGAAGCTCTTATGGATTTACTACTTAGAGATAAGGTTATGTCTTCTGTTAATGAAGCTTTTCTATCTTTTCTTCATGAGCGTAAGCCTAAAAACATAAAAGAAATGGAAGAATACTGTAGCCAGTATGTTACTGCGCATCCGCACATAACCATTAGTAACTCTAAGGTGAAAGAAGGTCTGCCAGTTGCTTCGGCAGCACCTTATGGCCCAAATTTTATGCGTAAATTTCAGGGTAGCCAGAAAAATTTCAATAAAAAGAATAATCGTAATTATGCCCAGAACCATAGTGATCAATTCCAGGGTGATTCTTCTTCCCAGAACTGGAGACAACCTAATACTACACGTTATTCTACTCCGGTTAACTTTAGAAATTTTCACAAAGGTAATCGGTATAGAGGGAAATATTTTATGCAGAGACCTCAATACCAAGATAATAGAGGTTCTCAACAGCATAGAGATAGTAATGACAGTTATGGAAACTGGAACTCAAACCAGGATAAAAATTACAGTAGGGACTTTAATGATAATTGCAGAGGCAATAATGGTCGCGGTAGATCGCAACATAAGAGAAAAAGATGTCAACAGACAAACTCTGTTCAACAAGAATCTCAGGGAGCAGATAAACAGGTTAATAATGATAAAGACCATAATGCTATCGGATGCTCATCTTTTGATTTTGGTAGGGCAAATAAATGTATCCAATGCAGTACTTTATTTGATCCGAAAACCGTTAGTACTCTAAGCTGTGGTCATCCTTTGCCCGCTCTTCCTGCTAATGTTGCTCATGATGGGAGAGGTTCTCTTATATTACATAAGGGGCTAGTAAATAGTAATCCAGTCTCAGTGTTGTTTGATTCTGGATGTACTACTGTCGGCGTTAGGCAATCTCTTGTAGATCCATCCTGTGCTACAGGAAAAGTCATCAAATGTGTCACATTTGGTGGCACGTTAGAAAAGTATCCTACTGCTATAATACACATTGCTACTCCTTTCTTCACGGGAGAGGTCCACGCGTGTCTACTTCCAAACCCTATTGCGGACCTTATTATTGGTCGTATTCACGGAGTTAGGGAATGTACCCCACAGCAGATTGCTGTTTGGGAAGAGCAAAACATTGAAGCTACCAATGCGGTGGTCACAAGAGCACATGCTCTGGATCCACCTCAAACTTCATTAACTAATAATGATGAAGTAAATAACCAAGATAGTCACTTGACTATTACACGTGACTCATTTATCAAATTGCAAGAAGAAGATCCTTCTTTACAAAAATTCTTCATTCTAGCAAAAAAAGGTGATCCTAATCAGAACACTAATAGGAAATCTTGGATTTCTATGAAGAACGGCGTACTTGTACGTATGGTACAAGACTCGACTACGTCCACTCATTCACAAATTCTTGTGCCTAAGAGCATGAGATTGCAAATATTGCAACATGCTCATGACTCGCAATGTGCTGGACATATGGGTTTTTCCCGTACAAAGTCGAGGGTTCTTGCGGCTTTCTTTTGGCCATTTGTGAGCAAGGACATACGAATGTACTGTCGCTCTTGCAAAGTATGTCAGGAGGTCAAATCTAAAGGACCACGACATGCTGCGCCTATCCAGGCTGCTGACATTCCTATTCGCCCTTTTCAAAAAATGGCAATAGATATTATCGGTCCTTTTAGAATTAAGTCGGCTAGAGGACATCAATTTATCCTTACATGTGTCGATATGTGCACACGTTGGCCAGAGGCAATACCTCTCAAGAGCATCTCAACTGCTGATATCGCAGACGCTCTTTGGCTGATATTTTCTCGCTTGGGTTTTCCCGGAGAAATATTGTCAGACCATGGCACTCAACTTATATCAGACACTATGTCACAGGTAATGTCTATGCTACACATTAAAAGGTCTCTCAGCAGTATCTATCACCCAATATCTAATGGGTTGGTCGAACGTTTAAATAGGACTCTGAAAACTTTACTTGGTAAAATAACTGAGGATCATCCTCAGGATTGGGACAGGGTCTTACCCGCGGCTCTCTTTGCGTATAGAGAGGTCCCCAATGAACATACGGGGTTTTCCCCTTTTGAACTTGTCTTTGGCGCGCAACCGCGCGGCCCTATGTCTTTACTTCACGATCTAATCACTGCCGATAATATTAGCGATGAGACTCAATCTTCTTATGAGTACGTCATTGCTCTTAGGCAAAAGATCATCGAGGCATGCAAACTAGCAACTTCGTCTTCAGAATTTGCTAAAGAAAAGGCAAGGCAGTTTGCAAATAAGAATAGATGTCTACGACAACTTTGTCCAGGTGACAAAGCTCTCGTTCTACTTCCTTCAAGGGAGAACAGACTTCTAATTGCATGGAAAGGTCCATATGCAATAGTCTCCAAAATTTCTGATGTCGACTATGTTGTCGATATTGATGGAAAGCATAAAACTTTCCACATAAATATGCTCACAGAATTTTATGAAAGACCTGACTATTTGCAGCCTATTTTCCAGGCTACGGACAATTCACAAGCAACTCATGGTCAGTACTCATCTCTGTCAGTTATACAGGATGAGGAAACTACTTTTTCTGATGTCAATCTTCCTCTTTCTATGGTCCCACTTTATTCTACGGAATCTTGGAAAAACGTGACCGTTTCTCCAAATCTTTCCGCTGAGGAACATCGACACGTTTCTTCGATGTTGCAAACATTTCAGGATGTTCTTACAGACATCCCGGGACACACACATGTCATAGAACATGACATTGTGCTAACTGATCACAATCCTATCAGAGTCAGACCATATCCAATACCTATCCATTTCCAGTCTCAAGTCGAAAAAGAGTTGGATGAAATGATACGTTTGGAAATCATTGAACCATCCACTTCAGCATACTCTTCGTCTATGGTTATTGTTCGAAAGAAGGATAATAACATTCGCATTTGCGTAGATTATCGCAAATTGAACCAAGTTACGAAGTTCGATGCTGAACCTATGCCTTCATTAGAAGAGCTACTCAATAAACTTTCTAATTCTAGATTCTTTACCAAACTAGATTTGTCTAAAGGTTATTGGCAAGTCCCGCTAACTGAACGTGCCAAACCTTTTACAGCTTTTTCTACACCTAGGGGTTTATTCCAATGGAATTTCATGCCTTTTGGTCTTATGAACGCCCCTGCTACATTCGTACGCATGATGCGGCGAATTCTCGCATATCGTACAGATGTCATAGCATACCTAGATGATATCTGTCTATTCAGTGATTCTTGGGAAGATCATTATTTGGGTTTATACGAATTACTGTCTACTCTTCGCGAGTATAACTTGACTGCAAAACCCTCAAAAGCCTTTATAGGATTTAGCGAGATTTCTTTCCTAGGTCATCGGGTTGGTCATGGTCTTTTAAAGACAGAGGACCACAATGTTTCAAAAATACTTAACATTTCGGTCCCTAAGACGAAGAAACAAGTAAGGAGTCTATTAGGTTTGATTCAATTCTACGGACGATTCATTCCGAATCTGTCCTCCATTATGGCACCGCTTTCTACTTTATTGAAGAAAGGATCGCCTAATCTGATCCGCTGGTCTAAAGAATGTCAATCCTCATTGGACCAGGTTAAAGCCCTATTTTCATCTCCACCTATTCTTAAGTTACCTACTATTGAGAAGACTTTTGTTCTTCGAAGTGACGCCTCGTCAACTGGGATTGGGGCAGCACTAATGCAGGAGTATTCTGATACTTTGCATCCGGTGATGTATATCTCTAGGAAATTAAACGCTGCAGAAAAGAATTACTCGGTTTTAGACCGTGAGTTATTGGCTATGGTATGGTCTATTCTGAAGTTACAAAGATTTCTTCTAGGCGCACATTTCATTGTGGAACCGACCAGAAAGCGCTTACTGCTATTCAGAGCAAAAACTTGAAGAGCTCGAGGTCCACTCGTTATGCCATAGCTCTTCAACCATTTCATTTCTCGGTTCGAGCTATCCGTGGTTCGGATAATGTAATGGCAGACATTCTGTCCAGATGTCCACACGATTCCACATGATTCTTCTGTCATATATATATATTTCCTGATATACAGTCCAATGTTATAATGACATGTTAGTAGATTTTGTCTCACTTTTTTTTTTTTGAGGGAAATTTATAACATTGTACCATGTAATTATCTAAGAAGGCTTAGTTAGTGATATACGGGCCAAAAGATCACTCGGCCACATTTAAATAAATTATTTTCAGGATTGTATTAAGAAATTTACCAGTTGTCTTTAAGATTTGTGTTATTGATATTTTCGCAGCACATCATTGAAGTCTGCGAGTTTATGTCCATTGTGGAACTTTGAGGATATCAAGTCCTGTCCTACATTGGGAGCGGATGATGTCCACATCTTCTTCTATTGAATGTTTTATGTCACCGAAGATCAACACATGTATTACTTATTAATTACTGTTACTTTATATAATGTAATAATATAGTGCGGTATATTAGTAAATTACACCGCTATTTGCAACACATTGTATGATAACACATAATATATTTAATTTCATATATTGGTATGAGAATAATTTGATTGTCATTATGTTGTTGCCATCATTGTGGCGTGTGTTGGTGGCACCTTCCTGGAATATATCAGCGTATACTTAGAAAAATTTTTTCTCTAAGGATCTGAGATATGATCTCAGTGTCGCTCCATGCGTTGAGCTAATTTGTTAGGTATATATCCACGCATCATACGTGCGTTAGGAGCCTAGATTTTTTCCGGCTCCAGGATTTAAAAAAAAAAAATGTTTCATTTTTTTTTTCCCGGGAGGGTGCGGTAATGTTACGCACGGATCATTATTATTTTTCGTTTGTATAAACATTTTTTTCATATGTATGATCATTTTTTTGACTGAAGTGTGTATTATGTTTTCTATGGTCAAAGGGACATAATCCGAGTTATCGAAACTACAATTTTTTAGGAGTTTGCCTTCTCTTGTATAGAGACACGTTCGGTCTATAATTTCTTGAACGAAGCGTGACCACATCTCCTTATTTGGTAGTACCAGTCAACTATGGTAGATGTCTGAAACCTTTCTTAACGCTTCTTTTCATGACCATAAAAGGCGCGACTGTGTAAGACTTTTATCTCGAAGGTTCTTAGAATCGTCTTATTGTGAACGGCAACTCAGAGATTGTCGTTCTGCGCATGTCAAAAGCTGGGAGTTCGTTCTGTGTGTTCCGCCCAGTTCGGCAGTTGAGAAATGGTTTAAGAAGCGAGCAGACGCGACCTGCGTCTTGTGATTCTCTGAGGGAAATACATGGTCTTTGTGAGTTAGTTAGCTAACTAGACTATTTCCCAGTATTATTCACGCCTGCCTGGAGGCATATGTTCATGGTTGATTTTCCGAAATAAGGTAATTCCTCTTGTATCGAACTTTATGCTATCATCTAGAGGTTCGTCATTTTGTCGCCTATTTGCTCGCCTGTGTGATTACAAATGGAGAGGTACTTTGACTAGGATTAAGTCACCGGTATCTGTATACCTGAACTAGTTAAATATATATGGGTCGCTCTAGGCCAACAAGACTATTGTCTGTGTTCCAGGATTCGTTATATCAGAGATCACGTCCAAGTCAGATGGTTAGACTTAGGAACATTATAAAGGTCGAGCTGACCTGTAGCCCATGTATGCTATTCACGTGCAGACAGTGAACGGACTTATTGTATACAACTGATCTGCTAGCATCAGAATGGGAGCATTTATTATTGTTTATGAACATTGAAGATCTGTAGCTGACACTGTTGCAGAAGTTATAGAAATTATTATTATTTATACAGCTTCACGAACTAGAACTCTATGATTTATGAATTTCTGAATCTATTGAACTGTGATGTCTTATGACGCATATATACAACAGCTGTCATTGCTGACTACAGAAATTGTTTTCAATGTGCCATATCATCTTGCTGAACTCGTTAACTATGTTGATGTCATAAGTATCATGACTGTTTTGTGGCGTGCAATAAATGGAAGAAACTTATACAACGAAGTTACCCTTTCTATGACTCTACACGTCATGTTGCCTGTGTGATAACCCTGTGAACTGTTCCACTACCACATACACAGCAACATCCTAAATCAGAGAAGACACCTACATCTTACACTTTAATACCAGGTGTCGATAAGGGTGGCAAGTTACCACTTCAGCTCAAATCCACCCTTATCACGATGACTAGGATGGAACCAGGCCAGAAGAAAGACAGCAGATTGGATAGTCTGGCACTCTCTCTTCCAAACCTCTACACCTCACGGTAGAAGGGGAACGACTAAGTAAGTAAGTAAGCATTGGAGCACACTTTGCCAAAAACCTACACTGTTTGCGTGAATGAAAAATACTGTGACCTAGTTGTTCTCTTGTACAACTGCAAATCCACTATATAAGGGGAAGGAACAGAAAGCGCACACACTCGCCGCCTATTTCAAACTATTCACACGGAGAACAGCTTCTGTATCAACTCCTTTGCCATCTGTAGAAGTGTGAGCAGACTGTGTAACCATTTAAAGCATGTCTGTGATTGAGGGTAAGCGAAATATTAATTGTAATTTTATATATATACATATACATAATATATGTATATATATATATATATATATATATATATATATATATATATATATATATATATATATATATATATATATATACATATATTATCAATGTATGCGTAGAGTAATATTGGTATGTGTAGAATCATTGTGCTATTTCTGGAGGAAAACCCGAAGTGTGTTGGTTTAGTGTAATTGTGTAATAAATAAGTAGAACGGATGGATTGAACTAGTTGGTTGTGGAAAGCGTTTTAAAGATATTATGCTTGCTGAAAAGGACTATCCAAACTGGAAGAAGGAATGATTGAAACAGATTGATTTTCTGTATTGTTTGATATATGATACAATGATTACCATAAGGCCTATATGATTTTAAAGAAGCAAATCATGGACAGAACTGTAACAAGTGAGTTACTAAAATATTGTGGTGGAACTTGAACGAATTGTGTTATTCATGACTTACTATGTCTCTTGTGATAAACCACAGCTTGTCTGACCTGTCTCATTATACCGCCTGACTGTGTAGGGAGACAATGAGCGATACTACGTAGGTTGTATATTATGTTTCAGGTTATATTCTGCCCTGAGTGTCGTACTAAGTCTTTAGTGACCATGTCAGCAAGTAGATGTTCAAGTTGGTCAGAGCCTCTGAAAGTATCAACTGTGTCATCTTGATTTGGAAGACCCTCCGTTGTGGGGTTCTCTCCGATCATACTGCTGTACGCGGCTTAGAAGGACTTTTTAAAGATAAGTAGCTCTTTGTTGGGCTACTTCTACTTTCAATTACCACACACCTACGAATAAACAGTGTAATGATGATATCATATCTGGTGATTTATGTAGACGACAAATGACAGTACATATGAATCGTTATCACTTTATCATAAATTAACATTGATAGTATACTCAAGAAAGCACAAAAGAAAGACAGATTCTATCAAGGATCCAGAGAACAGTTGAAATTGAACTTTATAAATTAAATGTAAATGTGATATATATAATGATTGTGAAACAGATTTTATTTTGAAATCAATTTGATTTTATTTGAAATTTAACTGACGTCCCAAGAACAACGATCTTGTACATATATAAATTATAAATTTTACCAACAGTCTTTATTGAATTATTTAAGTTTGGTTCAAAGTTCTTGTTGGTTAGTTAATTACCCCTAGCAGAGTCATAGTCTTAGGAGGGTCTGGAGAGGAGCACCATAGGTAACTAGGATTACCATTACCATCTCACCTAGTGATCTATACAGCTTGACTCTACCTTTGACTTCGATACACCATTACTCTTTTCAGAGAATGGGG